>OX421975.1:31928821-32343821 GCA_949128135.1 Parasteatoda lunata
TCAAATGATATAAAGAGATTGTTTAAGAGATCAAATGCTAATTAAATGAAAAACATATTTCCTAGACTGAAATTTGATAAATATTAATTTAGTGAAAGATCCTTCAATTCCAACTTTTTCAAAATCTTGCCTTTATTATTATAGCAATTTTTTTCTCCTTATCTCTTTATATACATTAATATAATTTCATTCTCTTTACATTAGTTCTGAAAATTTAAATAACTAATCAAAGAAAATAAAGCTATAAAAAGAAATAAACAATTATTTATACAATTAATTGTTAATTAATTGACAATTGATTAATTTATTGTTAATTAATAATTGTTAATTAACAATTATCTCTCAGATACGACCTTCCGCAGTTATAAAATTTTGTCGTCTTTATTAAATCAAATAAACTAAAAGGAGATGAAAATTTCAAAGTGATGCTCTGTGATTGTTGACTGCTTTGGAGACACGTGAAAATATTAAACATGGTATAAACAAAATAGTCAAGTTTTTTTTTTTTGTTTCTACAATAGTTTTGCCTAGCTTAATAGGTACAAAACAAACAAAATCTATACAAACCAAAACTCTGTGCCACAATCCATACAAGAAAGTGATTTGCAATTCCGACATTGAAAAGAACAATGCTTCTCAACCTGATTTTTCTTCACAGACTGGCCACATTCTGAGCAGGTAAAAAACACCATAATCTAAATATGAAGAGAAAAAAAATTGAATTACATAAAAATATTGTCCTTGACTAAGACCATCCACTAGTGCTTTAAAAATGCTTTTATCAGAATGTCAATAATTAGTTACAAAATAGAGATGGACAGTGAACCAATCTTTTCTGTAAGTTACAAACTGATAAAAATGAGCATCAGTTGCACCACACTTTTTGTGATACTACAATTAATCTTAAATTGTGTAAGTTAGAAGAGCTTAAATTTTTTTTACAATTCAGACCTTGTGAAAACATCATGCAAAGTTTTCAATATTTTGTTTACATTAATAGCATATTTCACATTCATTATTAGTTGGAATGAAATTATAAATGCAAAAAAACAGATAACACAAATAATTAGATTAATTACAGAATAATACACTAACTCTAATTCAAAATAAAACTTCATTTCTGGTATTTTAACCAGCTTCCAACAGAGTGCATAAGCACCTCTCAAATTGTTTTAGAACATTTAAATAATTTAAAGAAGAAAAAAAAACTTAATAATTATATTGCAAAGTACTTAAATTGTTTTATGTAATTTTTGTTAAAAATATCTTAAATAATAATAAAAAAACATTCATCAAAAGACTATAGTGAATGCAAACAACAGAAATAATCGAGGGTCATCACTCAATTCAGAAAAAAAAATTCTTGACTTTTCTAGGTACGTGAGGAATATTTCAATGAAAATCTAGACCATATTTTATTTATACCATGCATTTTTTCACTAGAAAACTGATTTTTATTTATAATGTCAAAAAATCAGATTTTGTGTGCAAATAAAATATCATTGAATGAATATGGAAGCACAAAAGTTAAGCTAAAATATGACATTTTTATAACAAACAATTCTAAATGATGTTAGACTTATTTAACCTGAATTTTAATAACTGATTACTGTTAAGGACAATTCTGAGATTGGTTATTTTCTAGGTATGATGCAGGAATTAACCAAGCCTCTGGAGAAAAAAAAATTCCAACTTTCTATTCTTTTTAGAGTACTACAGGTTTTTCCTGTTGTCCCAGATATGTGGGAGCCCTTAAAAATATGTTTTAAAATAGGTATCTTCATAACTTTTTTGATATTATTCACGTTTAAAAAAAGGATATAAAAATATGATGCAATTAATTTAATACATAAAAAAAAAAAACAAGTACACAATTTGCAAAAATCCACTAATGGCACTGCTTTTACATATCATCAGCTTTAATCAGTCTATATAAGTTTAACTAGTTTAGTCAATATACACAAATCCAAGAATGAGCCTGGTAATTGATTCAGGTAAAACTGGATTCATTCACAGACGATAAATGATACTAACATTTCCGGAGGTTCATATTATAGATGTTGAATTTAAAATAAATCTTGATTTTTTATTAGTTTGAGGAATTATATTTAAATATTTTGAAATGTAACAGAACTCAAATTTTAATTATTACTAAATGTATATGTTAATGACATATTCAGTTTAACTAAAACTCAGTGGCGCGACAGCCCAAAGAGGGCCATGGCCTACTGTGCCCATCTCAGTTTTCTGGACCTTGGACTCCGGGACACAGGAGCAAATGTTCCGGTCAGGTGGTCAGCCGAACGCGGAACCCCCAGCGTTTAGTTCCCAAGCATGCTTGGTACTCATTTTTCGACCCACCGAAGGGATGAAAGGCCGAGCCAACCTTGCCCAGCCCGAGGATCGAACCCAGGACCTGTGGCACAGAAGCGTTACCAATATTCAGTTAAAGTGTACTTATAATTTTAAGTAGGAAGTGCAAAATAAGATATGTTGATACAAACCCACGCTTGCTGCAGATTTTAATTTAAAATGCCACAATTACAAATAAATGCTGAAAATAAATATTTTTTCTACTTATGGTACGAAAACCACCACCCACTGGCTTTTTCACTAATGAGATGCATTACTTATCTCGGATAAGTTTAGTCAAGGATTGTGATGAAAACAACACCTTAAATGGAAACAAGGAGTTTTCAAATGTAATCAAACACTACCTTTATCTATATATCTTGGAATTTCTCAATTTCAGGGATTTCTTTTATAATACTTTAATTGAAAAAAGTCATTATTTTATACACTAATCACTAAACCTTACAAACTTTTGTAAGCAAAATTGCCATCCAAGGCCACATATGGCCCCTGGTCTGGAGAGGTCAAACAACTTTATTAACATGATATTTTTAATAACTCAAAATAAACAAATGAATTTAAATTTCTTGTGCATAGTTTTACTAAGTAGCAGTAATTTAGAAAGAAACATGTTTGCATTACAATTAGCGATAAAATTAGCAATTCTACAACAGGTTGACCACTCTCCAGGCAAAACAAAATTCTATCAACAATTATTTTTTTTATCAGTAATTATTTAAATTTGCATATTTTCAAAAGCAAGTAAAAAAATTCTCAACATAAGAAATTACGTAAATAACTATATTAAGAATTCACATTTTAATATTGTGCATTGCAGCAGAATCAGGGGTCTGTAAAGGCCGAATTTACTACCGTTTAGCGGTACCTTCGCATATTTAACTTTAGGAAAAACGGTAGTTTCACAAATTCAATTTTAGGAAAAGCGGTAGTTTCACAAAACACTTTTTCATGAAATTTTACTTTTGTATCCCTTAAGAGACTTATGTCTAAATTTTCACAAAATAGGTACCACTCAGAAAAACCTAGACAAACCTTTGAGAATAATCGTCAAGTCTTGACAACTTTTGGGCAGCGACCTCCCAGAAACCTAAAAATCACAGAAGGGACCAACTCAAAGAGAATAACTCCTAGCCACTCCAGGGGAAACTTCTGAATATTTTTAAAATATTTTTTAAGTTAAAAATCCAGTGGGTTTCTTGGTGCGACAGATAACGATACAAAAATATTCTCAAAATGAGTTATGTTTTAAAAACCATCTATGAATTTAAAAATTTAATAAAAGAAAAACCGGTAACCGATCTGTGCGCCAACTTGCTATAGACCCCAACCTTCTGTGTCTAGTAGATTAATAATTTATAACTAGTACGCATAAACAATAATTATATTAATGGTTAGCTTAGTCAAATCGGTCTTACTCAAGTTTGAAGTAAGATTTTAATCCATATGTGCAGGAATCTTATATCAATTACTGTGATTAAAACATTGATTTAATCATACATTAATAATATAATAATTAATTTTAGCAAAACAATGTTGATTAATCGAGGAAAATATTTTAAAATTAGAGCATATATGAAATAAATATTTGAAATGTATTATTACACGTGTATAAAATATATTAAAAATATGAGCGAGGATTAAAAAAAACTTCTAAGAAGACAAGAAACACTTACTTTGGGTAAACAGGGTGAGAAAACACAAATAAACGAAAACTTATAATTAATATACGTCTGAGTATAATACAGATCTTAGTAGCCAGTATTACCACGTTTTTTTAATGTTCAAGAAGATGAAGATGGAGGTTTGATTAGAAGTGGAGTGCTTTCAGCTACCTATTTCAATACTGTTGAGAGCTACTTAAAAACCCAATTTTTAAAACACAATTGTAGTCCCAAATCAACTCCTGAACTAAAAGTGAAATTTAAAAATAAAACGAAACTTTTCGACATATGTTTTTGGCAACATTTGGAGTCGAAGGTCATGTAGGCAAACAAATATGGCGATGAGTTAATGAGTGTCGATAATTAGTTTTCACATCGATTGTGAATTCAATTGTACACAAGAATCAGCTTGACATCACTAATCTTCGAACCATATTTTGTATGTATAAGTTAAATATTGAAAATATGTTTTACAGCTTTACTCAGTTTTTTACGCGTTCAATAGTTAAATCGATTTGCTGTTTCGCACCTTCTAAAACATAAATTATTGTAAATCTAACATATGTTTTTATTTGATGTCTGTTTTTATTCGCAAAATGAATTGATCTATATTAATGTGTGTTCATAAAATTGCATTCAGTACTGTTAAATGTTTGGAAAGTTTAATTATTATTCTTTGTGTTGCAAGTTATTCCGATTTGTTTTGGAATAACGATAATTTATTTTTACAATTCTAATTTTTATTTCAATATTCTCGGGTAACCTGTTAGTAATGTTTTTTTTTTTTTTTTTTGGATAGAGTTATACAAACTAATCTTAAATTATGACGATCCTTAAATTAAATTTTTGACAGGATCAGACGTGGGTGGGCGATAATAGTTTTCAAAAACATGATTGACTAACTACTAGCAGCATCACAGACAATACTAACTAGCAGCATCACAGCAATAAAACTAGCAGCATCACAGACAATAGACAACCTGTGCAAAGATTTCCGAGTTATATCTTCGTTTCTGTATTTATGCCTTAATAAACTGCCAGTGGCTTAGAAACGGAAAAGGAAAAAAAAAATATCAAAGGAGAAAATTTTGAAGGGAGATATTTCCCTATTTTAATCTGTCACGCCAACTACAAATAAATAGCCCCAAATAGAAGTTTTTTTAATTGAAATTTTACAAAAAACAAAACATGTCTATGTTTGCCAGGAGGTGACTTGACTATAAACTATATCCTTCGAGTTGATCCTTACTGTAATTTTTCTTTTTGTCTCTGGTTGATCACTGCTCAGAAGTTGCCAATACCTGGCACCTTGTAGCAGAATCACGGCAACATTGTCGTGGAACGTTTCAGAGTTCTTGCAGGAAGAATTTTCCTTTAGGAAGTAAAAATATTTGTCTTTCTTTTCTGCAGCGATTTATTTTTACTCTAAAATTGCATTTTTCGCGCATTCAAGGGGAAAGAAATTCTTGTGATTTTTTCATTAATTATTTGGGAATAATAAAGAATATTGAAGTAAAAAAATTTGGTTTTCTTTTCTACCGTGATTTTTATATGATTTTTTACTCCAGTGTTATTAAATTACAACGTAAATTAGGTAAAAAAAATTTAAATTCATTTTTCAAAAGATTCCTATCACCTGCATCAGAGAGAAAAGAAATGCTTATGATTTTTCGATTCTTATTTAAGAATAAATAAATTCGATAATGACTAGTCTCAGCTGAAATTCTAATTCGAAAATATAAGGCGAAAAAAATTCGTAAAAGTAAAAAAGATAGTTCTGTCCTCAGGGGTCTGTTTAGAGGAAATTTTGGTCCATTGAGGGACCTTTCACAAAATATCTTTTTATAAAAACGGACCCTTCACAAAATATTTTAACTTTAAAACGGACCCTTCACAGAATAATTTATCTTTTAATCGGACCCTTCACAAATTTGTTTATCTTCATTATTGTTTTGTTAATCGAATAAACCCTTCCTAGAAAGGGGGGGGGGAAGACAAATGCAAACGAGCTAAGTTTTGTCATCGGCAGAAGCTTATTTCTTTATTGGTCCGAAATGAATATGCTGCTTTCAGCAGCATCGGCTAAATACCAAATATTTGTATGTTACATCTCTAATTTAGTAGTAGCAAATGCTGTTTATTTTTTTAAATTTTATTTTTTTAATTATAATTTTACAGTGCTGAGCATAATCTTTTATGTCTTTACAATTTAAAAACTCCTTGAAAAAGTTTTTTTGCAATAACGGACCCTATTTGCACAAATTCACAAAAGTGGACCCTGGTTGAAAAAATGTGAATTAACGTTTATTTTATATTCACAAATAACGAGTAATTTTTTCGCAATTTAAAAAAAAAACGGACCTTTCACAAAATGTCTGGACAGACCCCTGCGTTCTAGAAGTCATGTTTTTTCATTCATATTTTTTTTTACAAGTACACCCTATTTGACATTTATTAAAATTTGACTAAGAGTGGAGATTTTGTCTCAAAATTGAGATTTGTAGCAAAATAATGTCTTGCTTATTTTTAATTTGTATGAAATAAAATCAATCCAGTATTTTTTTTAAAAAAAATTACAAATTAAAAAATAACAAATTAAAAATTACAACAAAATTTTAAATCACGCATTTGAGTTTTCACTTTTTTCCTCACTACTCGTACAAATTCCATAGTAAATATATGTAGTGTTTTGATAATTTTTTTTTGGCAATTATTGACGTGAATTTTTGCTTTGTGTTTTCAAAATCTGGATGTCTGTCATTGCTATTTATATTGTTGTGAATTTTTGAAATATACCAATATTACGGCACATGAATTTTGAATCTCGGATTCAAGGAATCTTTCACTGACACGCACGTTTTGCACTGATATTCTTGTTAATACTTGCAGTATTTCAATTTTTCTTTCGACAATTATTGCTATGAATTTTCACATTTTTGTTACTAATGATATCCCGATGTTTTTTATGTAATTTAATTATATGCAAAACTTAAATAATTATTTATTTTTAATGTGATTATTTATTCGTTTTTCGATTTTTCATTGTTAGTGCTACCGGATTCCGCTGGATTTTTAAAATTCCAGTTATTTCTCAGTTAATAGGTATATATCTTCAAGTAAAATTTAAATTGCACATTTAAATAATCACTTTTTAAGGAGCTCACTTTATGCTGATATTATCACATATAAATGTAGTGTTCTGATTATATTTTTGGCAATATTTTATATATATATATTTTGCGATTATATTTTAGAAGATATGGGAAATTCAGGTCTCGTATAGGAATGATTTTTCAAGTTGATAAAAACTTATTAAAGAAAAGAATTTTTAAGTTCCTCTGCCTTGAATATAGTTAAAAGATAGTCATGATCACCTAACTTATTTTTTAATTCATGATTATTTTCATGCTTCATGAATGTTAAATAAACTAATGACAACCACAATTTTAAGCTTATTTCCACCTTGCTTTTTGTGCACTAACTTAGCAATTCTTTTGGTACGTCATGAAAAGATATATATTTATTATCTGAATACATTGTTGCAGTTTTCTCGAAAATAATACAGAAATATGCCCTCATATAAAAAATAATCATTAATTGTGCTTCTTACTTATATATACATATATTGCGTGTATCAAATTTTTTTTTTTTTTCCCAATGATAAATAGAAAAAAAAAATTTTTTTTAAAACATTTATTCTAAATATAACAGTACATATAAGCAATTGATAAATTAACAGACAAATTTTAAATTATAATAATGGGAGTTATGTTGCTGTAATACAGAATGGGAAGGGAAAAAAAAGTTAAAGGGAAGAAAAAAAATTCTAATTTATGTTTTCCAATTGTAATTTTAATCATGTGAAGGGACAAAATATTATGAAGAAAATTGTGGCATGACGCTAGAATTTTCTGCATACCCTCACTTTATAAAACACTGCTTTTCCTGTTTGTTACATTTTTATTATGTCTTATCTTGCTTTTATTATTGATTCTAGGTTTTTTATATAATGTAACCTCTATAAACATATTAAACCATTCTCATAAATATGGTACAAAACTATATACCTATACGACATGAAAACATGACATCAAAAGTTAGGGCTGTTACACAGATAGCTAAATACAGTCTCCAAATTTCTGAGAAATCATTTTTAGAGTCTTGTGTCAGTAAATTAAGAGAACTAGGAATCGGAATATTAAGGAATTCTGGTTCTTCGTAAAGTTTTTAATCCGTGCTGTTATGGCTGATTTTGTAAGGGAACTGTTTTGAATGTTAAAGATTTTTAGATAAAATAGGTTAAGCTTAGATAGTATCAAAAATCGACAGATTCCCGCTTCAAAGAAAACCTAATTTTTGCTTTAAATTAAATTACGTATTTTTTCTCTCTATTCAATTATTGATATCTGTTTTTATTTATGTTACAGATGAAACGTTTCTTTGATTTTTTATAATAACTGTATAAACATGCAATAACCTGGCCTTATGATGAAAAAAGGTAACTATTATTTTAATATTTAAAGTAACTTTTAAATTATTCTTTATCTTACTGAGACATTACTAAATTTTCAAAACCAGTAATAAATAAATTCTCAGAATTTCGTATTCTGTTAGAATTTATTTCTACTTAAAAAGTTGTTGCTACAATGTGCATTAAGGCTTGATTAGCATATTAATATTTTGTGAATGAGACAATATCAATGGTGAATTAAGTTCATGAAATTAATGATAAACTGTTTTTTTTTTATATTACGTTTATATTATTTATATAACATTAAATTTATATTTACGTTGTGATTTATAAAGTTTTATTTTCATTTAAAAGTTTTAATTAAGTCTCAGAGATACAGATGTAATGAATATTCTACTCTCTTCCGAATATTCATTTGGTCAAATATTTAGCTAGGTGTTTATCCAAATATTCAGCAAAGTATTTTTCGATGACGTTTTTTTTTTTTTTTTTTTTTTTCTTTCGGGTGGGGGATTTAAATAGATTTAGTCTAAAAGAATAATCTAAAATTTTATTTTTTGCTAAAAATAATTCGAGATAATTTTTACTCATATTTGTTAAGTTCTAAAACTTGTTAATTTATACAGAAAGACAAATAAAAAAGTAAAAATAGAAGAATTGTAGCTAGATTACTTTATACTGAACCATAAGTTTTGTACTACAGATTTTTTTTTTAAATTTTTATTTATTTTTTGAACTGAGAATTTTTATTTTTATTTGTTCCGTTTTTACTGTTTTTCCGTTTTAGTTATAGATCAACATTTTAACATAGTGTTTCTTATAGACGGTAAGAAGACAGATAACAGGTAGCCTAGAAAAGTGTGATTCTCAACGTTATAGTTGAATTTCAGAACTGTGAACAATTTTTATCTGTTTACCCTTTTGTTTTTTTTTTTTTGTTTTTTTTTTTTAACTTTTCATTTTATTACCTTTTTTTATATTATAGGATAGCGTTTTTAAAGAGTATTCTTTTATGCGCACTTTTTTCTAAAAATACGGCAATATGAAAAAGTTTGAGATTTTGAAAATATATTGAGAAAAAAAATATATTTATTTTGGTTTCTAACTTTTTCTTTTGTAAAAAACATTTGTTTTCATAAATGTTTTTATTATGATGCAGCAATTAAAAGGATTTCTGTTATTCATCACTTTTAGTTTTTTGAAAATACGGTAAGTGGAATACTGAGATGTTTAGCTTTCAAACTTCATTAAAATTAAATGCATTTTTTATTTTTTCTGTTTTGCTTTTGTATATTGTCAATCTATTTTTTTTATTTCCTTTTTTATTTTTTTAAAATTTACCACTTTAATTTTTTTTTTTTTTTTTAAATAATCAATCAATGGTGCGGTTTTTTTTTCTAATCAGTTTTCTTAATCTTAAATATTTCTAATTATCTTTTTTATCTTAAAAATTTTTTATTGTATTTTTTCCTTTACCCCATACCAATAACAATACACTATAATCTATATATAAATATTTTCGAAAATTATGATCAATTGATGCCAATTTTCCAAACTAGCTATCAATGATCAGAAGTATAACAACACAGTATGTACAGTTAGCATAAATGAAATTCAAATAAGCACAATTTTACTGTACTGCTTAATTTTAGATAACTATATAATATTAATAAAAGTATGCATAGATTTACGATTAAATAAAATAACTGCTAGATATTGGTACTAAATTAAAATTATGATACTCGAATCTTATGCTTTATTATATAATGATACAATTAAATTGATTACTCAGTGATCTAACTTTTTCTTAAATTAGAATTAGCCCTTATTGCCTTCTTATCATCCTGCATTTGTACCACTAAAACTTTTTGCTCACAGCATTTCAGATTTGAATTTATGTTATTTTACTTTTGTTTGTACATGTTCTTTTACTGAGAGAAGATTTAGTTTCAGAATAACTTGTTGAAAGGGAGGAAAGATGAGATTTCTTTCCTACTTTTATTTCTCGTTTCTAATGACAACAAAAAAATTTTTTTTTAAATTGTTTTTAGAAATGCTTAAGGAGTAAAAAAAAAAAATGGTTTTAGGTATTTAGTAGGGGTCATTTTAAATGTCAAAGAAATTTCAATGTTATCGTATATAAATGATTCTGCTCATGAAAAATTTATGGATGTAAACCACCGATTTCACTGGTCAGTGACTTTATAAACTGATGAGCACATGTAGGAAGAACTTAAATCTGCTGCAAAAATTTTTTTGTAAATGTATTCTTTTCAGGAAATTAAGGAAAACGTATTATAAATTTGATGGCTAGAGCTTTTTTTTTAGTGAATGATTTTTTTTATTTTTTAGGTGCTAAAATGTCTTCCCGATATGCTGTTTTACTTTCGTTTGGAATTAATATTTTTGTAAGTAAAGTATTTGGCCTGATATCTAAATTAGCTATTTAACTTAAGATGGGGGGTCAACTATGTATGGCTTGCTTGCCAAATACGACCCCTTTAACCCATTGACTGCAGGAGGATCCTGTCATTTATTCTTGAAGTAGAGTAAATAGAAAAACAAGTAGCATGCTAGTAAGAGGTTTGTCATTATAAATAGCTCTCAAAATTTCACCTCCGTGAGAATGTGAGGTATTTGCAGTCAATGGGTTAATCGAATTCATTATTCGCAGCTTTGCACTAAGTTCGAAGCATTATTTTATACACTTTAGAAATAAAATAAGTAAAACGTGGTATTTGTTTACTATACTCAAACTTACCTTTTTGGAAAATTTAAATTTTGCTTAGATGGTTTCCGGTACGCTTCACATATATGTCACTTTCCAGGGGTCCGTCCTGGCCGAATTTACTACCGTTTAGCGGTACCTTCACAAATTCAACTTTAGGAAAAACGGCAGTTTCACAAATTCAACTTTAGGGAAAACGATAGTTTCACAAAATACTTTTTCTTAAAATTATATTTTTGCATCCATTAAGAAACGATAAATCCATATTTTTACCATATTTTTGTGTTCATTTTTTAATATAATTTTTAATTTTTCACAAATTATGTCTAAATTTTCACAAAATAGGTACCTCTCAGATAAACCTAGACAGACCCCTGCTTTCATTTTTTATATCTACCCAAGAATACACAATGTAATCATTGAAAAAAATTTTATTCAAAGAGATAACAATGATTGGCCTATAAAGTAAATAAATTTCCATAATATCACTTTGAACACTTGTTCAAAATTTCTTTTGGTACAATACTGATTGAGAACCATTGATCATTTATTATTATTATTTATTTATTTTTCTAAAAGAGTAATTTTTACTTTCCACTGATTTCATGCATCTAAAGAAAATAACAATAAGAGTAAAAAGAATCTAAAAAGTTCTTAATTTCTATTTTTTATGAGACTGTCTATTATTTGTTTTGCTTTTATGAATGTTTAATTGTTAGAACTAACTGGTAAATGAGGAACTACAAAAGTTTGAAATTGTTAGAAATCTGGGCATATTTTTTCTGAGACAGCCTATTCTCTGTTTTGCTTTTATAAATCTTTAATTTTTGGAACTATCTGGTAAACAAGGGGCTATAAAGTTCAAAATTTCTTAAAGTATGAATTTTTTTACAATCCATCCTATTATGAGTTTCTCTTTTCTAAATACTCGATTTTTGTAATTAACGTTAAGTCGATCTATAGTGCAGCTTCGCTTTTTTTTTTAAAAATTTTTTTACTAAGCCAGCTATTCTGCTTAACCGCTATAGAGTATCAAATATACTGAGAATTCTAAAAGCGTCTAAAAAAAAAGTTCTTGCTTTCCCAGGATGTGTAATTTCCCCATTGCCAAAAATAGGGAGGGGGGTGAGAAGGAGAAAAAATAATACTGCATATTTATAAAGGCAAATTTGAGTGAAACTTTTTATTAAAAGCAGAAGGAGAAAATAATTATGAGTTGAAATTATATGGAAATTTTGATTTTAAATCTTTGTTGAATTATTATTACTGAATAAATCAATTACCTAATTATGAAATAATAAGTTTTTATGCATATTTTTAAAGTGGAGATCTGTATTATTTTAAACAGGGCCCATTTTTAGTCAAACGGGACCCTGAAATTCCGAAGCATGGGGTACTAAGGACATGTAATTTCGAAAATCTAGCAGAATCACTTTTTAAGATTTGTAATTATTACAGAGACTTATTTGTTCATTTTCCTTTTAGATAAAAGTTTGCTGAAGCCAAAAGGGAAGATGTCAAGCTCAATGTCTGAAGCAAATCTGGAGAAAAAATTCCAGACCGCAACTAACACTCAGGATAGCATACAGACACTCTCACTGTGGGTTTTGCATCACAAAGCACATCATCAAAAGATTGTTGGCTCTTGGATGAAAGTCCTGCAGAAAGGTTAAGATTTTTACAATTTTTTCCAAATATTGGTTGTTTAATTTATTTTGTGCTGATAAATTTAAACTTAGAAAAAATGCAATTTTTTTTTCTTTTCCTCTTTTGGAGATATAGTAGATTTACTAGTGATATCTGTGATTATCAACTTTTTGTCTCTCAACTTTAAATGTCCTATGGTTACAGTTATTGTTTAAAAAAATAATTTGTAAACAGCAACATTGGATTAAATAATGGTTGCACATTCAATTTTGCTACTTTTATACTAAAGATATTCTGATTCTTGTTTGAACATATGTACCTTCGAAGTATGTTCAGTATGAAAAATAAAATAATAAATAAAACAAATCACCCTGAATAACTTTTGATCTAATGATTGGAACTTCTCATACTAGAATTCAATCTTAATGGTTCAAGGAGGGACCTTAAATATGCTAATTTATTAAGTGCAGGCTATGTTTCAAAATTATGAAATCAGACGCAAAAACGTACCCTCTCTGAATAAGCATACTTTTTTTGTTGTTGATAGATTTTGATTTCTTAATCTCAAAATATATAGCTTAGCTGCAGTATGAGTAATATGGTCTCAATAGTTTGGTCAGTAGAGTGGTCTAAAATTTAGAACTCTTAATGATAATTTTTCTTTTTGTGTATTTCCCCATGTCTTCCGAATTTTTTAAGTGGATCAGCAAAAAAAAATTTCACACAATTATAAAATTCATTTATTATCATATAATTTCATATAAAAAGAATTTTTAGTAAAATTATTCATTATTTTTTATTAACTATTTGCCCTATTTCTTTCAAATTTTGTATTTTGTCTTATGAAATTACATTTTTTAAATTTATGTACAAATTATGTATTATGTAAAAAATTACAGTTATGTGTACCTTACAAATAAAAATTTTTCGACTATTAATAAATAAATAGTAATTAAAAACTATTTTTTACGTGGAATGATCTTTAGATCATATAAATATGAATAAATTAGATGAAATTAGACCCTCAAAATCTGAATCCCCTTATAGATATCCCTTTTTAATGAAGATATGAAAAAAGAACTAAAATTAACATTTGGACTGCTCTCCTGACCAAACTATTGAGACCAAAATTCCCTGATTGCAGTCAAATCTTATATTTTGAGGGTTAGAAATCTAAATCCGTCGGGGGGGGGGGGGGGGGAGTATGTTGATTTTGAGAAAATTTGTTTTTTTGTCTGATTTCTTAAAACTTTGTATTAATTAGCATACTTCAGGTCACCCAAATGAACCATAAAGAGTGAGTCCGTAATACATGAAAATCTAATCATTATATTAAAAGTTATTCGGGGTGATTCTTTTTTTTTATCTTGCACACTGTGCATGTTCCATACATTGTTAAAGCTTTATTGTTTAAATATCCCCTTGGTAACCAAATACCGATCTGTAACTTGCAGGTTACAAGTCAGTTGTAAAAGACACCATATGTCTTTGTTTCTAAAATCGACTTGTTGCCATGTCTATGTAAATTTTTCACTCTATCTTATGTAGGACACTATGGCTTGTCGTAATAAATGGCAAGGTTATTCATAGAACATCTTCCATGATTATCTAGACAGATTATATAGACAATAAACTGAAAAAAAATCCAAAATTTGTTATCTTCAAAAATTAGATTTTTGTGGCAAAGTGTCCTTTGTTTCCAATGTGCACTTATTGTCTGTGTATTTTTCTTTATTCTTTTTTTTTTCTTCTCTTATACTTTGCAATGAACATTCTGCACCACACATTTATAATAATATTTTATGTCTTTTTTTCCAGCAAAAATAAGTCATAGATTGACCTTATTTTACCTGGCAAATGATGTTGTTCAGAACAGTAAAAGAAAAGGTTTCTTGCAATTTGTGAATTCATTTGCTGAAGTTCTGAGAGAAGCCACCTTGTTAGTTAGGTATGAATTTATTCTTAATTTATAACATTTTTGAAAATATTTTTCTTGTTCTGTTTTTTATAATGACTTAACATTTATTTTGCTAAATAAATTAATTTTGTTACTGTAACTAAGGTCTGGTTGGCATTTTCTGTGTTTTTTGGGGACTGGCTTTTAACAGATGTTGGTTTTAATGTCTAGAACTGTTCAAAATTATATATTAGTGTCATGAAAATGTGAAATTCATGTATTAATTGTGCATCAAAAGGGTTTTCAATGTCTACACTCAGAAATAAGTGGGGTTATAATTTAATTTTAATTGGCTTTAATTTAATAAATTTAGGAAATTACATGGTTAAATAATTTAAAGTTCAGCATAAAATTAAAAGCTCGACATCTTTTAAGGTTCCGCAATTAAGAGCATATTTAAAATAAATTGAGATTATATTTTAATCTAAATTTAATTTTAAAAAAATTTTGTTAGAAATTTTTTACTGTTTTGTGTTATTAATGTAAAACTTACTGTTTATAGTTTAATTTTGAATATTTTATTTCTAAAGTAAAAATTCTTTTAGTAATTATAGTTTAGTTTAAAAGTTGTTGACTTTGTATGATCTATCAATATTTTTCTTAAATTCTTAAGCATTAGCATTGTTAAAATACAACTATTGAATGATCTTACTGTGGACAGACAGTTTTAGACCAATTAGGTTTATGGATTATATCTTTGTTTCTAAAATCTTTCCAACTTGTAATTAAACTCTTTTGTGCCTTTTTGTAGAGATGACAGCATTAGACCTTCTATCCAACGAGTTTTCAATATTTGGGAACAAAGAAACGTCTACACTCCTGAATTTATTGCAGATCTCAGAGCTATTTTGGGTAATTTCTCTATTAATATGCTATTGTTTTGTCTAAATTATTTTATGATAATACCTACTGTTACCTGATTGAAAACTTCACTCACTTCAAAAATATAAGAATAGAAAATAAATTTTTGAGTCAAATGCAGTTTTTATCAGGTTATATCTTTTCACTTTAGTATTTTGGAATTATTTATTTAATACTAGCTACTGTATTAAATTTTCCAATAGGCTACTTTTTTAATTAGATATTTTTCAAATTTCTGTAGATTTTTGAAAATTGTATAAAATTTCTGAAAAGCTTTGAACAAGAAATGTTTTTTTTTCTTCTTAATTATATATATTCTTTAATTATAGTTTATAATAAACTCAATTATTCCTTTATGGGGAGGAATATTTAATACATATAAGAAAACAGGGTTCCCACGGTCCTTAAAAACTGCTTAGTTTTTATTTTGAAAATTAAGGGCCCTTAAAAGTACTTAATTTTGATTCAAGGTTCTTAAAAGTCCTTAATTTCTAGTATTGCTAGTTGGTTGGAACAATTTTTTTATAATTCTTAGGAAAATATTCAATTTTTTAAATATTCAATAGGAAAATATTCAATTTTTCTTAGGAAAATATCCACTGTTGAAAAGTACGTCTGTCGCCTAGAGTGAGACCCTGCATTGAGGGTAGAACATTTTGAATGCATGTGAGAGTAGGGGTTACAAGCAAGTGGAAGAAAACACGCCATTATTAATTTTTTATTTATTTCATTTTAAATTTTTTTCATTAAAATATTCTTTCTTTCTGGATCATTTTTAAAGAAAAATATTTGTGTGGGGAGAGGGGAGCGTGATACTACGGGTGGGTAGAGGTCTTACTTATTTTTAGACAGTACTTAGGTACTCTATCACCTTTTACATCCATAGGATTCAGGAAATTCAATTCTTCTGAAGGTAGCTTTGATACTTCAATTGTTAGAAATGCCAGGAAAGTGTGTTTTTAATAATTTATGGACACTTAATATAAGGAATGGCTAACAGCATCTAGTGATCGTCACAATTTTTTCATTGTATTATATTTTCTTCTGAAATTGAATTTTATAAATTACTCTATTTTTTAATATTAGGGATATTATGAATATTCGGCGAAGTATAATTTTAATCAGGAAAGTCACTTTCGTCGTTTTATCATTGACACTTTTTGTTTTAAAAAGAGTGAAATGTTTGCAGTTTTTTTTTTTATTTTTATAGCGTGGCATTTTAACAGTGTTCCTGATATATTTTATCTCCACTTTTTCTTTTAAAGTTATACAGATAATTAGATAACCGGTAAAATTGAAAATTTATTTTCTACGTTGCAAGTTTTGTTTTAGAATTTAGGAAAATTTTCTGTTTCTCTTTTGCTTTTTTGATTAATTGTGTTTGTGTTTTTTATTTATTTTTATTATTATTTTGATAGCATATTTTAAAGAGCCTTCTTTTTCGTCATTTTCAACGTAAAATTTTTCTTAATTTAAAACTGTTTTTTGTTTTTAGTTCTGTTTGGCTTTACCATTTAAAAAAAAAAAAAAAAAAACTAAGAACTTTTGTTTTTGTTATAATGCAGCAATTTTAACAAGCACTATTCTTAGACATTTTTAAATGGATATATCGCGTATTACCGACTTTTTATCAAACTATCGGCAGGCCGATATAATTACTTTTATTTTAGGCTATGTATCAGGAATCTGATCCAAGGCGACGCTCGCAGTTTAACGTGCGAGGATTCTTGCCTATGCTAACACTATCACCGCGCTGACGAAGACTATTTTGATTTTGTCTAGCTGCGAAGATGTTGATAACATTTTTAGCTACGAAGATGATGTTTGTTTTGTGATGTTGACTAACAAAGAGTGAGGATCAGTGTTGAAATATAGAATGCGATGCATAGTTTCTTTATGTGCCATTTTTGACCTTGAGATTTTACGATTTTTGAAGATAATTTTCAACAGGACTTATTTTGCGATTGCTGTGCGTTTCATTTCGACGGGATGTAACGTTTCAAGTAAATTATTTTCAGTGAGACTTTTCCTACTTAGCGATCGTTGCGCATTATTTCGTCACTATTTTTTGTTGTCAAGATTTAACGTTGTGAATTATTTTCAGCAGACCTACCGTTACTTGGCAATCTTAAATTTTCATTAATATATTGATGAAAAGAAATCATGAATTAAAAAAAAGATTCTTTATTTTAATTTTTTTAAAAAGGGATACAATTTAATATTTTATATATTTTGTATTTAAGTAATTTATACTTTGTCATGAAAAGTTAGTTTTTTTTTTTTTTTATAATTTGTTTAATTCACATAAATATAATAATTCGAGAGAATTTGATTAGTTTTTAAACCAATAAATTTTCACTCCCTTTTAGTTTAAAAAAAATTAAAACAAAGCCTACATTTAAATGATTTGCTTTTATTTTTGATTAAATTAAAACAAAGTTTGCGTTCTTTCTTTCTTTCTTTTTTTAAAAAAAAAAAATATTTGGCTGTTAGTTAAAATGACTAAATTTTTTTAAGTTAAATAAAAAGTTAAGCAATATTTTAACGCTTTTCAATAAATTAACACTAGTACTCTTAAATATAGAATATTTTTTCAAAATTCCTTCAATGTGTGTTCGTTTAATAATTTGTTAGATAGTCAGTATTATTTTTAAACATTTAAATCTTTAGTGTATTTCATTTTCAAAAAGGAAAATAATAATAAATAAATAAATAAATTTACATTTATTTTTACATTAAAACCATTTGACCATTAGTCAATAAAACTTTATTATTTTAAATAAGTAATTAACAAAAGCCTAACGGTGCTTCAAAAGCACATTTTTTTTTCAACAAATAATTTAAAAAGTGTTTTATTTAAGTGGACATTTCTTTTTTTTTTTTTTTTAATTTTTAATGCATGTAAAATATTTTGTAACAGTTTTATTATTATTTTTAAAAAATCGAAGTCATTTTTGATTTTTAAAAAAAGTTAAACTAAAGCTTGTGTTTTTTTTTTACTTTAAGACAAGTCAATCTTTAAGACAGTCTTAAGTCAATCCATCTTTATTTTAATTCAAAAAATTAAACAATGCTATTGATGTTATAGAAATTTTTTTTTTTTTTTTGAATTAACATTTTCGTTTTTCTTAGATTTATTTCTTTTATTTATTTTTGATTGATTTAAAGATTTATGATTGATAAATTTCAAGCATATGTTAAATCGCAATGTCTGACTGACGATTTATTACGATATAAAATTTCTTACAACGCCCAGGCCTATTTTTACATAAGCAGCAATAATTCTCGAGGATTAATAATTTTTAAAAATGTTGTTTGATCACTGGGTAGGCGGCCGATTTATTTTTCCGGATATTTGACTATTCGACAAAATCACTATTCATTATTCCCTATTTTATAATAATAATAGTAGTATATATATAAATCCACATTTGCATCCAATTTTTATTACCTTTGATTTATATGACAAATTATTGTTTTATAATTTCAGACAATACTTAAATTATTAGGAACAAAATTTTTTATGGTCTATTATTTTAGTTCCTTTAGTATCTATATGAGACACAATACTTTTTAATAGAATAAATTCTAATTCCTCAGAGGTGCAGTATTACCCATCAGTGTAAGCATAAAATTTTTTTATAACTAAAAGCAGACTATTTTATAAAGATTTTTATCTCTTTTTATAAATGATTTGTTTCTGATTTCACTACGTTTTGTTGTTTTTTTCCCTTCATTCACAATAAATTTTGTACTTAATTAATTATTTCATTTCGTTTTCAATTTTTAGATATGGAATTTTTTCATTTTTATTTCAATTGATCATTTCATCCTGCCTTGTCCTGTGTTTCAATATTTATGTTAGCACTTATTTTAATTATCAATTCTGTTTCTCAGTTCTTAATTTTAATTAATAAGTTTTCTTTGTAGTTTATTTATTTCTTTTTTTCCTGATTGTTAGGTACTAAATATATTCCGATTTTAGTCATTAAATTTTTTATATTTTGTGATTTTAATAAATCTTTAGTTTATTGTAATTAGGTTTTACTTAGTCTAAAATAATTGTCTTAACTTCAATAAACTTATATTTGTTAGTTTCTTTTTCTCTTGGTTTAGTATTAGTCACTCAAAATAATATTTTTATTAATTTAATGAATTTACCTTCTTAATTTATATATTTCTATCTGTTTACTCAGTTTTTTTCTATTTTTAAAATAGAAAATCTTAATGTTTAATCAGCATTCTTTGAGTTTTTCTTTTTTTCTTTATATTCTTAAAAGCTTACGTGAGGTGATTAAATGCAATTTAATTTTAATTAAATACAGATTATTTGTATTACGCATTTCTTTATTTAATTTTTTTTTTTTTTTTTAATTTTTTAAAGGATGACTGATTTGAAGAAAAACTATTCCATTTTTTTAATCTATTATTATTAATCTATGATGTTTTATTTGATCATAAATCATTATTATGCCATTTTTAAGGTCCTTAATTTTTTGAAAAAAAGTCCTTAAATTTTTTGATAAAAGTCCTTAAAAGTGCTTACTTTTTTCTTTCATAAAAGAGTGGGAACCCTGGAAAAGTTTATTTGTCGATTACAAATATTTTGCAGATTAACTTGCTTATGTGTATAAAATAAACTTTTTTCCCCATTTCATTTTGGCAGCTATGATCATTGTTTCATGTTGTTTGATTTAACTGTTGATGATATCCTTTTTTCAGCTAACAGTAAAGTTCCAGCATCTGCACCAGCAAAATTACTTGCACAGTTTAAGGTAAATGCTAACTTTTTAGTCTATTTATACATTTTAAAAAACTCATACAAAAACTTAATTTGTGTTGTAATTTAAATTTAAGTCAGATTATTGTATCTTAACTGTCAAATTTTTCTAATTATTTATAACATTTTCTGTACAAAAGCTTTCATTTATAAAAACTTTTGTTGAGCCATTTAATTTATATGAATTTAGGGAACATGTTTAGAATTTAAATGTATTAAATTCTTAACGTGTTTCCTAATGTTTTATTTTCCATTTAATGTTTTTATTTATCATATTATTTGTGTACCAAATTTTGATTTTAGAATTTTTTGTTGGATTAATAGCTTGGTCATGATATGTAATTTTTAGATTTTAGTTAAAGGTCTACGTTACATTTTCCTGAATTTGAAATATATAAATTTAATTTCTTTTTTGAAATATTGTACAGAGTTTTTCTTTCAAAAAGTTTTATTACGTTATCTGTGCAAAGTAGTTCAAATGTCAGAATGGTTTAAATTTTTTACTCAATGTCAAAAACATTATTTTTTGTCTTGTGATTGAGTATATAGTTTGACATTTTAGTTTAATATTTATGCTTAAATAAACAAAAAATATTTCAGTGTAAAATTATATTTATAAGGTAAATATGAAGAAACTTTTATACTTTCTCTCTCTTCCTTTTTTTGTATAATTTATATGAAAAAAAGAATTCTTTTTTCATATGAGAAGACACGCTAAAGCTGCACGGTGGGATTTTGCCGACGATGTGGGAAACATCTCTGAAAAACATCTGAAGATATGCAATTATACTTTTGATCCTCTGTTTAAAGCTTTGATAACCTGTGCACAAAATTGAGCACTTTACAGTAGAACAGTTTAACAAGGACCTATACAGCGCCAACATTGGTCCTTACTGGTCCCCCACAGATCCCTAAGACTGATCTAAGTATTTATCCACCTGCACACTGACCCCAGCCAGTGATGCTAGATTTAGGTGATCTTCTGGGAACTGTGCCTTACGATCAGTCCATGATGGTACATATAGGAAAGTATAAAAATATTACATACATTTAGGAACTTTTGGTCATTTCATTTGTTTCTAAAAAGAATTTTCAAAAAGTTAAACTTTTCAGAAAAATACAAGTTTTTGATTTTTTACATCATCATAAATTTTTATTTAAACTTTGACCCAGTTTTAATTTATGATATATTTTTTTGTGTACTAATAATTGAAAGGTTAAAACCAATGACAAGTTTTTCTGTTGTAAGTCCTTATTCTGTTGCATAACTTATAAATATGATAAATTAAATGTCGTATTTTTATTTATTTTAGCCCGATTCTGTTATCAACAAAATAAGAAATGTCTCTAAACTTGATGTGGAGATAGATAAAAAGATGAAAAGTATAAATCTGAGTAAACTTAAGGCGACAGATGCTGAAATAGTTCAACAATTCAAAGGTGGGTTATGTTTGTGGTACCCTTTTTAATATATCTTTAAATTTAAAAAAAAAAAAAAATTGAGCATTTTTAAAACTTTCTTTCAACTCATTTAGTGAAGTATACGTCCTTCATTTCCAATAAGTTTATGGATTTACTGTTTGTGCTCTTTTTAATTTATTTTAATTTTATGTTAGTTGCATTCAAATAAGTCTTATATGATTTTATAATAATTTACGCTATTTATTTAATAATTTTATCATAATTTGCCAACTAAGTTGGTGAGCTAGCTGAGCAACATTCAATGACATTTCCAAATATTTTTTATGATGACAAAACTTTAAAAACTCTGCATTGTACTACTCATACAAGAAGCTCAGCCCTTTTTAGACCCTTAGAACATTTATTGATTGAAAGAAATTATTTATTAATTCTTTTCCTGTCCTCATGATTAATTATCTTGTACAATTATGAGGAAGAAATTATTGAAAACCCCCAAAATTCACTTTTTGTTTTAAAATAGAAGCTTTTGGTGTGGGAAAGTATTCAATGGCAAATGTAATGCTTCCATATATATGAACTTCCTGGCTAGATTAGAGGTAAAAGCACTATTAGGTGGTGCTAAGCACCCTCATCCAGCCACCGCCTTAGCTATGAACATGCTTTGAACATTTGCATTAAGTATGATTGAATATACTGTCTTGTCTTGTTATCTGTTTTATTTGTTGCATGAACTAAAACAATTATATTCTAATTGAAGATAAACAGATGTACTATTGAGAATTTATTATGTTTTATCAGTCTAATCTTTAATTTTATTAAGAGTTTTTCAAAAAGTTTTTAAGTTGTTAAAATTAATTTTGTAGATATTTTTTCTCTCTAAATAAATAAATGGTTACGTCTATATGTATGTAAATAATAAGTATTTTTGGATGGGCTAGAATTATTGCAGTCAATATATATATATTTCTTAAAATATATGCAAATATATTTTTCTGCTGATATATTTTTATTTTTAGTAATATTAAATACATTTTTAGTTTTATGAAATAAAGATTTATAAGTTATATTAAAAACACTTTTAGATCGAATTCATGGTCAAAAGTTTAAACGAGACTTTGATGACAGTGTCACTCGCCTGGAGGAGTTGATTAAGCTTTTAGAAAAAGAAATGACTGAGCGGGCTGAACTTATCCTGTTACTTGAACAAAGTGAAATCTATTATGACACGCAAAAAGGAGAAGCAAAAATAGTTGCTAATGTGAGTATATTTTTGTCACATACCTGAAAAATTGGAACCTTTTTAAAACATTTATCATTAATTCCATAAAAAGTAATTTATTTAAAAAGTATTAGTTTTTCACACTTTTTAATGAAATTCCTTTTTTGTTTTCAATTAAATAAAGAGAAAAACCTTTCTTTTCTTTGTTGTTTTTTCTTATTTAAGCAAAAGTGATTTAAAATCACACATTGTGATTCATATTTACACAAAGTAAAATTATCCATTGTCATTTGTTGCAATCCTTATTTACAAGATTTAACATCACACATTGTGATCTGTTACACAATTTAAATTTACTCCTCATGATTCATAATCACAGTTTAAAAATCTCACATCGAGACTCATGCCAAGATTTGTATTTACTTGATTAAAAAATCTCTTGTCGAAAATCGTTATTCACGTGATTAAAAATCACATATCAAGATTCGTGTTTGCACAATTTAAAAAAAAAAAAATTCTCTCTAATGTTTTTTATTAAAACGTTGAAAGATATATGCTATGGTTTAATCTTCCTACATACACTTTTTTCTAGCTTATATTTCAGGTATATTTTTAAGTATTTAAAATATTTTTGACACCTAACATTTTAGGAGTTGTTTTTTTTTTCTTCTGGTTTTTTGCTTTTTTTACCAAATTTTTTCCATTGTTAATTAATATTTTTCATTATATTTGTTTTTTATTTTAGGAATAAAAAAAAAAGAAGAAAAAACATGGTTCTTTTTCACATAATATATGAAAATATCGTAATGAAATAAAATAGTGATTCTAAGTAAACAATAAGGAATTAATTTGTTTATCGATTTGTAAACTTGTAAAATCATCTTTTTTCTATACCTAAACTAGTGTGCTAATTTTATATATATATATATATATATAAATACTTATTCTACAAATTTAAGATTAGTTGTATGGAATCTAATAAAGTAAAAACCATCAAATTTTTCACTATTTTTGCGTACACATTTTATTTATTATAACTTTTTTTTTTTTCGTCAAGAGACAAAAACAAATGTTACCAAAGTGCTATTGTTAAAAATTTTATTCAGCATTTAAATTAAATTAAAAACAACTATGAATGACCTGGCAATTTGAAAAAGGTGCATAAAAATTTAAATATATGGTTTCCTGCATTCTGTTTATGAAACTATGCTATGGTTAAAGAGAATTAGGTAATTTATTTTCAAAAAGTTTTAAAACGACTAACAAAAAATTTCAATAAATGGTGCTGTTGATGTAAAAATATGAAGATGTTTTCAGATAAATTTCCTAATTCAATAAAGTAATTTATTCCTTCTTTTTTTTTAGCAGCCTTTTTTATTATTCCTTTTTTTTTTTTTTTGGAGCAAATCTTATATTTCCATTTCCTTCAGGCTTTCTATTGATTTTTCAAATGATAAGTTATACTTAAGTCAGCCAATTTACACAATTGTGTTATTGAGCATATTAAGTTTTGAGATTTGTATAGCTTGAATCTCTTTATGACCAATTTGTTAGTTGTTTATGGTTACCTTAAAGAGTATCACCCTTAATGAATTTAGTGCATTTAAATGCTATTTTTATTTATCTTAATATTACATATACAGGGTACCACAGGCAACTAAAGTGCAACTATTTTTGGCATGAGGCGACTTTGGTAACTTTTTTTGCCTGACAAGACTTTTAAAAAAAAGCAATTATTTTCAGGAATAGGAGACTATTGAGAGACTTTTCTGTACTCCTAGCGATGTTTTTTTTCTTTCCTTCTTTAGGTTTTTAGTTTGCTTTTTCCCAGCGGGAGCTTGTAAACACAATGAATTTTTTTCTTTAAAAAATAAAAAAAATTTGAATTGCAAATTTGAGTCATCACTTATTAATTCGTTCAATTTGCACAGATTTCACTGTAAATCTTTTTCGTTTCTCGATTGCCTTTTCAATGATTATACGAAGTTCAGCATTATTAGTGCATTATCAGTGCACCAGGCTACACCTGATCATTTGCTATCCTGTATGGGACTGGAGAGAAATTTTATTTTGGAGGATCCGGCGATGGTATTTGATTTTCTGTTGGTGAATGGTCTTCTGGACTTGGTCTAGCCTTGTACTGGGTCAAGTTCAGCATGATTTTTAAAAACCCATCTTTTAATCCGATATTACGATACATGAATTTCTAATTTGAGTAATCACTATTTACTATATGTATATATAGTTTCTAAACCAATTATTGAATCTTTTTTTAATGAAAAAGTATTTTTTTGAGAGAAATCTAGTAATTTTCTGCAAATATAATATTTTTATTTTTTTATATAAAAATTTATTGCTAGAACACAAAGATTTATATAAAAATTATCACATTTGCCACCAACTTGACTAAATGAATCGTGTAATAAGTCATTTAATAAAATTTTAGTCATACTTTTGATAAAATTTTGTTCTTATTTAGGCAATGCTTTAGGCTACTAAAATCGGTTATTTTGTTCATTTTTTTTTCTGTGGCAACCCTGCATATAGAATATGTTATTACTTTTACGACTTAGAGAGATATTTTTGTACGAAAATATAAAAATGAATTATATTAAATTAATTGTTATGACAGTTGTTAAGCTTTAGTTTGATGTTTATAAATAACTTGTTTTATATTAAATATAAGAAACATGATGATGTAACATGTGAGGAACAGAAACTTTTCTCTATAATCAATTATGCTTGTAAATCTATAGTGAACTTACTTTACAATTATAATTTTTGTGTAAATTTTTTTTTTTTTTTTAACTTGGCTTTTAAAATTTGTTATAGGCTTACAAAAATTTTGGTGCAAGAATAGATAAACTTCAGAAAAAATTAGAGGAAATCCATTCTAATTTGCCTAGTCCAATACCC
Organism: Parasteatoda lunata; assembly: GCA_949128135.1. NCBI lineage: Eukaryota > Metazoa > Arthropoda > Arachnida > Araneae > Theridiidae > Parasteatoda > Parasteatoda lunata. The sequence continues at coordinate 31,954,857 of OX421975.1, forward strand.
TCTCCCTCTGTGGATGCTCCTTCCCCTACCACCTCTGACCAAGAATTGGAATTAAAATTACCCAGTGAGAATCGTAAGTTAACGTTTGTTAATTTTCCCCCCTCTTTGCTTTACTTATTTTATTTCCTAGAATATTGTCTTCAAATTCTTTAGTAATTTAATATTTTAATGATGGATCAGCTACCCTTTATCTTTTTGAATTTATTATATATTATTGTATTTATAATATTTAAATGCTCACTTCATTTAACGCAAAGTTTTTGACCCATCCCCCAAAAAAAAAAACAAATATGGGATCAAATGGGTTTTTTATAAACATAATCAAAATCTGCCTTTATATCCATTATTTTTTATCTGAGTTATAAATATTAATACATAATACGCAAATATACATAACACACTTTCAAAACATTGTGTATATAGATAAATATGTATGTAATTTTGAATTAATGTAATAATTTTTCTTGCTTCAACATCAAGAAAAATAGCTTTTTTTAATCAATAATTTAAGCTTTTTTTTTTAATGTTATTTGTTTTGAACTGAAGAAGTGCAGAATACAAGCTGAAATAACTCTGTCTTTCTTTTATCTAATTAGTAAATAAGCTTTCAAAAACAAATAAATTTAGCATATTTAAGTACAAAATATTAAAAATAGAATTTTTTAATTATTTTCAAAATAATATTTTTGTTTTATAAAATATACAAATGGATGGATTAAAATATTTTTTTAGTAGTTATGTTTTAATGCTACAAAACAATGAAATATATAAAAAAATTAATTAAATTTCAAGCAATGATAAAATACTGAATAATATGAAATTAACGTTAACTTGCTTTGCATTTTAAATTTTATTTAATAATAGTTTTTATGAATGATTAATTATTTTATTTACGTTATTAATTACTGAATTCACACCGAAAAGTATTTTAAATACATTGTTTAAAGAACAATTAAAAAAACTATTAAGGAAATTGATAAATAAATAGTAGTTATGTAGTTATTTGACCTGTAAAAGACTTATTTTTTTTTTTTTTTAAAATATTTAACTATAACTTTAAGTATTTAAAAACAAATAAATAAAACAGAAAACAGCATATTTCTCTGCTCCCAATATTATGCTTTTATTTCTAGTTGAACAAAGAATAAATTTAAGATCCTATTATTATAAAAGTTTTCTTTTTAACTAAAATTTTTCTCTTTTGAATTGAAAATTTTAATTAATCCCAAGAAGTGTTAAGCTAGGTAATATCCTTAAAACTCCAATAAAACACACCTAGATTGGATTAAAAAAAATTTAAAGAACTGTCTCTTTTTAAATCCTGATTTAAAGGCAGTTTAAAGTCTGCTTTCCTAAAGTTGGCCATGCCATCAAAACTTGCTGGCATGAATGCATACGCAGGTATATTTGTCAATAAAATATGACAAAAATAAATCGTTATGGTTTTCTTTTTATTTCTTTTTTATTTTTATTAATTTTTTATTCTTATTTCTTGTAGTGTGATATTTGATAAGTTTTGTTGTTACGAACTCCATTGACACAATTTTCTCAAAAATTACATTTTTTTTAGGTTTTTTTTTATTTTTTGGGTGATTTGGATTTTAAACATTAGCAAATTTTTAACAGTCAATTCTAATATGTTTTTATGATTTCTACTAAATCATGTCTTTTTGTAGGAGCCTTAAGGAAAAGAATATGTATTACTATATGTATAAGTATATGTATGACTTTTAATAGTCTGCAATATAGCAACATTTAAAAGTTAGACTGAATTGCACAAAGTTAGACTGAATTCCCTACATTACTTTCTGCTTGCTGGTTAGTTATGTCTCATTCCACTGTGAAAAGAGCCAATTTCTCAAAAAATGCATGCAAAGTAAAAATAAAAATGCCAAGAAATGTAAATTTGTAGACCATTTGGATAAGAATTCATCTTTATCCACACATTGCTGGTTTATTCCCGTCATATTCTCAGTGGTGTAAAGAAAACTATGATTTTAGGCTATTAAATTTAAGATCTTTAGTTTCAGATCAGAAACTTTAAATTTTAGAGTACATTTTATACCAGACAATTTTTTTCTTATAGTGTGTGTATGTTTTAGATTTTTCCCATTCTATGTTTCTATTTACAACCGATGATCTCTTGACCAGAAGAAGCCCCTTTTCATATATTTTACTTTTCATCGACTTTCCCACTTTTCATTTATTATTCATATATACCAAAAACAATTATGAAAAATATATTACATTTTAGTAATGTATAATATTATTTTAAAATATGATTTTTAGACTTTTGTTTGAAAGAAATGATTGTTTTTGTTTGGTAAAGAGGGAAGTTCGGAATCTTTATGAATTTTCTACCATCTGGTTTTCTTTTTTTAAGCTTATATATTTTTTTAATGTAATTAATTGAGTGGTTTTAAAATAAAGTTTAGTAGAATATCTAGGTTTTATGTAAAAAAAATTTTTCCTTAGTTGATCCTTTGGGCTGTTAAACATTTCTGAAACAGAGAGGAGGAGAGGGCATGGTAGAATTCTGTATCTGCAGTTAAATGTGTTGCAATTTGTTTTATTTTTCTGCTTGTTTGAGTTTTTTTTTCTTCTTTCTTTTTAAGCCATTGCTCATATTCTATTTTCAAAATTAAATTTTACAGATGCTTATTTAGTACATCTGTATGGAAGACTAGTAACAAAATATTAACTGTAGGATTTTTTTTACTGTGACTTCACGTAGAAATATTAAAACACTTGTGTCAAGAATAAACTTTCAAATACTTACTAATAGTAAACTTTAACTATTGTTTTGTTTTAAAATTATTCTGTTTTATTTTACTCTTCATTTTTGACCAAAAAAAAGATTGTGCTTATAAGTTCATAGTTATTTTTTTGTGTTTCAAAACAATGAATAAAAAAATTTGGGGTAAATGTTTCAGGATTTTGTTAGAAATATAGAAAGAGAGAAAAAAAAGTTTATTGTTATTAAACACATCAAAAATATAGTAAAATTTTCCACGTGATCTCTCCTATTAATTGCACAAATATTGTTATTAAATTTTGCATGAGAAATTTGACACCCTAAATTCTGCTAACGAGGGTACAACTTTATGAACACGGCTAGATGCAGGAGTTAAAAATCATTTATTTGATTTTTATAAGTGATATATTTTGCTTAAATTTTTTACTCTAATGTTTGCATAAGTGGCTGTTTAATACTTACTTATGTCTTAAAGTTAATTTTTTATAAATATTCCCAATGCTTAAATATTTAAAACAAATGGTGTAAAAGGACATTAATACAGCCTTTGTAGCAAAAAAATGTATCAATTTTTTTTTTTACTTAGATTTAATTAAAATAATTAGTAGTAAATCTTGTTATGATTGTACAAAATTGAGTCTTAAGCAAACTGGTGCAATTAATTGTTTTAAATTTTTTTGAAAATTTTTATGATAATACTTGTTTGAAAGAGAAGTTCGGGATATTGCATAGAAATATGCTTCTCAACTATCCATAAATTGCTTACTATATAGGGGCTCATAAAAAGAAATAGGTTACATTTATCCAGTTAAGTGCAAAATTTTTAATTCAATAATCTTTCTCTGGATGCATAATTAAAATCAAGCAATGACGTGTATGCATGTTGAATGCAGGACAAATAGTCTTCTTATAAATTTTCAGAAAAGCTTCCTGCCAAGATGCTTTTAAGAGTCATATGTAGGACATTTTTTTTTTTTTACTCAAGATAAAGTAAATAGTGAGGAACAGTTTATAATTTAAAATAGTAAAAGCTTCTTTTACCTCCCACGAAAATAAGCAAAATGAAATAGTTTTACAACCAATTTTCTTTACTTTCATCCTTGCTTCAAAGGCAGGAAAGGGAGAGCTTTTGGATTTACTGTACAAGAATGTCTTTAACTCTGCCTTGCAGTGAAAATAATAAGCATTGACCCTGTTAATTAATTACATAAATCAATAAATCAACGCTCACCACCTAAGTCACAGTGTACGTATGAGATGTGTTTCTGGCTGTGAGCCCCCTCTGCTTCATAATATAAAATACTTAATTCTAGTGGTAATTTAAAGAAAACATATAATCTAATAATAGTCTTATTGTATTTTATTGAAATTTTGAGTTTTCATAGACAATGGTCAATTTTAATTTTACATGTCGAGTATACACGTTATATGCAATAGAGATTTAGTCTGACATGTAAACAGGGCAAACACACTTAACTGAATAAAGATATTTATAGTTACATTCTTCCATTGACTGATTGTGCTTAAATAAGTATCTAACTGTTAAGGTGTTTCTTGAATTGATTGTTTTTCTTACAATCAAGCACTAGAGAGAGACCTTGAAAATGCTCCATCCCCCGTTGGTTCTCCGGAAGGCTTGAACTTGCCTGAATCTGGCGAGGATGACGAAGCAGGCACCAAGACTGTCGGCAACCCAATACCCACTCTTTCTAATTTCTTTTCTCATGGTAACATTTTCCATTAACTTTGCTGTTGCATGCTTTAGACGTTGCCATCTATTTCTTTAACTGTTCAAATAGAAAAATGGGTGTTTTTTTGAAAATTAATATTGCAATTGTAATTATTTCTCCCTATTGTTTATTAATTGTTAGACAATGCTCCTTTTGTTATTTTTTAAGTGGGAGTTAGGATAAGTATTCATATTTATTATGGATTCTAGAACTCATTATAAATATGCATATTATAAATTCTACAACTCATAATAGAATTCTTTTATATTTTCTATGGTTATAAAAAATATAGGTATTTTATTCTAAGTTGTGAAAGGGTGATATTTCCTGGAAAAAAAATTCATAGATTTTATTTTTTATTTTAAAGTATATGAAAACTAAATGATTTTTTATACTTTATTTAATTTATTAAAAATATAAAAATATAGAAAAAAAACATGGAAAATATTAAAGATTAATGAAAAGAGAAGAAAATTATTAAGAAAAAAATATAATATATATATTTTAAAGCTGGAAAACAAAAATAATAAATTAAAGCTATAATCTCTACATCTGCTGATGCGGTTATATCTGCAAAAAAGAGTGCTTTCTAATATTGTATCAATTTAGCCTAAGTAAAATATATCAATACAATAGTGTGAGAAGCATCCAAAAAAACAAGAACAAAAATTGAAATTGAATAGAATACATTAAGTGAAAAATATATCCCGTAAAAAACAGAAAATGTAAAGAAAAAGCAGAACAAAACACTAAACAAAATTTCGTTCAAACAACGAGATTATATCGTTTTTTTTTTTTTTTTTTTTTTTTTTGTTTTGTTTCCGGCCTTTTAAATACATATTTTATAAATATTTTATTTTAATAATTTTTCTTCCTCCCTTTTCATTAATCTTTAATATTGTCCATGTTTTCTTTATATTTTTAACTTATTTTATGAGTTCTATATACTTGCAGCTTATGTGCAATAAATAAAACTTATTAATTTTCTTCTTTTTACCCTTTTTGTCTTTATTGTGCTATGTTTTAGTGATTACATTTAATGCAGCTTTAGCTCTTAATATTATCTACTATTAACTTACTTTCGTTTTTATTTTCTTTCATTTTTAATTTGTTTTTCTAATTTCGTGTGTTTGGGACGTTGCTCTATGAGCCTATTTTTAAAAAAATATGTTAAATATGCTGAAATATATGCTGGGTAAAAAATATGTTAAATATTTTAATTATTCTACATATTGTACTCGGTACAAAGAGCCTAATTCAGAGGGACCTTCAGATCAACATTCTGCTACTCTGAAATCAAAAGATTTTTTGAATTGCATTCAATACTCGAATTTTTTCGGTCATATAAAGCATGTGGTGATAGAAGATGTTTAGCTTGCCCTAATATTGACAAAAAAACATATATTTCATAATGACGATAGCTTCAAATTTATTTGTAAAACTCAAAATGTTATTTATATGTTAACCTGTGGTTTTTGTAATATGAAATATGTTGGTCAAACCAGTACCTCTCTTAATATTAGAATTAATCAACACCGTTCAGATTAGTCTACATAATAAAATAATTTCTGTGGGTGTCATTGGTATGTTTGACCAAAATACTAAATGTCAATCAGATCATGTTATAAAATACATTTATTATATTATTGTTATTATTAAAAACTGAAGTTATACTAATTTTTAATCATTATTTTTATAACAATTATATAGAAATAATAATTTATTCTATTTATAAAACATTTAAGAGTAGTTGCATATTATAATTCATCAATTGAAAATGTCTTCCATGGAGTTGATATTTCTAGTATTTTCTTTTTTCGGCTCAAATAGTAATTTTTCTTTAATCAAACAACCTTTATTTCTCTCTCTCTCTCTTTAATTAAGCTCCTACTGTGAAAAATTAAAAGTGATCCACTTGTAAAACTAAAGTGTAACAATGGTCTGTGGTTTGAATAGAATTGGGAACATTCTATTACATGTAACTATGCTTCCACCTTTTTAAATGTACATAAAATTAATTCATTTTTACAGAAGACAAAGGAATGACTTCATGGTTGGATGCCTTTGCGAGCAAAAAAGACTCTCTTAAAATTCTGTCTGAAAAATCTGAAATGAAGAAAGATGACAGTAGCAGCCTTGACAGCCGACTTTCCAATTTGATGCAAAATATGCCATCTTTACCTGCTAGCATACAGAGTACTCTATTTGGCACAAATTCTTTATCAGGGAACAATAGCAACGTGGGCGAAGCTGTTGAGCCTAAAGCTAATATCAAAAAAGACTCTTCATCCATTTCTGGTATCCTTACCCCTGTGAAAGATGATTACAGTGGACAGAATACACCTCTTCAAGATGAAGATACTCACTCAAGTCATGCATTTTTCTCAAAATTAGCTTCTAGCAATAAAACTCATAGTCCAAAAGACATTTTGAAAGGTCTTACTAATTTGATCCAGTCTGCCTCAGCAGATAAAGAGGATGGTCAGAAAAAAGACAAGTTTTCATCATTTCTTTCTTCTGATCCTTTTGAACCTCAAACTGGAATGTCCACTTTCATTAAAAGTATTATTCCATCAGTGTCTAAGTCACCACAGATTTCATCATCCCCATCCACTTTTTTTAACACCTCACAACAATCGACTACATCTGCTCCGGCTAGAACCGTCGCTGGAAGTCAGACAACCACTGTTAATTCATATCAAACTACATCATATAATAACGTACCAGCATACTCGAGTCATTCTCAACTCAGATCTTTCATACCATCATTAGTGCCTTCTACTCCACAAGACAACTTTTTCCCAGCGCAGTCTTTTCCGACAGACGAATACAATCCTGAAATAGAAATTTTTGACACGGAAATGGATCTTGACCCTTGTGAAGATAGCGATTCAGATGTCCCTTCTCCTGATCACGAACCGCTCTCCCCCGTGACCGCCGACCCGGTCGCCGAGGCTGTAGATGTCCCGAGGCCGATTGCCGAAAGGCGCTTGAGTACCTTAATAACTCTTGTCACTGATGATTCACGGGAAGGAAGTCTTCCAGAAAACAAATCCCTCTCAGATGATGCATACAAAAGTGACAAAGAAAATTTCACCGAAGGTGCCCCTCCTTGGTTCGATACTTCAAACAATATCCCTTCTGTAGCTGGTTCTGTACCTCCACCTCAACCTCTTCTAACAGAAGATTTTTTCATCAACAAAGAACCTGACACAAGGGCCCTGACTGAAGACTATTTCATTAACAAACAGCCTGAAACATCTTTACCAGCATTTTATACATCTGCTCCACCTCCCCCATTGCCACCAGTTATGTCACCACCTAATGGTCAAGACAATTTGTTCATGAACCCCATCTCCACGGTTACGGACCCACCATTATCTAGGATTGAAACTATTCAATCTCAAAGACAAGGGCCACCCAATGGACAATGGTTCAATGACAATAACAGTAACTGGCGCGACGATCGTCGAAATCCTCCGGGTCCTCCGCCTTTTCGGCATGGACGGCCGCCTAATGGACCATTCTTTAACGACAATAGAGACTTTGTTCCTCGTCAGTTTCAACCGCGGCAGAGGTGGGATCATAGAGACAGGGAAGATAATAATTTTCATCAAAAGCGAAATTACCCATTCCCTCCTCGGCCTTTTGGTTCACCGCAAAACAAGCGAATGTCTTTCAGGGGTAGAGGAGGTAGATGGTAAAGGTTGATAAAAAAAATTCCTGGAAAGCAATTCTTGCTTTTAATTTTTCTGAAGGATGCCTTTTTTGTACCAAAAATGTCATCTGTACCAAAATATATGCATTGTCATTGTTCTCTCACCATAGAAATTTATTACAAAATTTGTTTTTTGTTTTGTTGTAAATTTGTTTTAAAGAAGCTTGTGGTTGCTTCGTGTACACTATGCAAGAACAGTTATTTGTTTTGTGGAAATGGTTATGTGTAGAATATGCATGAGAAGTTATGTTTTGAACAACCTTGGTGCAGTTGTTTTATTGTTTGGGAAAATTAAAATAAATTTTTCATTCCAGTTTTTATGCACCGTTCATTGTAAAATTATGCTGCTTTTCAAGCAAAATTGTAAAAAAAAAATACTTATTGTACATTAAAATCTATATTATGAAGTTGATATTTTTGTGATTCAATTCGTCATGTAGCATTCATGATTTAAAAGCAACTCCTGTTATTTAACTTTTACAAAATATCCAGATACCTTTAGGCTAATTATATATATTATAAACAGCTCTCTTAGCCTCATTTATTTCAGGCGGTTTTCAATAAGTCTAGAGTAGTGAAGGCTTATTGTATATAGTGTTATTTAAGGCTGATTGAAACAAGCCAAGCAATATAAAAGCTTATGAAAGGGAATTAAAATAACAAGAATAAATTAAAACAGGCTTTAGTAAAATGAACTTTGTTCTATTTTTATTTAGACAAAGCACTTAAAATATAATGTTATTGTTCATAAATTTGTTTTATACTATAAAAATTAACTTTAATAAGAATCAAAACAATTAAACTGTAGCAAGCCTTTGTGGAGCATATTTGCAAAATATGCTCAGATGATGAAGAGATTCGCATTGTCAGATAATAGTTACTTTTGTTTTATTCACAAGTTTTTATGTTCATCAAAGAAAAATAAACATTTTAAATAACTTTCATGGATGATACAGCTGCGCCAAAACTTACTATTTGCGAGATTCGGCTATAAAATCACATATATAGTTTGTCTATAGAAAGAACTGCCCTCGTCCCAAAGTTTTACCATAACCAACCTTGTAACCATAATCTCCGTCCCAGACGAATGGTGAGGGGAGTATTAATACGCATTTAATTTCTGTTAATTTTGTTTGAAATAAAAGGCGTTTTAATTTAGCAAATATTATGAACATTTACAATAAAAAATATTAGAAATCTAAATACCAACCATTTTACCGGGAATACACCACAAATACTTTACATAAACTGTATTTTCACATTCTTGTGACATTTAGTGGTAAACTGTGAAAATCTTTAACGTAACCGAAACTAGCTATGCATACTATTGTTTTTTCTTTCTTTCATATAAATCTTGGATCTATTTATTTTTAGTTAGTCAAAGGTGGTTTCTGCAGAATTGAGTTTTATTTCGCCGTTTACATTTTAAAGAAAAGAGAATATATTCACTGGCGCAATTTCTCGCTAATTATCTTCTTTTTTGGATACTTATGCATTTCGTTTTTTCTCCATATGTTCTCTCGAGTTAGAGAAACGTTCGTTGTGTTAATTTAATTACCCTTAATGCTTTCCAGCTCGTTATTTTAATTTAACTATGATTATTTATTTGCGATTTTTTATTTATTGTTTCCGTTTAATTTTCAAGGTGTAATTTTTATCACTAATAGGCAAAATTTAATTCCTCAGATTATCTTTTAATCACGAATCTTATAATTCGAATTAACGACATATACGAAGTAGACATCGCAATTTGCATTATAAAGATTAATGACCCACCATCATGATTTTCAATTAATATTCACGTGATTAACGATTCGTTGCTTCACATGTTCTTCGAATCGTAATTTTCTATCCATATTTACCTGATAAACAAATTACACATCTCAGTCTAATATCGACTTGCGATCTCCGAGTCCCACATCGAACGCTTTTCATTTACAAATAATCTTTTGCGTGTTAATAAAAAATAAAACAACGTCATTCATATTTACGCAATTAAAAAATCGTAATTCGTATCAGTGCGATTTTAAATTTAATACCATGATACGTATTCATGAGAGTTAAAAATCAAACAGAGTTTCTTATTCACATGATTTTAAATTCAAATATTATGATTCATATTCACGCGAATTTAAAGTTAAACAGCGTTTCTTATTCACACGATTTTAAATTAAAACATCGCATTTTTTTTCCCCTCGCGATTTATAATTCAAATACAGAGTTATTTATTCAGGCGGTTTTAAAATCAAGCTTCGTAATTCGTGTTCACGCGGTTTAAAATGAACTCATCTCGATTTGTATTTATGCTGTTTAAAATATGATTCCTAAAAATTTCAGGGTGCATAGCAAAATCTTTCAACAAAAATAAGCACTCAAAAAATATTTTAAAGCACTATATATTTTAACAAAATGCAAAATAATTTTCAAAAAGACTCAACATCATGATAAAAGAATTAGTTTTGACATAATTCTTTTCTTGAGTATGTTAGCCACCATAAAGAGATCGAGATTTTTCAGAAGGTGGAAAATGAAGCCTGAAATGGAGAATATCTTGCAAAATGCAGCAGAGTTGTACTTGAGAGTGCAAGAATCTGACCGAACTCAGCTCAGTAGACGCACATGCGCACTGGGAAGTATTTCATCAAACATGTAACAGGGTGCGTAGGCAAATTCTTCAACAAAAAATAAGCTCTCAGAAAATATTTTTAAGCACTTGCGGGGTTGGAAAGTTTTTAGCAATTGAAGGTTTTATCTTGTTTTAACCGTCATGTCAAAAGAAAAAAAAAACTGTTGCCATTGTTTTTGACAACTGTCAAATATCATAAAATTTTGAATCATGTAAAACGAATAGCGTTTTCATACGCTACGGACTGACAATACGCTGAAATAGATTGGGATTGAATTAATTGTGAAAACGTTGAATAGCACAATGTGAACTGTGTCTTGTTGCATAATTCGAAGCGAAAATCAACATAGTAAAGGAAAAATTAAGCACTTTTTTAAAATACACAATGAAAAAAGCACCTGACCTTTAAGGGCTTTTAAAAAAACGAAAATAAGCACTTTTTTAAAACGCTACGCACCCTGTGTAAAATAGTTGGCGCTTTCATACGCTATGGACCAACAGTGCGCCGAAATGGATTGTGGGTGAATGAATTGCGAAAATGTTGAATAGAACAATGTGAAAATCACGCTTTTGCACAATACGTGACGAAAATCGACATGTTAAAGGAAAAAAAATTCGAAGAAGGAAAATTAAGCACTTTTTAAAAGCACCTTTAAGGGCTTTTAAAAAACGAAATTAAGCACTTTTTAAACACACTACGCACTATGAAAATTTGTAAACATAAGATCCCTTAAAATTATATAAAAACTTGGTCTTTTAAATTTAAGTTAAATTGTACTCAAGTCCTATGCAATTAAATCTAACCAATTAACAGAATTAGATTGTTTTTTCAATGGTGTTCTTTCAATTCAGCTTTTTTATTTGAAATAGCATGTTTTAAAATTAAGACTCAGTCCCAATTATCCCAATTTGTTTGCGATTAAATATAAAAAGTAAACTTATATGTAAAATAATCAGCAGATGCTGTAATAATCTGAAGCGCCAGCTACCCTTCCCAAGGATTTCTGAAACCGGTAATTACACCTCCATAAAAATAAAACAAGAATTCATGAAACACAGAACACAATTTTTCAGCCAATCATTTACTGATCATAATACACATCCCAATATAATAAAGTCGTTTGAAACCGAACATTCCACAACAAATATACACAAGTTTTCAAGTGGTCATATATAGACAAAATAATTATATTTACAATAAACATTCTCATTTATACCACGCACCATGCTTATTTTGAATAACAATACAGTAGTACTGTACAATAAAACAAAGAAGAAACATAAAAACAAAAATATCAAGAAAAAACTAAATTTAAAAATGTAAAACACAAACATGAAACATTATAAAAAATTAAAAAGGTTTTGTTAATGTATGAAAAGTTACATTACACTGTGATTATGATTCCAAAAAGCTAGACTGCACAGAACACATTCATTTACTAAAAAAAAAAAATTTTTTGTAAATAAATATAATTTTTGAGTTAATTTTAATAATTTTATACAATAAAAGGGTAAACCCCTACAATTGTTACTTTTCAATTATTTTTATTTCTTAAGTAACTGTGAAACAAAATTTATTTAAAATCAAAAAAACTAAAATTTTTACATTTTATTTGGCTATCATTGATAAGACAACAGCCCTCACGTTGCATAAATTATTCAAAAAATATACATATTATATAGGAATTATGTTACTATAGGTCCAGAACACATGATAAACAAATTCTCTTATGTTACAATAATCTTTATAAATATATAATTTTTTTAAACTAATTTTTCAAACAAAACTCATTAAAATAATATATATATACATATAGCTTTAACACTTCATTTATAGTTCTGAAAATGTCTATGTTTTAGAGACATTGAAAGATATGAAATTAAATTCATATATTGAAAAACTAATTCGAAACTTATAACTAAAATCTAAATTTATAGGAAAACATACAGCAGTCATATATAAGGAAGAGTGGGGTAACACCGTGTACCTTGATAGTGTCAAAACTGGCAGTTTTCTAGAGGAGAAACTCTGAATTACACTTTATTAGTCAAGAAAAAGAACCTACTACATTGGCGTATTTTTTATTAATCCATGGCGTCTGTGGAGATAAGTTTGTTTTGCTATGTCAGCTTTTTAATGATCCTTAACTATCTTTATTTATGGGTCATCAGCTTAATGTACATTTACTGAAGATTCACACCCTAGCAAGCAATTAAAAATTTAGTCTAATAATAGCACTGTTCTGTTTTGTTTCGATAACCTCTGCTCTCAGGGTAAGTTCGGGTGCCCCCTTGACGTGTGTCTATGGTGAGTTCACACGAGTTGCAGAGCAGTAGAGGAAGATAGCTACATCTGAGGTTGAACAAATGTTTTACCGTTCCAGGACAAAGTTTATTGCAGGCTTTTTCTTAAAATCTCAACAAAAACGTTGTTTTTATATTTTGAAGAATTTTTGAAGACTCTTTATGTAGAATTGTAGTTTTATAAAAAGAAATATTCGCTATAATTTTTCTATAAAGAAACTAATTGATAAACACTATACTTTTTGTGAAGAATTTTGATTGGGCCTTCGGCAACCTTAAGATAACTGTGTAACCCAAGATAACCACATTAGTGGGGTAAGACTGGATGATTTTATTTTTTCTACAAAAATTAATAATTTATTTAAAAAAAAGTATTACCTCTATGACGCTTCAGAAATGATATATTCTACACAACTAACAATAAATATCTTTATTAAATTTGGCAGTTTCCAAGTCAAATAGTTTAGCTCCAACAGGTCCTCGAATATCAGCTACATGGTCTTACCCCACTCAATTCTATATATATATATATATGCTACTAAGTCTGTAAATTCAGATCGAATAAAAGGATTAAGCATTTCCCTCATTGCTTAGGCACTGTATACAATTACACCATCAAATGACAAACCAATAAAATATTGATCATACTTTTAATTCAACTAGCATGGTAATGAATTCTTTGTATTGGTTGAAAGTTATTTCGTAAAGCAAAAAATAGATTCATATTTTATTTTGCTTCCTTTAATAAGAAAGGCGTATATCACTTTGCAAAATTAATAATGAATGAGATATAACCTGGCAGGGACATGGGGACCATTATCTGATATTCCCTACAAAACTGTTCTATTTAAGGTAAAGGGCCACTGCTCAGATAACTTGTCCAGTATTTAAAAAATATAATATATATCCTTATCAGATATTATTACTAAAACCCAAATAAGCATGCTAAAGTAAAATTTGTGTATCATAAAACTGATTATTTGAATAAAGAAAATTTTATTTTTCTTAGTTTCTAAGAATAGACAGAAAATAAAAATTTATGCACTGTTTTTTTCTTCATGATTTAGATACACCAAACCAGAATATGGTGTGTTGTCTAAGGAGCAATTATTATTGTACACAATGCCTTGGTAAAGTATATAATATGTATCTTAAAAATGCCAGGCATTGTCTACAATGCTAGCATAGCTAGTAACATATATATTATGCTTAACAATGTACTATCAGCTAGTTAATCAAGGCTTTAATATATTTTTATAGCATAGGAGCACATTGCTAAATTGAAGAAAACAACACATATAGTCAATCCAATGCTGAAATACATTAATTTTAGAGCCATTTAGAACACTAATGAATTGTTTTTCCTATTGCATTCTAGATTTATTATCATGCATTAGCAAGGAAAAGTCTTCATTAGAGACAGAAATTGAACAACAGATTCAGCAGATTATATTGAGACTAGTACTTTCTTTATAGTTGCGTAGATAAAGCAACCAATGGAAGGAATATCATAAAACAAAGAAGTGAATTACAATTTAAATTGTCATCTGCATTTCTTTTCATTTTCAATTCAATTACCTGAGCTTTTTGTTATAATTGTTCAAAAGTTAAGATTAAATTTTTTTTTAAAATTCTATTAGATTTTACCTCTAAGCGTTGAGACCCTGAGCAAAATTTCGCTGTGAAAAATCAGGAAAAACCATTTTTTTTACACAAGACAAACCGCCCAGATAAACACTCAGAGGAAAAAAAATTTACAAGAGTTCATTAAATGAAAATTAATTTTTTTTTCAATATTGCAGCCGGTATTTTCTGTTCCTACAGCAGATATGTTCATACAACAGATGATTTTTATTCTTAGCAAAAGTACAAAGAATTTATCTTGGTTAAAGACGTGCAAGGAAGAAAACTTCCACATAAACTTGCTCATAGGCATATATTAAGCAGCATATTTAAGTATACACATCATCGAGAAATGCTAAAGATAAACAAAAAATATATCAAGCTGTTGTACGTATAAACTACCTCCTAGGGATGCACCAAATTATTATTCTTAGTCTTAGAACTTTATTTCATTTTTACTTTTTTAATTCTTAGTCATTATATCTAAATATTTAATTAAGCTGATTTTTTTTTTTTTAAATAAAATAAGCAAAATGTTTTACATTAAAAAGCTTATTACAAAATATTTAAAAACCTTTTATAATAAAATAAAAATTTTGAATTTTTAACTAATCGTAAGTTCAACAAAATAATGAAAATAAAATGCAGTTATTAAAAAAGCATCCTATTTTCGACAGATATAGACAGACTTCTCTTGAAGTGTAGTTCCAATTAGCTCTTGAAAAATGACCTTTAAAATGCTCATTCTTAAAAAATATATTACTGAATAAACTAAAAACGAGATTTTCCTACTTAAACTGTTTCCTTCATCATTTAGTAAATGATAATAATTATCATTCAATATAATTATCATATAATTATTATTCAATGATAATAATAATAATAATTATCATCCATTAATAGTTTCAAAATTTTTAATAGTTTTATTAATAGTTTAAGATTTTAACTATTATATCATGATTTATTTAAACTTTATTCCTCAATTCAGGGGAATTTGAAATGCATTATTAATAATGATATAAATTTGCATCCTACCATAAATAAGTGGTGGTTTAAATGGTTTTTCAAATATAGTTAGTTATATTTTAACTGTTTTATTGTATTTTAAAAATAAGTTTTTTTTTTTTTTTTTCAAAAAATAAATAAAACATTTTTTGAAAATTAGCATTCAACGATTTAATTTATCACATTTTGACACTGCTGCGCAAGAATAGCAAATCAGCAAGACTGCCACCACTTTCCATGTGTAAGGCATTTAAACTTGTTCCATGAAATGACTAAGCAAAGAATTTAAAATACTTTTATAAATTCTTTGAAGAAATACTTATTTCTTTTAAACAGTTATATAAAATAATTTGAATTTCTATGGAAAAAGTATTCAATAATTTTTTTTTTTTTTTAGAATGTTTAAAAGTTTTTATTGTCAATATAATAAATTTAAGAAAAACAAAAATTCCACTGAATAAAAAAGTAATCCACTACATTATAAAGTTTTAATTTTATAAAATAACTATTCAATGCATCCCTAATATTTCCTGTGCAATTAATTTCAAAGTTATAGAATAAAATATAGCTGTGCAGGTAACTGAAAGTCAAATTTTTCATCGAAGTAAAACTTTTCTATCGATGTGAGGAGAATCAGCAGCATCATAAAATCGACTGTCGTTTTGTACGATGAAGCCAGCTTCATCTTTCTGATAACCAGGAGCATGCCAGGTGTAGGCTGGAGGATTTTTGTGTTGATTGCTAACCAAATCAGTGACTATTGTTGGGTTATATTGATGGCTGGACAACTCCGCCATGTTTGAGGGGAAGGAGTTGAATGGTTTTTGGTATGGCTCTTCAAGGAATTCTGATTTTACAGTGACTGGGTATTGCTCCAAGCTTTTGTTGATGATTTCATCTGAAATGCCTTTGTCTATCTGACCAGAATCTACTTCTTTAGCAGATAATAAGACACGGCCTATAAACGAAAGTTAAAAAAAAAAATTATTTGCAGTTACACTATAGGCAACCACGTGAAAGGAGAAGACTTAAAAAAAACAGAAGGATAACTATTTACTGTAACATTATTTAATTGTGATTCGTTTAGAACTGGAAACCATAAAAGTAAGATTTCCATGGTCAGAAAGTAGAGTTGGGTCGGTCTTAATCATAAAAATTTGAACAGTAATTTAAACCAACCTGGCCAATATTAGTTTTCATCCACTGATATTTATTCCATTTATATAATGCTAAATCAAATATATTTCAACGGCATATGTGAAAATTAAGTTTTAATATTTGTTAAAAAGCAAAACAATGCCACAATGTAACACCAAGATAGAATGTAAATATTTTAATTATTTTTTATAGAAGGTTTTTTTTTATGTAATATGCATTGTTTTTCAAAAAGGATTACAAATGATAAGTTATAAAACTTTTATTTAGTTAATTTATTTTTTTTAAAGTTTAGTTTTCTTTAAATTAACACTTTTTTTATTTTGGATTATTCCAAACTTAGAAAATAATCTTTCCATTAATAAAGAACATTGGAACAACAGTTCATTAGATGTAATATAAATTCACATTATTGTGTTTTTAACGAACTGGCTTATTTTCTACAATCACATTGTCCATTTTAACATCCTTAATGCTTAGTCACCTTTAACTGCACTTTAACTTTTATTATTATTAAAGTAATTATTTCAAAAAAAATTATAAGAAATATTAAGACCATTTAAGATTATTTTTAACAGTTTTGACTTTTTTAGACTTCTTCCGGATGGTTAAAACCACTTTTATTCAATTTCATAGACAAAATCAGTTTTGACCGGTAAATAATACAATCCTATCAGGAAGGTAAGTTTGATAACTCTTTAGTTCTACAGTGAAACATGTGATAGTTGACCACTTCTGCCTTGATTTGGTGGTGAACTTATAGAGGGGAATGGGTCATTGATATATATATATAGTTTGTCTACGGTAAGAACTCCCCCTGCCACAAAGTCTGAGGCAGTCTGCTGCTGTGGAAACAAGAATAACGCATTTCAAGGAAGGTAGCTTTTCTTCACTCTAAGGTTAACACAATAGACTGAGAAAACGATTTCCTTTCTCTCACTGTCTCTAGCCAAAACCTGTCCTAAACAATGAACCCACACCCCTACTTAAAATAGTTATACCTCGTTGCCATAGTCACCGCCAGATGAATGGCTAAGGAAGTTTTTACTTTAGACAAACTACATATTGGCATTCTTATACACATCAGAATAATGTATGCCATAAATTTTCTGATGACGTCACTTGTAATAGGATTTAAATTGGTTCTTAATACTATTTTACCAATTCCTTGAAATTCTAATACATAATATAGTAACATAGAAAACTTCCTAATAAGTTTTTTCTTCTCGGTCGACTCATGAAAGATTTAAAATAACTTAAAATAACGCTACCAGACAAATTTGACTTATAATCACAGTCAACAAACACGATAAACAGTTAGTCAAGTTATGATAAGATATCGGTTCCCGGAAAGAAAAAAAAAGCCAACTATTGAGCGGTTTCCCATTACTTTCGATTGTATTTATTCTTTTATACGTGAAGACCTCAGAAGTAAAAGGTTATTATCTCATAAAAACTTTTCTAATATAATTATATCAGCAATTATATTATTCTAAAATAGTATGAGACTCAGTCAAGACATGGCACCACAATATTGGCTCATAAGAAGTCACATCGGTGCAGTGAGCTTCAGGTACATAGGTCGGGACTGAACATAAAATATATTTGTTCAGTCGTAATTTTATATTCCTTTTTATGAATGTTGAGGCCATTTAAACATCTGTTTAAGGATTGGGTTCATTTTTCAACTTCATATATTAGGAGAATTACAGAACCCAGATACAGGGCTGCCAATTACGCTTTTCACAAACTATCTTATAGAGGGGTAAACAATTAAAAACTAAAGCTTTAAGAATATTTAGCAATTTTGCCACCATTTCAATAGCCTAAACACGAGAGAGCTGCAACTAATATGAACTTTTAAATCATTTACATGTAACAGTGTGAAAAATAACTTTAAATCAAATTTACAAAACTAAGAATCATACATTAAAATATAAAATTATCTAACATTAGAAAAAATTTCCCAAAAAGTTTAGAAATTTGACAGCTTGGCAGACATCAAAAATTCATGATTATATGTATAAACTTCAAAGTATGGTTATATATTTGTTTATCTTTAATAAAAACTATATATTTATATAATAACTATATAATAATGACTATATATTTTCTACATTTATTTAAAGTTTCCACGAAATAACATCAGAAATTTATTTTGACTTAATTAAATAAATTAGCATTCTGTATAAAATCAATTAAATCATGTTCTACAGTTGAGTATATTGAGTGTTTTCAAAACTTAAACATATTATTCAGACAAGCTTTTAATGCTGATACAATGTAAGAACGACATGAATAATAAAAACAAACTCTAAATATGTAATTTTCTTACCTGCAACAGGTGCAGTATCTCGAGTTTTACTGTTAGAAACCAAGCCTTTGTGTTCGTAATTGGTCGTAGGAAAAAGACTTGGTAGAAGAAATAAGAAAAATGATGCTAACAGTATCTGCAAAATTAAATCACAATTAGAAAAAATATTAAATTACATATGGAATATTTAGAACATAAATTTTGGGTCTTATAGAGAAAACACTGTTAAAAAATAAACAGAAAAAGAAACATAAAAATTAAGTTATATTACTAAATATAGAATGACTTTCAAATTTACTCTAAATAATTATAGACTTAGTAACCTACAAATTTTTTCCAAAATGAGCAATAAACCCTGAATCATCTGCTTTAGTTTTAAAAATTTTCAGCGGATTCATTTTTCATCTCTACATCTTTCTTTCATCTTATCAGTTCCCTTCACTAAGTAGTTCTTGTAGTTGTGGTGAGCATTAGATGCTAACATATTAGTCCCTTTATAATATGGAGTAATATTGTGAAATTTTTTCATACTTGAGAAGACATCAAGATGTGCATTAAACTTTTTCTTGTCATGGCAGTTTGTTGGATGTAAAAACATTGCCAGAGGTGAGGAACCTTCGTTTAATTGCAGAACTGCCATCTGACAAGACTAATTCTCTTCACTACTTACGCATTAGCCATCACTACTTGACCAATAATTTCTGACCAATACTGGTCAATAGAACAATCTTCTAGTTTTCAATTTTCAAAATTCTTCACATGTCTAAAAGGTGGCAAATTACACACACACAGTTAATGGTAAAGCTTTGAAATGAATTAGATCTCTTTGAAGCGAACTTAAAATTGTTTCGATATAAAAAATTAGACGAAATATTTCCTCGTATTTTTAACTATCCTTCAACTCACTGATTGTTTCTGCACGTAAAAAGTCGTATTTTTAACCCGCAATCTTCTATGCACAGTAAAACTGGTTTTCAATGGTAATAGATAGAGGAATAATGTATAGGGGAGAAATATTCTCCCAGTTTTGCCCATCTGCTAACACTAGTCATAAACTACAAAATTTGGGTTGGCTGTTCAATGACTGTTACATACATAAAAAATAATAATAATAACAATAAAAAATAAACACCAATCCTTTTAAATCAGAAAATGCGGGGGGGGGGGTCACTCTTTTTTTGTTTGGCAAAAGAATGAAAATAAAAAATTGGTACTAGTATACGCTGGTCGTTTGATACAAACTTTTTCTTAAAAAAAATAGGAACTTTAGAGACCAAGTGTTAAAAAAGGGGGAGGAAAAATCACCAAATTAAAAAAAAAAAAAGGCACTTTAAGGGACCAATGCTGTACTGAATGTGGGGTGGAGTATTAGAGAGAGGCAAGAAAAGTGAACATACATTTATAGACAAATTTTATGGCATAGCAATGGATATAAAATTCAATATTTAAAATAAGTTTAATTTATAATTAATAAAATATACCAGAGTAAAAAAGAACGACACCACACAAATAATTAACAATCTATACAAAATTGATCAATACAATATAATTTAAATTCTTGATTTACGACAAATCCTCCAAATGATTAGATAAATGATACTTACCATAAAACATGTGCTAGTTGGAACTTGTTTTGTAGAACTTCCTGCAATGACTGATTGCAAATGTTTTATTTGATCCAACAAACCTCTGTGGGTAACAATGCAGAAATATTAGCTACATCTAATAGAATGTTTTAAAAATAAAATACATTAAATAAAAAAACATTTTAAAATTATGTTTGAATTCTGTATTCAAAGTTGCAGCTACGCAAAATAGCTATGTCTAAATTTCATTCAAAGAGTTCAAAATTTGAAAATACTTTTTAAAACCATTTTCCTTCCTCAGAACAATATTAATTAGCTATTTTTCTGACACATTTACAAAAAAAAAAAAAAAAAAAAAAAAAAAATTAATATTTTCTGAATAATAACTCTGTCTATCATTATTTTAATTTAACAATAACTTAACAGTTTCATGCACATTTAGATAATCTATTCTATTTATTTACTATCATTAATAAAAGCTTCATACATAGTCAATCAACTAAGCAGTCAGAATTTCGAGTTATGAACAGGACAAATGCAATTTATTGTCCATAATAAAGAATTCTGATAATTATGCATACTGAATACATTATGATAACTCTAAATGCACTCATTGCATATAAGATATTAACCCTTTCACGCCTAACGGGACACATACGTCCCAAGCAAATTTTTAAAAAAATCTTTTGGAACAGAAGCGCTTGGGAGACTAATGGGAGACTTTCCCACCAGTCCTGCCAATATATTTGAAGGTATTTTCATTCACAGAACATAGATGGCACTACCGTACATAATGCTGCCAAAATTGCAAAAAAAAAAAACTTGTTCCGGAAAGGGTTAATATCTAACTTATATTTATACTAATCTTAAAGATTAGCTCAATATACAATTATAAAAATTATTGAATTTTCAAGATTATAAAACATATAAATTGCTTCAATTCAAATAATATCAATAAAGCTGTGAATTTCAAGTAGATAATAAATTCTAATTAAAACGAAAGCTACTATTTCTTCTTTTGATCGATATAGAATTCAAATAGCCCGATTAAAAATTACTAATTTTTTTACCGGCCATATCTTTTTCTTTTTTAAGCAGTTAAACATTTTCAATATAAATTTATTCAGTGACATAAATTTATATAAGTTCAGCCACAAGAACTTACTTTTGTTGGTTTTCTAACACCTGCACTTTTTTCTGCAACCGTGTATTTTCTGTTGTACAAATTTTAACTCTAAAATGAAAACAAGCTTTAGTTACAAAAAAAGCTACATCTTATTAACTATTTAAGTACAATTATTTATAACTAAATGATTAAATCTTGCAGGGACAATGGAATAAAAACTATGTTTCTGATTTTGATAATATAAACCTCTAAAATTTTAATAATTATTATCCATTAAACACTTTTAAATAACTACCTTTCATTTTGAAAAATTTAAACATAAAGCAAATCGCATTCATGTGGATATATATACAATGACCAATTCTCTGGGATTTCCGTGAATAAATTTTTTGGCAAAAATTTTCTGCCTCTTAAAGATTAACAAATAGTTTGCGAATCACTAAAATCTAACTGCAGATGAGAGATGTACTAGCATTTTTGCTTAGGCCACAAAAAATATAAAAGACAAAGTTTGGGGGCCAACATTAACATAATGTTGTAATTATAAAAATGCAGAGTATTAAGATCTTATTTGAAAGTAATATGAATGAGTTACACATGTATAATATTTTACTACGCATAATCAAACCCTGGTATAGTGAACCGTCTGTGACTAATATATTAAATATAAATGATGGATCACTATATCCTTAGTTTTTGAAAAATATATTTTTGCCTATGATAGTTTAATTACTGAAAATAAAGATTTCGATTTTACATAATTTGTTTAAAAAATTATTAACGAATTAAATAGATAATGATTGAAACTTTAAGGAGAAAAATATCAAGTGAGCAAAAAATTGGCTTTAATTTGAAATTTTATGAAAGAAATTAGTGATTTTTGATTGAACATGATTTGATTTCAAATAGAGTTCAAATTTTTTTTTTTCTACAATATGAGGGGGGGGGGATTTAAAATTTTCCGATTCACATTTTCTGTAGAAAAAATATGCAGGATATTTACTGCTTCTTTTACTTCAGATATAGACAATGCTGATTTTATTTTCTTCTAATTAGTCTTCTTCCTTATCTGCATTCTTTCATTTAATTTCAGAGACAAAGACATTGAAGCAAGCGAAGATAGCTCCTTTTTAATACTAATATTTTATTGAACATATTTACAATATATACAAGTTGGGTTGAATTACAAGAAACATCACCACAGCAGGTGATGGGAGAGATATTGGGCAGGCTGCCATATGCGTGCTGGTATTTATACAATTCTAAGAATATGATGACGTCAGAACTCTTAATTCATTTCACTTCCAAAATAAGTAAAAACACAATTGATTAAAGACAAACAGATAATAAAATGAAATACACTTGATTTTACAATGAGCGGCGAACCCATCACCACACAGTATCCCCCCAGTGACAAAGTCACGATACCAATAATGATTGTTTAAAAACAATCATAAAATACAAAGTAGTAAATTGAACTATATGTCTTAATTGGGAAAAAATTTCTAACTTAGAAATTGGAATACAATTAATAGATACAAAATATTTAGATGCTTTTATATTACATACTCTTTAACTAAATATTTTGGGAAATGCACACGGCGACCAGATTTTGTAACAATTGGTTTTTCTTCCTTTTTTGGAGATAATTGCTTTTCGACCATTGGAATTGTATTTGTTTTTAATTTCTCAGAAATTTGAAAAGCTGGTTTAATTCTATCTATTGAGACAGTTATTTTCTTACCATGAAAATCAATAACAAAGGTTTTATCGGAACGTTCAATTACCCGGTGTGGTCCGGTGTATGCAGGTGATAGTGGAGGACGAATTTTATCTACTCTTAAAAATATATGAGAACAAGATTTTAAATTAGGATTAATATAGAACTTATTTTTACTGTGTGCTGATGCTGCTACAGGACTTAATTTTCTCATTGAAGCCATTAAATTTGTGACATAATTTTCTGTTACTGGTGGAGATAAAGAATTTGAGTTTAAAAGATCCGAAGGTAGACGTAAGGAAGTACCATAAACAAGTTGTGCACAAGTTGCATTAATATCAGCTTTTAAAGCTGTGCGAATACCTAATAAAACAATTGGTAAAATTTCAGTCCATTTATTATTTTCTTGTGCTATTATAGAACTTTTAAGTTGTCTGTGAAAGCGTTCTATCATTCCATTACTTTGCGCGTGATATGAAGTAGAATGGATGTGGTTACTGCCTAAGATATTAGTGAGATTTCGAAAAAGAGTTGATTCAAAATTTCGGCCTTGATCGGTAGTTATAGTAACGGGAGTGCCAAATCTAGAGATCCAACCGTGAATAAGTGCTTTTGCGGTGGTCTCGGCAGTCATATCCGTAGTAGGGATAACTTCTGGCCATCTCGTGAATCTATCTATTATTGTAAGGCAGTATTGCTTGCCTTCAGAAATAGGAAGTGGGCCAATAAAATCCAGATGGATATGGGAAAATCTTGCGTCGGGTTGAGCAAATGTGCTGAAAGGAGCTTTAGTGTGTTGGAAAACTTTAGCTCGCTGACATTTCTCACAAGAACGAACTTTATTTTTGATATCCACTTTCATGTTGGGCCACACAAATCGTTTAGATATTAAATTTGTAGTTGAATATATTCCAGGATGAGAAAAATAATGTAAATTATCAAAAATAATTTGCCTGTATGATTTTGGAATAAAAGGTCTAGGGTACTTAGTTGAAAAATCACATATTAAATTAACATCTTCCAAAGAAAAGTTATGTTTTTCTAATTTTAAAGATGAATTATTGGAATTTAATATTTCTTTCAATTCTGAATCTTCATTTTGTTCCTGTTCTAGTTTTTTAAAGTCTATTAATGGAGGTTTTGAAATTGCATTTATTTCTATTCGCGATAGAGTATCAGCAATTGAATTAGATTTTCCTTTTACGTGTTTAATATCTGTTGAAAATTGAGAAATATAATCAAGGTATCTGAATTGGCGCGGGGAACATTTTTCAGGTTTTTGCTTAAACGCATAAATTAGAGGTTTTTGGTCAGTAAAAATAGTAAAACTTCTACCTTCTAGCATGTGACGAAATTTTTTTATTGACGCGTATATTGCCAATAATTCGCGATCGTATGTTGACCAATTTTGCTGACTTTTATTTAATTTTGTTGAGAAAAATGCAATTGGTTCCCACCCATTATTATGATATTGCATTAAAGAACTGCCGATTGCAAAATCTGACGCGTCAGTCCACAGACTTAAATTAGCACCAGGTTTAGGATATTTTAAAAGAGTTGCATCGGCTATTGCTAGTTTTGCATCAGAAAAAGATTTGTTTGAAGTATCGGTCCAAATTAACGGTAAATCAGATTTTTTTGATGATTTGTTACATTTCTTAATATTTCGTTGTCCTTCTAAAAACTTGGTTAAAGGTGATAAAATATGAGCTGCATTAGGAATAAAACGTCTATAAAAATTAAATAATCCTAGAAATCTACGTAATTGAGTAATCGTATTTGGTTTTGGAAAATTTAGAATTGCATTAACGCGATCAGTTAAAGGTTCAATACCTTTTTCGGAAATTTTGAAACCTAAAAATTGTAAACTATTTTGACCAAATAAGCATTTAGAGGGATTTATTGTTACACCATAATACTGCAGTCTATCAAAAAGTGATTTTAAATATGTCATATGCTCTTCGGGAGATTCGGAAGCTATTAAAATATCATCTAGAAAGGCGTAAACGCCTTCTAAGCCTCTAGTTACTTCGTCAATAAAGCGTTGGAAAGTACTGGCTGCATTGCAAAGACCGAATTGCATACGAGTACTTTCAAACAACCCGAAAGGAGTTATTATTGCAGTTTTATGTACATCTTCATTGGCTATAGGTATTTGATGAAAAGCTCGAATTAAATCAATGTGAGAAAATATTTTAGTTCCATGTAATTCACTAGTAAAATCCATAATATTAGGAATTGGATATTTATCTTTTACAGTATGAGCGTTTAAAGCTCGATAATCACCTACTGGACGCCAGTCCAAACTATTTTTCTTGGGAACTAAATGTAAAGGTGATGAAAAATTACTTTTGGATGGGCGCATGTGGCCTAAATCTAACATATGTTGAAATTCCATTTTTGCTATTTTTAACCTATCGGGCGCTAGACGCCGAGGTTTAGCAAAAACTGGTGAACCAAAAGTTTCTATATGATGTACAACATTATGCTTAATAATTTGGTCTGAGCAAATAGGTTTTGTTATTTCAGGATATTCATTTAACAATTTTTCATAATCATTTTCACCAAGAACAGTTTTAATTGAAATAATGTCAGCAGTTTTAAAAATACAATGAGAATTTAAATTAGTATTAATATCATTTAGACAACGTTTTATAATATTAGGTTTTAGATTAAAATAGTATAAAAAATCTGCACCTATAATATGATTAGTTATATCACAAATATAAAATGGAAAATTAAACTTTCGTCTAAGACCGAAGTCTAAAGTTAATAATTTCTTACCGTATACTTTTATAATGGTATTGTTCGCAGCTTTAAAGGTCTGTATCGGAGAAAGAGTTTTTTCTTCTTTATTTGCTTGAATGATTGAGCAGTCACTTCCGGTATCCACTAGAAATTGTTTGTTAGATTGTCTATCTCTAATAAAAAGGCGACAATTTGTTGGAGGCAAGATGTTAGTCGCACTCACTCTTGCCTTTCTTGGTTTTTCTGGTAGATGCAGGGTTTGACACACTTTCTAGCATCTGATTTAAATTTTCGATGATAGAAACACATTTTGGAGTTTCGATGCGGAGATGAGAATTGGCTTTGGTGATTACGAAATTGTGCATAGTTCCGGTTGCGAGACCTACTGCGTGTCCGCAATGCTGCTACTTCTTTTCGTAGTGCTTTAACTTCTTCTAAAAGCTCAAAGGTGCATTGTTGATTTGAAGAAACTTCGCTAACTTCACTTGAAGTTGACACTTCCATTACTTTATCTGCAATTTCAGCAGCTCTTGTTGCATTCAGCGTAGGGATTGCGGCCAATATTGACTGAACATGCTGCGGCAGCTGATTTAGAAATAATTCCAAAAGTAGGGAATCTGAGATTTCGTGAGATTCAGCTCGTCTTTGCATAGTGCGCAAGAGTTCGCTAGGCTTTCGATCTCCTAGTTGCTCTCCGGAGAGTAAACGTCGAATTTCCTGGGACTTAGTTTCCCCGCAGCGTGCAATAATTTCTTCTTTCAGCTTTTTGAAAGGATCGTCTGCGTCAGGAGTTATAATGACGTCCCTTACAACTGCGGCTACTTCGGGAGGAAGATGGGCGAGGCAGTAGTTAAACTTTGTTTTGCTCTCTGTAATCGGCTTCGGTGTCGCAAGCTGGAAAGTTGCTTCGACCATATGGAACCACAGGTGTGGATCGGAGATATTAAAGATGGGAATTTTTACTGCAGACGATTCCGCCATAGTTGCAGTTTCCTATTAATACATGACTAATACAAGAAGCAAAAACAGGAAAGATGAAAACTAAAAGTTGCTTGTATCGTCAGACGTTCGGGTCACCATTGAAGTAAGCGAAGATAGCTCCTTTTTAATACTAATATTTTATTGAACATATTTACAATATATACAAGTTGGGTTGAATTACAAGAAACATCACCACAGCAGGTGATGGGAGAGATATTGGGCAGGCTGCCATATGCGTGCTGGTATTTATACAATTCTAAGAATATGATGACGTCAGAACTCTTAATTCATTTCACTTCCAAAATAAGTAAAAACACAATTGATTAAAGACAAACAGATAATAAAATGAAATACACTTGATTTTACAATGAGCGGCGAACCCATCACCACAACATCATAGGTAGGGGTAACAGAAATGCACACTTGCATCGCAACATTCAAATTTATCTATAAAATTCCTAGAAAAAATATCTATTCCTCGTTTTTCTAGCCACTAGTGATAGGTTAAACTCTAAAACTTTCTTTAACACCTTCGTCCGCCACATTGGAGTCTTTCTTCTTACAAAGACCGCGAGTTTCAAAATCAGTTGCGAATTGTTGTTGGTGTCACTAGCCTTCATGATTTTTCTTACAAAACTAGAAGAGAGATGTTATTTTCTGTCTATGTTGTTTTCTCCGTAGTGTTCTAAAACACGCATCACTAGTTGCCTGCTATAGTGCGACTGCAGGTTTCAAATAACATCCTGGTCCTTGGGCGAAAACACAGAGGTCGTATTAGGAGGTCGAAATATGAGCTTAATGTACTTTAGACTTTCTAAATGGTGGTGAGCTATATGCACCTACAAGTTTAAAGTTGGAGGACTGAGAAAAAATTAAAGAAATGAAATTTGAGTCCACTATAACCAAACTACCATTTTCTCAGCTATACATTATACATATTAAAAAAAAAAAAACATTATCTAAATGGGAGTTCGGATGTGACCACTAAAATAGTTCACTACAACCAAGTGTTCAATATACATCAGGTTCACTATGGGATTTGACCGTATAATTGAAAAAAAAAAAAAATGAAAATAAATTCAAACATATATACATATTTATTAAGCTAGAAAGCAAATTATGGTGAGTTCATAGGTTTTCAAAAAAGGTTAACTTAAATTTATATTTATCCTAAAATTTAATTATTCAGAAAACAAAATTTTTTACTAATACAGTATTAAAAAGTGTGATGTTTGTCAGCATTTTGAAATTTTATAATTTTCTTTTCTTACAGACTTTTGAAATTTTATTTTCATTAATTTCATTTTATATATCAATTATTTATATATCAATAACTTACTGAAACAAAGCCTTACAACATTTCACTTTCACTACATCAATAACTTACTGAAACAAAGCCTTACAATATTTCATTTTCACAATTCACTATATCAATAACTTACTGAAACAAAGCCTTACAACATTTTATTTTCACATTTCACTATATCAATAACTTACTGAAACAAAGCCTTACAACATTTCATTTTTCTGTAACATTTTCACATTAGAAATAATTACCTATTTTCTAAGCCATCCACATATTCTTTTTTCCGTTTGCGGCTTTCTTGAGCTGAATGCTAAAACAATAATCAATATTATCAAAACAATTACAACCTAAGTTAAAAAAGTTATTACAATAGTTTTAGAGTTATTTAACTTCAACTCTATACAACTTTTAAAAAAATTAATGAAGCAAAATAATATAACTAACAAAAACAAAACTTCAAATATTTAGCTTGTTTTCAATATAGAAGTCTTACCTTATTTCTTATTTTCCTGCGAATCCTTTTCAGCTCTTTTTCTTCAGCCTATAAGATAAACAATACATAAAATAAAATGGTGAACTTTTATCTAATTAACATGTTTTTAAGGAAAAAATCTGTGCCGCAAATTTGGGTTCTAATGGTAGTGAAAAGGCTTAATGTGGCAAAAGCTCCAAAAAGACTTAAATTTTATCATTAGTTTAATCCTCATTGGTGGCTTCAAGGAATGTTTTGCTTCATTATTTCTTAAAAAAATGTCTTATATAAATATAACGTAAGATCTTTGCTAGATGCTAATTTATCAAAAACATCTTTGTTGATGACAAAGTATGAAATAGAAATAAAATGAAACATGGAAAGAAAAAAAAAGAAAAGAGAATCTAACAATGTGTGTTTTGTTTGAAAAGTTTATAAAATACTTAGTTACCCTTTCAAAAAATTCATAGCTATCACTGATTTCTCGTTTTCCTGAAAAGTAACACCTATTTGAAAAGTTTTTATTTTATTTCTATGAAATATATCAAGGGACTGGTAACACCCACTTAAATGAAGAAAAATTAAAGATTATAATTATAAGAAAGAGCATTCCTTGAAGCCACTACCAAGAATTTAACTCCAGTCATACACATTATAATAATTTGAAACATAACTGGAATGATATTTTTCAACAATAGAAGATAGCTACTTGAAATAAGAAAAAAATATATTATCAAAATGTTTGCCTCTTAGCTAATTAATATTGCTAACAAAAAATATAAATTTTTAATGAGTGCCAAAGGAGGAAAACAATGTGGGAAATTTTACTTAGTTGTGCGTACAAATTCTTATTTTGTGAAGAAATTTTTTTTATATTTTTTATAACATTTAATTCACTGCATATATATTTTATTGTAAATCTATGCATAAGTATTGAAAGGAAACAAAATTTGGTAACCTTTAGGTTATCAAGGTTAAGTATTGAATTAATATACCTTTGTGAGTGGGAGATGAGTTGGAATGTGTAAACCTTCCTTCTTAATCAGTTTCACTTCATCTTCAGTCAAATGTAAATCTGGAATCTAAAAAGAGGAAATCACATGATTCATAATATAAAAATAATTTAATAACCTTCAAATGATTCAACAGCATATATTTAAACCATGCATATATTTAAATGTATACATTTTTCAATATTTTAAGATAAGCAAAGGATTAAATATAAACAATTTAAGTGTTTATAAATTTATATTTTCAAAATTAAACTGTCCAATAATTATCAAAAATCTGAATAATAATTTTCATTTAGTAAATTTGATTCACATTTATTAAATCCAGTTTAATGTAACAGAATACTTATTAGTTCAATGACACAATATACTCATTTCAGAAGTTGTGCATATAAAGTTAAAAAATTATATTAAAAATTTGTCAATTATGAAAATGCATATTTCACACAAAAATTCCAAACTTTATAAAACAATGATCAAAGCCTACAAACTCAGAAACATTAAGATTGTTCCTGTAAATATTGAAAGTTTTCAAGAAGTGTAAACTACAGAATCAATAGTTCAAATAGTTGTCAACAATAATCCTATTAACAAAAAATTATACTTTTGTTTCAACACACATTATAAAATTGTCATTTGCATATTTGAAGTAAAATTTCACTTTCAATTTCATTGAAAATAAAAATTATTATAGTAATTGTTAAAAATATTGTTAAATAACAGTACAAAAAACAGTTATTTAATTAGTAAATTCTTATAAACTTACTGTGCTGAAAAGACTTAAGTCATCATCATCTTCACACTTTCGCTTCCTTCCAGATTTCTAAAGAAAAAAAATCATGAACATATCAAGAATTGCAATAAGAAAATAACGATTTCATAACAGATTCTATTATTTAATGTTATGGATAAAGTACAGTAGAACCCCATTTATCAGAACCATTGCCTATTTTGATTGCAGGACATCCATAATATTTGAAATTCTAACTCAAGGTGTTCTGCACATAGAAAGTGGTAATCCATTTTAATCATCTTAAATTATTGTGCACACAAAAAACCTCACATCATTTTCTACCAACAAATAGTCCAGCAAATAGAAAAAGAGTTGATTTTTATGCTCTTATTAGCCTACCTATCTAGAATTGGAGGTGAAAATCACCCCAATACAATTTACTGATAATGGGAAATGGAATTTAAACATAATTGTTTAAAAAAAATGAAAATGTTAAAACCGCCATTTGGGTTTAGTTAAAAGAGGCTTTCTAAGGCTGCAAAATTCCTGTGATGTTGACAGTTTAGCGAAGCCCTCTTGATCACCTGGAAAATGTTCTTAAACAGATTAACAAACCCTCTAAACTCTCCTGAACTAACCAGGGGGACAGAGAAGTCGTTAGCATTTGGAAGGCTATAAGTAAGTTATTAAGCTAGATCCCAATTAAAAATGGACCTTGGTGAACACACTAGATTTTTGCCTAGTGTATTGAAATATATATACACACACACACACACACACACACACACACACACATTTACACTTCAGACTTCTATTTAATGAACTTCCCTATTGCGAATTTCTCTATTTTGCAATTTAAGAGGATCCAAGAACTTTTTAGAAATTTCTTCATAAAATAACTTCCAAATAACAATTTTCTATTTAATTTCCATATTTTCTATTTAATGAACTTTTCTTTGAGATCCACTTTCCTATTTCCCAAAATATTTCAGAACATTTAAAACTTGTTAATGCACTTAATGATCGTGAATTGATTTTAGAAGCCACTTTTAGAGAAAGCAGTAGCTCTTTCCCTTTTTGTTTGCATTTCAAACGAAAAACTCAGACAAAATTATCGGATCTTATCAGTAGCAATTAAACTTAAGAACGCGTGTGGTAATGTATGATTAAAATTACTTTTATAATAAATGCAGCTATAATTTTATACATAAATTTAGCTTTCTTTAGTTGAAAATGCATGTAGCATGATAGTTTAACACTGGATAATGTTTTACTCCATTCTTGCTTTCCATGCAGATTTCTTTTATGGTTAAGATTTATAAAATAAATAGTAGATACTAGCTTACAAGATGCAGATGTATCAATTGCTATTTTAATTATGTCTAGTGTTTAAGAATTCAAAACCTGTTGTGTTGTTTAAGTATTTTAAAAGGTGATTTTCTATTTAACGAACTTATTATCGGGATTTAGCTACTTCATTAAAAAAGAGGTTAGACTGCATATGTATGTATGAGTGAGTGTGTATATATATATACTAATTTTCATTTCAAAGATCAAACAGCTTAAGCATTTTCTTATTTAGAATTATTTTCAAATTTTGAATAATTTTATCAATACTAATATCAGGTGCGAAGTCTATAGAAATAAGGTTGGTTAAAGAGCACTGCTTTAATAAACATACAAACATGTCTTAGTTTCTAATTTTGATTCCTGGGACTAAAATTGCAAAAACCATTTTCCTCAGAAGCTTAGCTTAAGTTTTTACATCTATACATTAAAATAGAAGAGAAAACTTTATAATACCAAGAATAAATTGAAAAAAAAAAAAGAAACTTTACAATTATTGCAAAATTCTTTATTAGATATCACTGAGGGTTAAGAGAATTTTAGAAATATGGGGCCACCTGCAATTGTGCTACTTACCCCACCCTTGTGACAGCTTTCTCGAGAGGAGTAGTCTTCCAAAAGATTTATGACACTTGAATACGCTTTTAAGCGTAGATCAATCACTTTTCAGCTGAACAGTACGTTGTCTGTGGTTCAGACACCTATCAGGACGCACAGGTGACCAAAAATTGCAAACTTAAAAGAACTTGTTGAACCCAACTTAATAATAGGTGATTTTTGATTATTTTAATCTTTCCTTTGCTCTTCCTGACTTTATTAGTGATTGGTCGGAGTTTTCAAACATATTCGCGTTCCTCCCCCTTTTAAATATCTAGTAGGACTTCTAGAGAGAGTTCATAGTCTTATGGCTTCATTTTTCCCAGAATTCAAAAAAATGTGCATTAAATGTAGACATCAGAAAACTTACTTTGTAAGGGGAAAAAAAGGGGAAAAGAAAAATATTAATTGGAAAGGGAAAAAAACAACAACTTGCAACCAAAATAAGTTGTCTTAGAAGCCCCAGAATGATTTTGAAACATTTTGTCACAAAGTGAAACACATTAATTTTCTCAACTATAATATTCACCATTTGATAGTGACTAGAACTCGACCAGTGTGTTTCGTTACAATTAAGTGATGTATATTTATGAGGTTTTCAACAAATTTTGAATTTGAATATTAGGATTATGTACCATTATGGAAAATTCTAGTCAATAAAGCATTATTCGCAAAAGTAAAAAACTTTTAACACTAGCTTATCGATTCTATTAAGAGTCTTATGCATTTGATATGGATTACAAATAACTCTCATTTGGAAATGCTTTTTCAAGACATACAATAACCTTACTTTAACAGCATTTTTTAAATACCAAATCTTTACTTTATTTTAACAACAGCTTTTTCAATACCAAACATTAGTTGGATTATCCGGTTTCTACTAGACTCTTACAATATAATAAAATTAATATCTATAATTACCGTGGATGATTTTGTGATTTGTGGCAAAGGCAGTGTGATTATGGTTGAATGGTTAGAATCATCTAACTGAGAATGTTCTGATGTTTCTACGATTACATCAGCCCCTAAAACAAAACAATGAATGATTTCAATTTCATGAAAAATATAGTTAAATACATAAACACTTCAAAATAGAAAATCACACTAATGGAGGTAACTTTACTAAATTTATATTTAAAAGAGATTAAAATATAAATTTCTCACATGAAAAGTACTGGGTATTATTTGACTATATTTTTTATCTTAATTTTTGAGAACAAATATTTTCATAAAGATGAAAAATTAAAACTCTAGAAACTCTTTTCAGCTTTGCTTGATGAAAGAATCATAAATCACTGATGTGTAAAATAGTGAAAATTAAACATTGAATCTTTAAAATTAACCACAGTATATTAGCACTAAAAGTAGTATGTCTTGCAATTATATTAATATCCTGTCAATTTCCAAAAAACATTCAACAAATTTTATTACATTAAAGCATATATTAAGTTGATCAATTTTAAATTTAATATTTATGGTACTTTTTTAATATGTGTAGCCCACAGCTACCAATGGTTTGATTGTTACATTGTGGTTTAAATAAGTTTGAAGATTAACAAAAATTTCCAATCGACATTAGCATACTTGCCAACTTTTAAAGATTGACACAAGTAAAACTTTTCATGAAAAATTTAATGAAGCATATTAGGACTAATTGAAAAATAATATTCAGCTTATCTGTTTCAATTTTAAAAACACAATATATTTTTATGACCTCAGAATATTAGTAATGTATTTTGGACATAAAATCTTTCAGAGTATAATCTTTTGACAAATAAACTAAAATTTACCAAACTTTCTTCACTATGTCTAATTTTTAAATCACGTGTATACAAATCACATATTTAGTGATCCAATCACAGGCGAAGGGTAAATAAGAGTAAGGGAATTTTTCTAAATTTAGATAAGTTTTCGAGATTCCCACTTAGATGACTTTGAACTATCCTTCAGTAAAGAAATCTACAAAAAGAGAGGAGTGATCAAAATTTTTATCAATTTGCTTGAATTTTCTCTTTTTCATTCTTTTTTTTTTTTTGTAGGAAAGAATTTTTGCAATTTTGAAAATTACTCTGAGAAAATCAAAAACTTTTCAAGCACACAATCACAGAAATAAAGGACTTTTTCAAGTACCCTGGACAACCTATAATAATTATTACGATCATTTGTAATCTTTAAAAAAAAATCAGATTCAATTACCAGGAAAAAAAATACCAACATCACTTAATCCTTAACAGCTATGTAGAATAATAAATTACTGCATAATATATATGAATTATGATAGAAAATTATCCTTTCAGAATTATATAGTTTAATTTAGATAACATATTTAAATGAGATTATTTTGTACAAGATAGATCTCAACATTTTCAAAATCTTTATTTTAAAGCATTTTAAAAAAGTATTTTTGTTATGATTTTGAATCATCTTACAACCTTGGTAATTACAAGTAATAAACTTAAAAAAGAAACAAAAATTTGTGCACTTAACTAATATATCTCTTGTTTAATGTAAGAGTTAAAAGCATTAAATATGTGTTAAAATTTATAGTAATTAAATTTCTTTCAAATAATATATCATACAAATAAGAAAAAAAAGAGGTTTGTTAATGCAAATCGCCACCCCAGGTTCAAAAATATTGTCAAAATAATTTACTGGGCCATTTATAATTTTAAAAAATATGAAGAGATACCAAAAAATCAAACAAAATAAATTAATCAAACTTCATCAATTCAATTTTTAAAATCAGGTTTAAAAGGAGTATTTAAATATCTGTACAACAGTTGTAAATAAAAGTACCCAGTTTCAGATATTGCTTAACAATTTACTCGCTTGCAGCAAACTGATTGTCCTGTTTAAAACTTTGCTTCTAATTTTGAAAATAAAAACCTACAAAAATTCCAAGTTGAAAACAATTTTAAAACCAATACAAACTATACATTGAAGTATACATTTCTTAAATTGAGAAACACAGTAACAATCATGAGACATCAAATATATATATATATATATATATATATATATATATTCACATTATTTTAGCGTCTGCAATACTAAATATTGCATTTGTCAAGATAGGTAAAACCAGATTTTTGAAAACATTAGAAGCATATCAAACATTGTTAAAAAAAATCCTTAATAATTTAAGATTAATATTTTAGAATAATATTTACAAACAGCATAGAGTTCACACTCTGTTAATTTGGATGTTTTCTATTTTATTCTTTAATATAGAAAACAATTATTTACATTTGTATTTTAAAAATGCGACTTCATGTTAGATGTTTATTACCTGAGGACCTCTGAATCAATAACTTTAATTTCAAAATTTTATGAGTAAAAATTAATTAATTTAATAAATAGTAAATTAAAATGAGCTATAAATATCCCCAGTAGCAGAATTTACAGAGTGAATCTGCAGCGCTATCTTCTTAAATCCAAATGTGTCTCAGTGCAACTTCAATGTGGTCTCAGAGATTACTGTTCTGCTTAATCTAACTAACATGTAGCTAAATTTTCAAATATGCAAAAAACTTAATGCTTATGCATAAAAACTTAATGTCGTTTAAATTTAATTTGCATTTTATTCAATGATACTAAAAAAAATTGAATAAATCTCAGTGCAGTTAAATCTAATCAAGTAACAGAAAAGAATTCTTTACTTTCTGTCCTTTGAGAATTCTTGAAATTCAGCTTTTAAATTTTCAGAAACTTTATCAGAAACAACAGAGATATTTTAGAAAGGTGTATCAAAGTTTTCTCTCATCTATTTAATTTTTAAAGATAAAAATAAATGTGTTTTAATGAAATGTTTCAAAATTTTTTAAAATACCAGCTTGTAAGATAATTTTTTTAAAAAAATTAATCTTTGGAAATCACAAGTTATTTTTATGATAAAAAGTATTTCAAATAAGCAGCAACTGATTCTAAGCAAAAGGTACCTTTACACTGGCGATGACAGCAATAACTTTTTTCTTAATACTGAGAGATTACTGTAAAGATTTTAAGTAATCCTACACTATATTCACATTTACCATCAAAGATTTTTACAGTGAAGTCAGTTCAAAAGCTGAACATTCCTTCACTTTATTTTACAAAAAAATATTGACTGCACCAGAATAAAGCTCTTTTGCAGTAAGGCAGAACAAAGAGCACTTGTCTATTCTATCTTTGCTTGTAAGTTCTAGAACACAAAGACTAACTCTGAATTCCAGAATCTGAGTAAACATAAACTTTGAAATAGACACATTCTTCATATGCAACACACTGAATAAAAAAAATCCAAAACAAGTTTTCTTTGCTAAGATCTAAATCATTAACAAAGAAAACCAGTCAAGATAATCGGGGATAAACAGATTCTCAGAA
This sequence comes from Parasteatoda lunata, assembly GCA_949128135.1. Classification (NCBI taxonomy): domain Eukaryota; kingdom Metazoa; phylum Arthropoda; class Arachnida; order Araneae; family Theridiidae; genus Parasteatoda; species Parasteatoda lunata. The sequence continues at coordinate 31,992,075 of OX421975.1, forward strand.
TTGAAAAAGGTGAAATTGCATGGATAAAAACAAGTATATGGGGTAAATAACAATAATTTGCTGATAAATACGAATTATACGGATATATATTGTGATTATGCAGAAAAATGTAAATTAAGGAGTTTTCCAAAACTTCTGCATCTTTGCACAATTTGTAAGGTTCTAAAAATAGTATATCCATTGGTCCACTGCCAAAGCATTATGTAAAAGGATTAATAAATGTATATTTTGTCAGATTAATTTCTGGCATTGTATACAATGCCCAAATTTATATATACATAGTACACATTGCAGACACATCATGCATACAAGCATTGTATACATTGTATGAAAAATAACAATTATTAATTTGGCAATTATTCGGACAATTGTAAATTAATTGGTTTTCCAGAACTCCTGCACAATTCGTAAGGTCCTAAAAGCAACAACATACATTGCCAGTTTGTCTATTAGTAGTGAATATAATGCATAGGCAATATCTAAATTGTTTAAAAATTGCCAGATAGATTTTGAGCATTACAATTGTATACAATGCCAGAATTTCAATTTTGCTCTTAACATGAAGCAAAATATCAGAAAATGATATAAAAATCATAGATCTGAGGAAGAATCTCATGCTTGAAATACTGATAAATAATTACCAATCTCAATAGCTGTTTGGTGAGAGCCTGAGATACTATTGTCACAATATACTTGAGGCACAGCGTACAGATCGTGATCAGACTGTTTTTTAAAGTGTGAAATGAACGGCTGCATTAGAATCGAAGATTCCATGTTATCACTTCCTGAGGAGACACTTCGGGGTGATGCACTATCACTGAAGCGAGAGGTGGAGTCTGTGTCACGATTTTCACTAGAACTGGGGATTTCAGTAACAGGGAACTTTTCTCTTTCAATGTCTTTCAAGAATGAATTCCAAAAGTCAGGAGTATTATCATTTCCATAACACTAAAAAAAATTTATGACACATTAAAAAAAAAAATTACATTGTGAATAAACATGTCAGGATATACATAAAATTAAAGTAAAAACTTTAGTTGCACACAATTTAAAAATATACATTATAATATATAGAGATAATTTATTGCTAGCATTTCAAATTAGTTGTTTGAAGGCACTATTCATAAGACTGAAGCGTGAAAATACCAATTTTGCAAATAACATTCTTTATAAAGAATAGCCAATAATCAATATAAAGCCTATAAATGATTATAAAATCAAACTGCAGCTACTCAGATTATATTTCCTAGCCTTATTTTTTAATTTGTATCCAAAAAAAGAATGCAACAGCATAATATATGTTTTAATCTAATCATCTTAACTTAGGCTTCAGAAAAATATATATTTGCAAATGATTGATTTGACAAAATTAAAACCAATAGTCTCATGTCAAGCTTAATAATTTTAATAAGCAGTTTAGTTTTGGATAAGACATGCATGATTTTTTAATAACTGACTGGCTATGTCAAACTTTTTAAAGAAAAAAAAAACATACCTATTTTAAACTTATCAATGAAGACTATATAGGTTTAAAAAAAAAAGAGAATAGAAGTTAATAATCAGACAAATACTTTTTGCAATAACTTTTAAGGGATAGTGTAAGGCAGGGGTATATGATTGCCCATGGTAAGCACAAAGATAATGTAAGCAGATATATTCTATGTATATGTAATATTCCATACGTAAGCACAATATAAATGTAAGCAGATATTATTCTATGGTAAAAACCTTGTTAATTTTGTTTCAATTATTAAATTTTTCATAAAATATTTTTCTTTAATCATATTTTCTTGTGCTCCTGTGCCACAGGTCCTGGGTTCGTTCCTCGGGCCAGGCAAGGTTGACTCAGTCTTTTATCTCTTCAGTGGGTTGATAAATGAGTACAAAGCATGCTTGGGAACTAAACACTGGGGGTTCCATGTTCGGCTAACCACCTGACCGGAACATCTGCTCCTGCACCCCAGAGCCCAAGAAAACCGAAAACCACAGTAGGCCTTGGCCCTCTATGGGCTAACATGCCACTGAGATCAGGCTAGTTTTTATTCTTATTGGTGCGTTACTACTGAACACTCCAGCCCGGAAATTTCACAGGAGCGAGAAATAGAGAGCGAAACCTCACCCAGTCATTTTCACGGGAGCGAGAAGGAAGGGGTTAAATATTCTAGCGAGCAATAATCTGTACGAAAATTCTATTTTAGATTTAAAAGTTATGAAAAAATATAATCTTTATTTTCCATGTAATGTGCAAATATTTACTCACCTGAGGAAAAGTATCTAACTGTCCAATGTCAGTTATCAATCCCTCATCCATTAAACTATTGAAATCCTTCATAAGAGGATCCTCCAGAAGGATATCTAAAATTTCATCTCCATTCATCATCACAGAGTTATTAGCTTCATCCCTGAAATTTTTAGGGATTTAGAGAAATATACACAAATAACAAAGATCTGGAACATTCGCATTTTTAGACACTCAAGGGCATTTTTGATTTTTTGGAATACAAGCTCATTTTTACAACTTTCACGTATTTTAACTCCTTTAGACCATTCTGAATTAATGACCATTTAATGAATATTCCATACCTTCTTCTCTTAGATGTTTTTATACAATTGTATGTCACATGAAATTTCAGTATAATAGTCTTGCTTTATTACAAAGGATTTATTTTTCATTTCAGCATTTATAATGTTTTTAAAGTCGTTTTTTACAACAGGGTGCGTAGCCAAATCTTTCAACAAAAAATAAGCACCTTTTAAGTGCTTTTTAAGCACTATATACATTAACAAAATGCAAAATAATTTTCAAAAACTTTGCATAATCATGATAAAATAAGTTACTGATAAAAAAAAACAACTCTTTTCTTGATTATATTAGCTGTTATAAAACGATCAAGAGATTTTTCAGTTTGATATCAGAGGGTGGAAAATGAAGCTTGAAATTGAGAGCATCTTGCAAATTGCAACAGAGGTGCACATGAGAGAGGAAGAATCTCAACCCAACCAGCTCACTATACACACATGCGGACTCGCAAATATTTCATCAAAACTGTAAAATGGTTAGCACTTTCACATGCTATGGACTGGAAAAACGGTTCTTACGTATTATCGCAACCAGGTTGGCGCGATTTGTATGTCATGTTTTATGTATGTATGCTATTTGCACTGATGTTTTTTTAAGTTCAAGTGCCACTGCCCGGTATACATTTGCCCGGTTTATCCTACACTGATGTTTTTTTAAGGTCAAGTGCCACTGCCCGGTATACCCTACACTGATGTTTTTTTAAGGTCAAGTGCCACTGCCCGGTATACATTTGCTCGGTATATCCTACACTGATGTTTTTTAAAGGTCAAGTGCCACTGCCCGGTATACATTTATTCAAGATGCGTGAAGAAAAATAATATAAATCAATTAGGGTTGCCGTAAGTAGGGTCGCCAAATTTGGCGATTTATGCGAATTTTGGCCTGGTTGCGTTAATACGTAAGTACGGGAAAAACAATTAAGCACTTTTTAAAAACACCCCATGAAAAAAAGCATCTTTAAGGGCTTTTAAAAAATTAAAGTCAAAAATAAGCACCTCAAAGCACTTTTTAAAAATGCTACGTACCATGTACTCTCTATAAAAACATTTTTTGATATTTTAAGGGCATCTTTAGATCATCAAAATCCTTGCTGTTAAAAGATTAAAAACTTCTAACTCAAACTAAACTCATCAGAGTTTAAAAAAATTATTGTTTTGAGTCAGAGAAAATTATTCAACTCCGAAACAATTTTATCAAAGCTAGTGAAAAATTCATTTTATTAAATATTATTTTCTTTATTTACCTTAAATATTTGTCAATTCAAGTATTATTAAAACAGTGGTAATGATACTAGTGTTAAAAATGAAACAGTCAAACATTGTTATATCTTCAACCTAGTTACAATTTTTAATTTTCAAACACAATAAAATAACTAACACGCTTAATAAAAACAGATGGTTTTAAAACCACAAATTGAATTTAATAAAAAATATTTAACAACTTTCTAAGAAGTATAATTATTTAGGTCCAGGACAGTGGTCGCAGCCTATTGAAACGGAAGAGCCAAAAGTTGCAATTTACAAAAGTTCCCAGTTTTTAAAGAGTCACTAAAAATTTTCGATTTAATATTATAGTATTTGCTTATATATATATGAATTAAATTAAACGACTTTAAATGAGAAATAATATTTATTCATATAGAAACACAAATATATACAGTTACTTTAATGGGAGTATTTGCTTTGCATGGCTTTTGAAAGTTTCCTTAAATCTGGCTTATAACTTGCTGTTTTAAGTTTCGAGCACGACTCTAGATTTTTATTTGTTAGTTGATTTCTAATTTTACTTATTATTATATTATGTCGACCTGAAGATCATCAGCACTACATATGCCAACTTTTGATACCAACGTTTGACTTTCTTTTGAGTTTTAATAATAAGTTATTAATTTTTTCGTATGTAACTGGAGAGCCGCAACTTTACATTAAAAGAGCCGAATGCAGCACACGAGCCACAGGTCGCCAACCCCTGATCTAGGATCATTTCAAAGTTTAGAATATTTTTTTTTTTAAAATTCAAAATTTTAATTTTTTTTAAATAACTTAGCCACATTACATATTTTATAAAATGCCATGAGAAACTGTGGCACAAGAAAAATTTTGATCTAGGGCTAAGTTAAACTTTATTTCACTTTTAAATTATGGCTGTTTAAAAAATATAAAAATAAGAAATTTGTGATTATGTAATAATAACTCAAAAACAATCTGTTTAAAAATTTTGAAACTTGTTTTTGATAAAAATTTGGGTGATGAGCCAAAAATAAACTTTTGTTGGTTGATTTGATGTGGAATCACTCTTATGTAACTACGTCTTTGTATATTATTTTGACCAGCCAAGTGTCAAGCCTGCAACTGGACATTCAACCTCTTTAGATAAACCTCAATGTCTCATTTAAAAGCCAGATTTATTTATCTTTTGTCAAAACTTCTTAGGCATTTCCTTACATTTAAATATATTTAATAGATTTTTTAAGATATATGAGAGATGCAATATTGTTTCTCAAATAAGCTGCAATAATTTCCTGTGGGTTAGTTGATGTTGTGAGTGATGATTTTTATATAGTCCCAACCTTGCACTATTATTTATTTTAAAGTTTACAGAACTTTTTAAATGGTAAAAGTTTCAGTAATAACGATGACCTCCAATCACATTTGTTTGAGTTTTCATTTGATAGACAACAGAATTTCAATGATTGCAGAATGATGAAGCTACCAGAAATGTGGGAAAAGGTCATCGACCAGAATGGAAGACTTTGAACTAATTAAAGTTTGTTTTTTGTACAGAAATAATAAGTTTTATTTCATACTAAGAAAAAAAAAATCACTTTTTTGTCTGCACAATCAATAAAAAAAATGCAAAAAAATAAAGCCCTTTTTTAAAATTAGGATTTATTTTTCTATCTTTATTTAATCCTAATAAAATTTGATTCTATCAAAATAAAACTGAAAACTTAATTACCTGCATAAAATAGATTCCATGATAGCTAAGAGTAGGCAGTATTCTCACTTAACAACTGCTAAAAAAGATTTAAAAAGCAATATATATGTATATATATATTTATAACATATAATATTGCAATATCAATAGTAACAACTAGATGAACTACTTTAAGATATGGTTTATGCATAGAAATTAAAAGAAATTGGTTCAATTTTACTTCGAAGTCTTTTTGAAAGTAACACCTCATACAACATATTAATAACTTTTTTTTTTTTTTTTTTTGGAAATAGCCGCAGTAAATTATGATAATGTGCGACAATCTGTATTAAAATGAGCCAACAGCATTTCAATCAACTTTAATGAATTTTTAGGTATGAGAGATCATTATAAAATTACCAAGAACTAACTTGTAATTCAATAAATTTGAAATATATATATATAATTAGATATCATTAGGCTAAGTGTGATTTATTTCATTTGCACTTTGAATACTGCATATGAAAAAATAGTGAGTCATAAAAGACAGACACTAAACATAATAAATTCTGGGAAACATATAAAAAGGCCGAAGCTCTCTTATGGAGCTTCAAGCTCAAAACTAATACATTTTATAATAAAAGCCAATAAAATTTAAAATTGTGAATTGATTTGAAAAGAACTATCTGAATGCTATTACAGAGAAACTATTAATTTATTCAAAGAAAACCCATGTTTAGTTTTAAAAATTGAAAATCGTTTACTAATAAAATAACTTTATCATTGAAAACAGCAGCATATTAATTTAGCATCAGCCAGTGTTTGTATGTATATTTTATTAAAGGGTAGAAAACGCTAATAATTCTTAGAAATACAAAATGTGTCTTTATAAATACAGTAATTTAATTTTAATAAACAAGTTATGTATACACAACATCAAAAACATTCGGAACACTAACCTATTACTGGAAACACTTTCAACTGGCAGGGCAACATTTTAGCAATGCAATAATAAGATGTTCAAAATTTAAAAATTCCTTAGTCTTTTCGTTATAAAATATGTTTATAATGAGTGATCGAAAAAGAGCACAATTAACAGAAATTATATAAATAGTCTTAACCACGCCAAACTACAGTAGCATTAAGTACCATTTAATTACATAATTGTTTATTTTGTTATTTCCTGAAACCAGAGGAATAAACATATAATTTATAGCAATTGAAAGAGATCTTAACAGGTATTACGTAACAATAAAAAATGAATTAAACGAAGAAATATATAAGGTTTTGTAAAATAAAAATATATACATCTAGATTTTTTTCTTTTTTTCGATTGAATGAGTTATTTTTAGATACGTGGTTCGAGTTATAACAAGATAACATATTGTGAGCAGATTTTAATGAAATTTTCAAAGTCTCGACAAAATTCATTCAATTTTCAATAATTTAATTACCTGCTTGTTAACAATTAATAGCATATTTTGATAAAATTAACAATTTATAATCGAAATTACACAACACACCGGTCAACTGCTGATACAACAAGTGAGTCACACCATAAAGCTCCAACACAACAATTTTTACGTCATTGCAAAACACTGATGCCGAAAGATTTCATTGGATAAAAAACTTTTTGATTGCATCATTTAAAAATTTTATGAAACTGAGAGAAAAAGAAAGAACCGATATTTTTTTTTTCCATTTTTTTAAATATTTTTACTATTACTATGAAGGAATACATAAACCAATTTTACTTTTCAAAAAATTTTAAAATTACCACATATATGAGTTTAATTGAAGAAAACTGAAGGGAAATGAAATTCCAAAAAAGCCTTTGTTTGTTTGTAAATAATAATCGTAATTTGACAGGATCCTCCTCGTTTTCAATTTTTAAACTTAGCTTTGCAGGGCCATTTATTTTGTTTATTTATTGTATCAGCATGTAGAAAACCAGAATTTCTAACAGAAAAATTATTTATTTTTTTAAACCATTTGATTTTCAACAGACAGAAAATCTATAATACATGTCTCGCAAACTCATTTTTGATTTTTCAAAAATCTAACCTTTCGATCAATCGTGATCGAGGGTTAGAGTTATGCCCAAAATGACATTTTCTAGTTTTTAAATAATGACAATTTTATATACTTCTTTTATTTCATAGTTTTCTAAATTTAGTTGATGGCTAGCCAATTATCTGGAATCGCCATAATTCTCTTTATTGCCTTTGGGAGCGTTGTAAGTTACAAATTGTATGCAGTTTTATGAAAATTATATAAATTTTTATATTTTAGTTACTTGAATTAATTTAGCAGAATTTTTGTAATTTCCAGTTTCATCCGCTATTTTGAAAACTTCGTTTTTAGAATGGATCAAAAATGCAATTGTAGACTGCAGTAAAACTGTAGTTATAGACATTTAATAAATATCGTGTTAACACATAACAGAATTCATTGTAGAACTTTCGTGAAAAGTCCTGTTTTTGTGAAAATTCTACTCAATTTGAAAAATCTACTCAATTTGAAATTCCCACTTTTGCGATTTTATAAAAAATCACAAAAACTCATCTTTAAATATCCGTGGAATTGAGTTCTTTCTCCAAAGTCCAGCTTTGTAAATATGTTAAAAATAAGATTCCACATTTGTGAAGTGACACAAAAACCATATCTTACCTGAATTTGTGGTTTTGTAATTATGATATAAAGATGCCATGCAGTCCTTTTTTCAAAAAAAATTTTTTATAAAAGGTCTACTTACTATAATATTATATTAATATTTTTTATTATAAATTATATATGAGCCACGATGACTTAGGGGATAGAGCATCCGGCTTTCACCACAGTGCTGACATGAAATATCCTCTGTGGTAGCCTGATCATGGGTTAGAGTCCCTTTGCCATCAGGCTAACTGTGGGAGGCTGTCATGGTCTTTCTCACCATGTAACGAAAATGTGGGTTAGTTCCATCTAATAGTCCTCTACAAAAGCAAAGTTTCTCCTAATACTTGATCCAGTAGTTCCCTTGTCTTCTGGATTGTGTTCAAAATTACAAGGCTACCGTGTTGAACATTAGTAGTCGTAAACCCAAACATTGGGTTGGCTGTTTAACGACGGTTATAATATAAAATATATATGTATATTTTTTTATCCTTTGCCCAGCTTGTGCCAATGGGCCATGTGCTGTATTCCTATCCTATACAAATACAAAAAAAAAAAAAAAAAAAAAAAAAAAAAACGAAAGAAGAAGTATCCTCAGTGTTAATAATAATTTGTGAATAGTGCATCTTAATGTAAAATTATTTTAGAAGTCTTCATTAGTAACAATAATATGTTTTGTCTTTGTTGATTTAGGGGAAAGTTTCCACGTCATCAAAATTAAAAAATTTACTGTTATTAATCTTGCAGTTTTACCATATCTTATATTGAGAAATAATTAATTTTATCATTTTTTAAAACTTGTTATAACTTTTGACTATATATTTATTATATTTATGAGGAAGCAGTGTGACACCTTTTAAATGTGTATAAGTTTTAATAAAATATTTAACTATTTTGAAATTTTAAGTAAGGATAATGAAAGTATTTCTGATAGCATTAAAGTAATTATTTTTTTTTTTTTTTAATGTCTACCGCTTGAAGGAAAGAGTTTATTGAAATTTTGCAATATTATTTTCTATGAAAGAAATAATTTAATAGTATTAAATCAAGAATTTTTCATACATAAAGAAGAATAAATTTAGTATGTGTACAAAATTTTTGAAAATATAGTTTTTCAGTCTTTTACAATGGGGCTCATGAATTAAATCTTAAGTTTACTATACCTTGAGTTTGAACTATTCATCCTTTTATGACACGTTTTTTTCTTTCTTTTGATGTATTAAATGCAAGCAAGCATTGCTTTCTCATCAAAAAAATATTACAAATTGATGATTCAATTGGTACATATTTTTCTGTAAAAGGAAAAAAATTTATGCTATAGGTACACATCTATGATATTCTTTTTTGCCTTTTTGTTTGAATTTGACTTTGTTTCTTATGTTAATACTTATTCTTACTGTAATTAAAGAATACCAATTTATGTTAAATATTTAAAAATGAAGAATGTGTAATATTTTTGTTTTGAAAAGATTTAAGTTTTTCCAACTTTTTCTCTTGAAAAATTAAATTTATTATTTTTATTTTACATAATGAGCCATTTTTCCTAACTTGCATCTTTTGTTTTTAATAAATTTTTAAACAGCAACTATTTGCCTTAGCCATATTTTGTTTTTTAAAAAATTTTGAAGAAAAAATATAGAATTATTGAAACATTTTAAATCTTTTGACAAAGTTAGGTTGATGGGTTTATTATTAAATTTAAAATAAGTCTTAAAATGTCTTGTAGTGTAATTTTTTTCTAGTAATATTTTATTGAAAGGCAGACGACTACTCACTGAACATTTAAAAGCCACATTCAAACTCAGGTTGTGCATTCCTAATTTATATACAATAAAATGATATAAATTCTACATCTATAAGTCTTTCTGCAAGTACTTTTATTTAGATTTTTCTTTTCTTTTTGAGATTCTGAGTACTCATCTGTTTTAAAAACCACAAGAAACCGTTACCACATTATATATTAGTACCTATATTAGTATATTATCACAGCAACTATTACAACAATACCAGTAATAAACATAATTAATTAGGCATCAATACTGTCAATAATAGTTAACAGGATTTTTTTCATCTTTGAAAACTGTCAATGTCCGATTTTATCTTGAATAAAAGTTATTAAAAGTCTCAAAATTATTATTCTTTGTTTAAAATGTTACTTCATTTTGACTGCTTTTCTTTTAAAATGTTACTTTACATTGTTGTGTTCATTCTAGACAGTTATATTGTTGTTCATCTTTGCAAAGAGACAGATAATGAGATTTGCTTTAAGATCAAGGCGTGGACCTCATGTATCTGTTGGATCAGGTGCTCCAAAGGTAATAGTTAAATAATTATAATAAAAAACTGTTTTTCTAATCACATGAACACTTTGAATTATATGATTGAACAAATGAAAAAGAGACAGGCATGAAGGTGCTGTAAATTCAGACACATTGCAATAAATTCAGAGAATATAGCACCATTCATAAGGGAAAATAAGAGGAATGTACTATGCGTAATTTATTAACCAGTTCAGGTGAGTGCTTTTAAAATAAAATAAAATCGTGTTTTGAAGGAGGCTCCCAGAAAAAAACAAAAAACCCTTTTATTCTTAAAGGTGGAAAATGATAACACTTTTCCTGCACAAAGCAGCACATGTGCCATTAGTCGCAACTCTACAATTACTACTATTCACTTCATCCGTAACATCAATTGCTTTATTCGAGGTCACAGTGTTTTTCGACCTAGATCTTGAAAACATTTTATACCATTTGTTGGTGCTACCCAGTGTTTTCCTGCTATTCGACAATAAATGTCCACATTTAGCATTAAACTCATCTTTTGCCACTAAAAATCTTAGCACTATGCCTTGTTCAGCTCTAGCTGCATCCATCTTAACTTAAATTTATATGAACTTTCAATGCAAACTGTTTTATCAGTTATTTGCAATCTGTAGTACACTTTTGTCATTTTATTTTGTAACTTTAAAAGTTAGCTTTGTTTCTACTGTATTTCTGATGTTATCAGTGTGTTCAGTTTTCATTTGATCAACCATTATACATATATCTATTTATTCATTTTTGTTTTAGTCTCTGTGTAGAGAAATTGATAGAAGACTCAATGCTATCGATCACATCAAAAGTGAGCCTTGGTTACTAAAAAGTACAAATAAGCAGTTGTTTGAAAGTGAAGATATTACACAATGTAAGTTGTATTTTTTATATAATTTGTAGAAATAATTTTGATTTATAATTTAATACAATCTGTAAAATTATTTATCAAACAGGATTCATCACAAAATTCTAAATGTTAAAAGAGTTAAAAAAAATTATTACAATTTCCTACTTGTTTGAGGCATTTCACAAAATTTTGAATGTTATAAAAATGCATCCAAAAATTCCAAACTCTAAATATGGACTAAACACAAAATGTTGAATTTCTTATTTCTTTTTATTTCTATTTAATTTTAAAAAAATATGATAATTCATAATTTTAGAGCTAATTATATTTTTAGATATATTAGATATATCAAAATATATATAATATATCAAAATAATAATCTAGTAATTTTGATATATAAAGTAATAATTTCATATACAAAATATATTGTTTCACCTTAAAATTGACTAATAGTGTTACAATTAATTACTTATTTTTAATAGAATGCTGCAATCACTTGTACTTGCAGCTTTTTGCCTATTTAATCAATTGAGTATTAAATGTTCTTTTGTATTTTGTTTCCTATGCAACTTACTACCTAATTTTCTCCCTTGTTATTCAGTGGCGATGCTTTTGATAATAGAGTAATTTCCACATAAGCTCTCCCAAGCTGGAAATACTTGGTCATTTAAAATGTCAACTGTTTGTTGGACGAGAAGTAAGATTCTAGCTGATTGACTCATATACCTGCTTTTGTGTCCAACTGACTGTTTGCATTCATTGTCTAAGCACCTTCTTTTTCTTATAATTTTTCCATTCATAAATCTAATCCCCCTTCTTGTTATTTAAGAACATTGGGAAGAAGTTTATTTCAAAAATTCATCTTGGTCAATCAAAAAATCATTGGTTTGCTTGAGAGGAAGTAAAATCCTGGCTGACTTATCTGTTTGCATCTTGTGTATTAAAATCTCATCAAGTTGTTTCTTGCCTATTAAAATGTCAAAATATAATTTATTTGTTTGTTTTTTTTTTTCATTTTTTAGTGACACCTCATTTGTATCGGATGAAAGTTGTTGATGATGTTAAAGAGTTATGTAAGTGTAATTTTTTTATGTCAAAATTCTGGTTTGTTATGCATAAATTTAGATTATTTTTTAAACAGAGTTTTTTTTCTCAATTTTAAAAATATTACCAATATATTTTTTTGTATTCAAATTATGTTTACTTTATGACTGATTTGTCTACAATTTTAAAAGACGATTTAAAGTTTCTGTTATATGTTATAGTGTTTATTGTTTTTTATTATTGAAATGTGATCATGTATCAATTATTCATTTTTTATATTTTATACATTGTTTTTGTCATCTTCATTATCAGATACAATTAATGCAAAAGATGGTAGGTTATTCCTACTTCAAGGAAACTAACATTTTATAAATTGAAGTCTCACCTTCACTTCACTATCATTGAAGAAAAACACTATTTGTTTCAATAATCTCATAATGCATGATAATAAACTCTTATGGAGTATCTTATGACACTTTTAACTTGCATTTTTTAAGATATCATTCATCTTTATTCAATGATATTTACTATTTATTAAAATATGGTGATACTGAAAAGACAAAACTGGGAATTTTATCTAGAGTCCACTGGAAGTAATTTTTAGTCAACATTATATTTTTTTAAAATTCTTGTTAGTAGTTACTAACAGTAATTTTAAGTCACCGCTTTTTAAGAGAGCCTTATTTTAGAGTTGAAAATGCTTTATGTAATAGAATTTTTATTGTATAACTGCAATATTTTTTAGTTGATCACAAAAATTTTGCACTGTGATGTTAGATTTGTATGTAATTACTAATTTGTATGTAGTACTAAGAGATGTTATGGAATTTATTTTACTTGTATTGTAGGTTACAGTGTTGATAAATTTTTTTTTACTAAAAGTATGGGTGTAAACTTATTTTTCAGTTGTAATGTATATTATTTTTAACTCAACTTTTATTTAAATATTATTCAATTTTTATGCTTTTTATTATTTTAACTTAAAATTCTCAAAGATTTATTTTTCTTTATCTTACAATTTTATAATGTTTATTGAAATAAGATGGCATATAGAAGACAAAACAGGAAATCTAGAAACAATTTTCTAATCACTGTTCTTTTTTTTATGGACAGTGAAAGAAATTTTTTGAGTCAAATTTTTTTAGTTCCAAATTTAAAATCAAAAAGGAACATAATTTAAACAATTCTTAATTACATGTGTTTTAAGGAAGTATAAAATCATATAAAAATGGAATATTTTGACTACCTCATCAATCAAACCATGTTCAGCCTCCCCTTCAATGGCATGGCTGCAATTTTTCAGATCTTCCAGCAGAACAGATAGAGGAATATCGTCTTCTTCTTTGGTTTCGTCATCCACGATATTCAGAGAACTCACAAAACCAGCATAACGAAAATAATTTGCTATGCATGTGGTGGACACCATGTTCCAACTTTTGTAAATATTCTTTTGTTAGAAAAGAGCTCCCCTCGTCACAGATAAAAATGACCTTATAAACGATAACGATTTTTAAAACTTGGCATATATCCGATAATCTGTGACGAAGAATTCCTATTCAGTGAGTCAGGACTTTGGAAAAGTGACCTTATATGCGGGGCGACTTTATATGCGGGTGACCTTATATCGAGGTCTGACTGTATATATCTATAAAATGGTAGTTGAAGGGTATGCAACTATGTTAATGTTGTAGATTATTAAAAAAGAATTACATTTGTTAGATATGATTTATGTGTGTATAATATTAATGCATTTATAAAATCGAATTATATACATCGGAACTTATTTCAATTTTTTGATAAATTTTGCTCGTTCTTTAAAATTTGATAGTCAATATTTTTCTTCAATTTTTCTATCCTATTTATTTAAGCATTAAAAATTGCATCTTTTGCAAATTGTATATCTTAATATTTTCGAAATTAAGGCCAAAAACTTATATCTTAAGTTACTGAAAATTTAAATACACCTATAATATTTTATTTTAGTTTTTATAAGTTTTTTTTTTTTTGTCTTTTGGGTAAATTTATTAATTTTTTCAACTATTCAGTGTGCAAAGTTTCCAGGCATTTTTAATATACAGTATACTCTCGATATCTCGAACTTCTATAACTCAAAAACCTTTTTATGTCAAAGAAATATTTTCCCTCTTAGCATTATCTATCTACCTAATATTAATTTGAATTCCTATGTCAAACAGTTTCTTCTCAAAACCTTGTTATGTCAAAAAAAATTTACAAATAGAAAATCAATTTTTTTCAAAAAAATCACAATGTAAGTTTTATGTTAACTCTAAATTTATTTAACTACAATGATATTATCATTTTTGTATATAAACTTATATTCAACTATCTATACATTCATATTTATTAGTAATTATTCCTATGTTTCGTGAATTTTTAGAGCAATTCTTTAGAATATATTTTTCTACTTTTCAGAACATATTTAGTTCTAAACTTGTTATCTCAAAAACTCGCTATTTCGAAATGTTTTTAGCATCCCTTCAACTTTATGAGATATCAAGAGTACACTGTAATTTCTCTTTTTTCAGGTCGCTTAATAAAGAAAGAAAATATTGCCAAATCCCGCCATATCCAGGAAGATGTACTTCATTATTTTGTAAGACTTCATAGAAACAATGTGTTCCTTAATATAAATATACAAGTTTTGTACAAATTTTTATCTCTCTATGAGCATGCCAGATATCAAGATGAGGTTAGCCTTTTATTTATTTAATTCATTTTTGTTTGTCTATTTTACTATATATGATAACTGTGAGCTGGTTAGATTATAGATTAGCATGCATTTGTGTGATTCTAATTGAACACTTTTGTAGAAAACATGGTGCGTAACGTTTTTAAAAAGTGCTTATTTTTGATTTAAATTTTTTAAAAGCCCTTAAAAGTGGGGTTTTTTATCGGGGTTAGTAAAAAGTGCTTAATTTTTCATCTTTTAAAAAGATATTTTTTCTTTGCCGCTTCGATTGTCATTCTAAATTTCTAAAAATCCATGATTTTTCACAATTTTCTCTGCAATATTCATCAGAAACTAGTTATTTTATCATGATTGTGTAAAGTTTTTTAATTTCATTGATTTTATGTTTAAAAATAAAAAATTTTAAATGATAGGAAAAAGTACTTTTTATTACTGCACAAATCCTAGTGATTTTTTTTTTTTTTTTTTTGCAAAGTGATTAAAAATATTTTTTGAGTGCTTAAAATGTGCTTTATTTTTTGTTGAAAAATCTGGCTAAGCTTCCTGAGAAAAAATGTATCAGATAATAATTTGTGGAATTAGACAAAATCAACTTTGGAAACCAAATAAATTTTAATTTGATGTGCTATTAATAAATTCTTTTATGATATTTCATATTTTCATCTAGAACCTTGTTGAGTGTGATATCTATTTTGTTAAGAGATTCGACCATTCCCATTCTATTCTTTATGTATGAATTACTAACTTCAGCTATTACCCTTGTAAAAATTTCTCCTTACACTGACGGGACTTATTAATTTTATTAAGTGATACTTTAAAATCATCCCAAATTTTGGATTTTTAAATTACCAATTTTTAATGAGAGTCATTGTAAGTGATTTTGATTATAATTGATTATTTTTTAAATGAAAAAATGAAAAAAAATTTTTTTTGCATGTTCACACAATTTAATTATAGTTAAGAAACAATGCAATTACTTAGTATATTTATAGTTACGGAATGCTGTATGCAGAAGTGTCAGTGACAGCCGCTAAGTACCGATACAGGCTTACCTGTTCTTTAAAGTGAAACATTCATCAAAATTTTTAATCCAAATGTATTTAAATCTTAGTAATTAGTTTCCAAAAATCATTAATTGAAATTTTTTAGAAAAAGGAAAATAAATTTTTTATATTTCAATCAGGGAAGAAATTTCCAAGCATACAAATCGATTCTTGAATTATTTGAATCCAATATTCTTTTTTCCTAAAAACCGGGAATTTTTAGTCTTGATTTATTTGAATCTCATTACTGAGAAATGTATTTCCTTTATAGAGCATTATTCATATATTTTTTTTGGATCATTTTTTAACTTTTTCTGTTATTTTAATGAATTTCTAATGATTCTTTTTTTCATTTTAAGCACATTTTGCTTGTGTATAAATTTTTTTTCTATATAAACTTTAAATAGTGTCTTTTTTTAATAAGTTTTGATGTTGAACAGAGTTTTTTATGATATAAAGAATTTGCATTTTAAAAAATATGCAATCTTTCAATTTGAAGAAGATTATAAAACATTTGAAAATACAATTAAATTCTAATGTTCTTGAAAATTGTAACTGTAGCGAAAAGGAATACCGGCTAACTCAAATTAGTGCAAATTATGATAAAAGTGACTCACGAAGTACACTTAATAAAGAAATTTAATAATAAACACAGATCCAAACATGAATTACATTTCACGACAAAACTAAAAGAATTAAAATTTAAGGAGTAAGGAGAAAAAGTCATGTTTCAGCTTTCATATCTGAACTCGAACTAATTCGTTGATGTCGGTGGTGGGGACATGGGTGGTGACTGATATAGGTGGTACCACAGGGAATCGGTTGGTTGCTACATAACTAAATATTATAAAATTCCTTTTTATCAGGCATTTATTTACATTTTTTTCATACATTAATTTAATTATTTTACTTTTTACTAAATATTTTATTTAAAAAAAGCTATGATTTCAAAAATTTTTAGAGACATTATCATCATTTTAAGCTCATTTTTAATGGTTTTTAGAGGTTAGAGGTTTTTTTTTTTTTTTTCTCTTTTTGCTTGCATTATTTAAGAATTTTTAGATCATGATCATTCATTTCCTGATAATAAATATTTGTTATTATACATTATTTTAGTTGGTTATCAAATTGTTACTCATGTTTAGTTATTGAAGTTCATTTATTATACCATGCTGAATAGAAAATTTTATTATTTATGTTGCATTCAATGTTTCTAAACCACTATATTTTTTGAATTTTTGATTTGCAATATTCCATCATTATTTTTTAGGTTTTTTCATATCAAGAATATTGCCAGTTTACTGAACTTTTGAACGAATTAAAGAAAAAGTAAGTACAGTTGCAATAAGAAATTTCAAATGTATAATTTTTTTTGTCTGTATGAGGTAAGATAAAATAAATGTTTTTAAATTTTAAATATGTAACAAAAGTTCGTTAGCTATCCTTCATTTAAATTAAAACTTCAAATAATATGAAATGCAATAGTTACTAAGTTACTAATGCAATAGTTACTTACCCTACACAGAATTATATATAAAAAAAATTTTAAATTCTTATATCTCATATTTCTTATTTATCTCTTATATTTTTCTTGTTCCGGTTATACATTATTGTTAAATAAAATATGAATAAAGTTACAAGTTGAGAGGAAGGATTTACTAGAATTAAATATAAAAACTATTACCTTTTTTATATTGCACAAAATATTTTACATTATTGATGAATTACTTATATCTCTAGAATACTATATGTAGCGAATAAAGGGATATTCTGAGATGCACACGTTAGAATGATAATGAGAATCGTTTCATTTGCATGTAAGACTTTCTGAACACTTTTGCATAGAAATCCGTTAATCTTGTCTGAACCACAGTGCTTCTTCTAACACTTATTATTTTAAGAACAGTATTTTATAATTTTACCCAGTTATCAGCGCTCTACCTTCTCATGAATTTAGTAACAAGTTTTGTTTTTGATAAGAAATATATCTTATATTCTAAGCAGAATGAAATTCTATCTCTTTTTGTTTTCTGATTTTTTTAAAAAAAAAATGTGGTCATAAATGGGACACTTTGTATTTGAATTTTAAATTACATCCATAAAAGGAGAAAGAAACAGAAAAATAATTTTTATATACTCTTTTAATGATTTTTTTTTTTTTAAATCTCTGTCATCACTTGAAATGTAAAGCTTTTTTTGAGTTTATATAACTATTTTTGTAACTGCTGTGAGTTTTCATCAGTTATTAGTGACTGTTAGGTCAAGTTTCGCTTATATTTAGCCAGCATATTCTATTTTAATTCTGAAAATATCTCTACTTTTTTATATTTACAAAGTTACACCCATGCTGCATTATCTGAGAATTATTCATTGATTTTGATGATTTTCATCTAAGTTGGGGGGAAATTTTACCTGATTTTTTTAAAATAGTGATTTATGATTAAATTATGAATGGTGATCGATGATTTTTTTAAAAAATTTTATCAAAGTAAAATATTTAAGTTTTTTGTCAAAAGCCCTGATAATTCTTCTAAGTAATCCAACTGGATAAAAGGGAAAATTTAGACAAAAATTTCAACAAAAAAAAAGTATATTTTATATTTGAAATTTCATTTATTAGCTTTCTAATTTTTTTTTAATTTTTGTTCTCAAATATTTAAAATCGAAGTTATAGTCATTTTTATGCATGTTGACAAGTCGTAACTAAATAGCAATTTCATCACTTAATGCAATTTAGTGACAAACAGTTTTCTATGAACAAAATGTGTACCACCCCCTCATGCTACGCTAATGCTGGTTGCCATATTATTGATTTAGAAAAAAATTATTTTGATATTTATGCATTACAATTTTTTTTAGAGCTGCTAGCAGGACATAAAAAAGTTATAGTGTTTATGCTCAAATTTGCCCTTATTTTGAAAAAAAAATTTTAAAGTTTACTTTAGATTTATAATTTTAGTACCCTTCTTACCAATAATAAAATTTTAACTAAGGCTCTTTTCAACAAAAATTTTGTTGGTCCCAATCTTTAAGACAAAATCATATTCATTGACTAAAATTAAAGCTTTGCCTCAAAGGTTTAAAATGTTTCGGTAGAAGAACTATAAAAAAACATAGCTGCTAACTGATGCGATTAAATAGTATTTATTCTGATTTTTTAGCTTTGTTCCGATAAAACGATTTTATATATATATATAATATCGTGATTCTTTTAAGGAATAAGTATTTTCTTGAATTAGTTACTATAATGATGTGATATTCTTCATTAGTAAGTGATTTAATTAAAAATGTTAGCTCAAAAAATTATGAAACGTGTATGGTTTATAAATATATCGATATTTTCAATTTTGATATTTTCACTTTGTGTCATAATTATCTCTGATTGGCTTATCATGCTTTTTGTTCCTATTTTTGTTTTTAACAAATTTGAAACTATGAAAACACACTGTTAAGTGCTTAATAGAATTTTTGTCATATTTACATTAAATCTAATCATCTAATTTCAGCTTCATTCACTCATATGATGCTTCAAAGAGTACCACAGAAAACACACATTTTGCAGAGAAGAATCTGAAAGATGAGAGCTTTGAGCCTCTTTTGATAAATAATTTTTCCTCTTCCACCGAGAGTCTCACCAACAACTTTACTCACGAGACGACCGTCTGACAATTCCATATATTTTTTTTTTCTTACTATATATGTTTGTTTGTGATAATGATATTTTTAAATATGTCTTATAAATGTTATCTCAATAAAATATTTATTGGATGGAATAATTTTTTATTGTGACTGAATCACAGGCCTTTCTTAACAACACACTATTCCCTCCCAGTGCCAAACTCATTATCAGAGAAATGTAGTCAAAGAGAAAGAAACATTATCTCCTCCCCCATACGAAGTCTCACCTCCTGAAGTCGTCGGAGCCTAAGAAAAGGATTGAGTTTGGTATCATTATTCATTTGGTCAACAAATTCATTTTTATTTTTGCTATCTGTGCTGCTGATTTATTTTGTTTGTGATATCTCAATTTAAAATAATTTCTGCACCCTCTTTATTTTGCAATGACAGCATCACCTATGAGCCACAGGTGATGCTGTCACCTGTGGCTCATAGGTGATGCACACCTATGAGCCACTATCTAACTTTGCAATTAAAATAAATTAAAATCTAACTTTGCAATTAAAATAAATTATTCTTATCTAAGATTTCGAAGTTGCCCTTGCCCTATCCCCGAGGCCTCAGAGTGTGAGATTGGGGGTCGAGTTTAGTATTGAATGCAGACTATTTTCATACCCTGTACTTTTTCTAGATTTTTTTACCTATAATATTCTGCTATCAGTATTTTGAGAAAACGTTATTTGGTATTAAACTATTGTCATTAAAAAAGGGTTTTAACCTAAATCCAAGAAAATATATGAAAAGTAGTCTTATGTGAGTTGATTAAACAGAAATGAGTATAAAAGCTCAATTTTTGTTTAAGGTACGGATATAGAGATGCATCATGAAGCATTTTTTATAACTGGTTCTTTTGAGTGATGAACTTAAACATCCAGTGTGTTGTGGGTTTTCAAACTTACGTTATTGTGGGTTTAAACTTCTAAGGTCCATGTGCAGTTTCGGGATTGTTTTAAGTAATCTTATTCTTTTCCTTAAATTTTGCAGTATAATAAAAGCGATGATGGACAACCTTAGAAAGGTAAGGAAGAGAAGTAAAAGTGGGGGAGAAATTTATTTGCTAGTTAGGCAAGTAAGGTATTGTTCCCTATGGATTCTGTATGTTATATTAAGATCAAATTAACGTTGATAATGTCAAAGATTTCATTAGTTACGAGTATTGTTTTGTATTTATACGAATCCGACATTGCTGTATAGTAGAGCTGTCCAACTGGCGGGCCGCAATTTCTTTTTTCGAAATTTTATGGTAACAAGAAGCATCCGAGACTACCATTCTTGGTCAAGCCAAGATTCCCGAAGTTTCCTCTTGATCGCTCTTTCACTCCTTTCATTGTATTGGGAGAAAAAGGTACAGGTCAAGAGCAGTCCGACCCTGCACGCTGGTGTTATACAATATTGCCTCGCGTTAGATAGACAGTGAGAATCGAGTGTTCCAGGACCGCTAGGAAACCCAGTATTTCATCACGAATAGAAACGACAAACTCCAGTGCTTGATTTCTATGCAAGTTGTGACTGTGTGCAAAGAATATAATGTCAAAAGGCATTATGCGAGTCTTCACGAAGGGAGCCACAGTAAATATCAAGGAAAAGAAAGATCTCTGATAGTTTCAGAACTGAAATCAAAACTGCAAAAAACAAGCTGGGATGTTTATTCAAGTAAAATCTTATCAGTACAATGCTTTGCATGCAATTTCACTTGAGCTTGCTAAAGCGAAAAAACCTTACACTGATGGCGTCATTGTTAAAAAGTGTGCTGCAGAAATGGCAAAAGCATTTGATGATAGCAAAATGGCTAAGCATTTTGATTCAGTTTTCCCATTAAAATGTAAACAAATTGTTTTATAATCCTTTTGTTCCATTGTTTTAAAAATAATAATTCAACTATTAATTGTTATTGTATAAGAGGTTGTTGTTCAACTTTTTCAAACTGTGGTCCACCAGGTGATCAGTGACCGGAATTCTGGCCCGTGGGCTCTTTGCAGTTGGACAGCCCTGCTATACAGAAAAACAACGTATCAGGTCCTATGCATTGTTTTATGCTGAATCGGATCAAGTGCAGCATAAAATAATATGTTGCAGTCAGCTACCAAAATACGGGATTCTTTAAGTTACAAGTCGACTATTTAATGCCAAATATCCTTCTTCCAATTCAAAAATACTTAGAGATTGTCACTGGATTCCTTCATCCACTAAAATATTTCTTTTGGAATTTTAAAAACTCGGCTAAGTAAAGGAATGTTGTAAAGTAAGGCTGTTTTAGCTAATCCGTCCCTCCTTTATGTTGTGTAGTTAAATGAGAGTAGCGTAGATATTGAATTTAGCGTAATAAAGTACACTAGAAGCAATACCTCACTTGTCTAAAAAGCAGTGTCAGACAAATAAATAGATGTATAAAACTGTACTCGTGAAACTAGTAAAACTTTTAACCCACTGACGGTTCTGCACGTAGAAAGTCGTATTTTAACCTGCAGTCTTCACTGCATAGCAAAACCGGTTTTCCAATGTTAATAGATAGGGGAACTGTGTGTAGGGGAGGAACTTTCGCCCATTTCCTTAACCGCCAGTGGGTTAAACTATTTCAGAGTTACCACAACCAAGGGAAAATTTTGAAAAGTAGGAGAAAGAGATGAAGGAAACAAATTGTTTTGGGAAACTAATTCCCATCGGAATATATATTTGCAAATTGAAGGAAATATATCTATGTGTTAAAACTGACTAACTAACTTGAATTTAAAATTGAAGCGATATTAAAACCTTTAAAATTCCTAACAGCTTTTATATAAAACATTTCTCGCCACTCACGAAATTTTTCTGGCATGTGGTCATCCTTTATTAATCTTACTGACTTTGTTTCTATATCATCTAATTTTGATCAAAATTTGTACCCTTTTCATATATATGTGTGATATCCGTGTTACATCACTGATATTTTTAGTTCAATTTAATATAAATCATAAGTCAGTAAATTCTAATCAAGCTTTATTTAGATGACAATCGGTGACAACAGAAGTCTCACCCACTCTCCTAGCTGGAGGGGGGTGGACTAACATCCAGACAGTAGTGGCGAAGCTTAGGTTGACAACATCGTACAGCAAAAAGCCACGCTAAAACAATTGTCCTGCATTATATACTATTAATCCAAAGGGGTGAAAAGGCCAGTCATGACATTCCTACACCTTAAGGAAAAACATTTTATGCTTCCTGATATGGAAGTGACAGAGGGAAAGATTCTAAAAATAACTCCTCCTTTGAAATATAAATCTAATTATAATTCAATGCATGTTTTCAGCCTTGAATTCCCAAAATAGAATATCTCTACGCTTATTCTTTAACAAAGACATTTTATGAAAACGAAAGAGTTTTAATTCTTTTATTAATACAAAAGTATTTAATTTTTGTATTACATATATATATATATATACATATATGTATATACATATATATATAACCATAACGTCGTTACTATTAATCCTGCATCAAATTTGAAATGGTTTTTTTACATTTAGCATAAAATATAAAAACACCTCATTTGTCTAATCAACAGTATTTAAGTCTCTCTCTGCTTTGTCGCAGGCCGAAAACGTCCACCATTGTTTTTTTTTGTTTTTTTCTACAATGTATAAGAGGATAAAAATTAGAAAATGTAATTATAAAAACGCACACGAAATGCAATTATGAAACCTATTTGTTTAGTGATTGTTTGGACTAGCAAAAAAGAAAGAGCTAGAGTGTAATAAATAAACATTTATTTTTCTGTTATAATAATTAATAAAACAAATTTAGAGTAGTTTCTCGATGACCGGGTGGGTGAGATAGACGTTCATCTCGTGGATGTTGAGAATGTGCGTACTGAAATACTGTATCAGTTGTGGAATGGAGTCAAAAGTCTGTGTCTGCTGCTTTATCACATATTTCCCAGTCGGTAACTGGACTATCTTTACATGCATTACTCCTCTGGAACTCCTGTAAGAAAAAAAACATGTCAACTGCTGTTGAATTTTATCAAACCATCCGCTATTAAACGCACTTCAGTGGCTCGACTAACGAAAGGACATTTGTCCCCGGGCGATGTCTTAGAGGGGTGCAAGATTTATGAAAAATAATTAAAAACAAATTCGATAATAATAATTTTTTTTAAATATCACCAATTTCATTTGCTAACTAAACGCACCATAACTTTTTCACATTTTTATTTGATTTACCAATAAATTGAACAGGATGCCCTATTTACTATCATTTTATAACCGTCGTTGAACAGCAGACCCAATTTTTGGGTTTACGACTACTAATAACAAGCTTTATCCCGTCCCGCCCCCGTAAGGGGGTATCCGGGGACACTCCGAAAATTCGAAACACGCGCAACAGTTCAATTACAATAGCAAACATATCCAAAATTTTCAAATTAAAGTTTTAACAAATAGGTAGAATATTAAATATGAAATCCAGAGAACAGTGCTACTTAGAAATAGACCAAATGCAAACAAACATTACAAAGAAAAATCAGTAACAATCAGAAGAGATATTGATGTCGCATCTTCAGTAGGCATGCAAAGTTAAAAAAAGGAAACAATTTCACATGGTTAAATATAGGATGTTTATAACTCAGAATATAATTACAGCTGGCACAACAGAACTAATGGTAGCAAATTCCAGGATTTTTTTTTTTTTTCAAAAAAAGACATATATATATATACTCTAAGAACACAAGTGATTAAAATTTTCAAAAACGACTACTAATATTCAACTTCGTAACCTTATAATTTTGAACCTAATCCAGAAGTTAAGGGAACTCCTGGATCAAGTATTGGGAGAAATTTGCCTTCGTAGAGGACTTTTTATTTTGATGGAACTAACCTGCATTTGCGTTACACGGTGAGGAAAACCTCTTACGTTTGGTACCACTGGGGATATTTTACGTCAGCACTGTGGTTGGTGCGGAATTCAAATCCCAGCAATTACTGGGATTGAACCCAGGTCACCTCGTTGGGAAGCGAGTTAGAAGGGTTTTTTTAATAATTATTTATTGCAATTTGTTTATTTTTTTTATAACAAATTGACACTATATTCAGTGAATAATGCCCTTAGAATAAACGTTTATCATGCCATAAAACACAGAGAACGCGATCAAAAACATCTAAGTGTAACACAAACTACATTAGTAACTGAATCGAAAATTAATTAAGTTAACAAGTTACGTTTTTTTTAAAAATAAAAAAAAAACATCTTATTTAAAGTTAAAAAATCTTATTCTATGTAAAAAAATTAAGAAAAAAAACAATTCAATGCCAAGTGCGGTGGGTTTAACATAATCATTTTAAGGAAAACCCCAGAAGGCCAGAAGCCTCAAGCCATTACGCCAAGTGCGGGGGGTTTAATATAATCATTTTAAGGAAGTCCCCAAAAGGCCAGAAGTTTCAAGCCATTATGCCAAATGCGTTGAGTTTTACATAATCATTTTAAGGAAGTCCCCGAAAGGCCAGAAGTCTCAAGCCATTATGCCAGGGATTCGACCTCAGGCGCCATAAAGCTACGCCTTCGACACACTTCCGAGTCGTATTTCTGGCGATATGCCAAAGCAAGTCAGCAGTTCAAAGGAGTTGTGACGTGACCCCCGGTTGTGATGTATGATTAACTATGAGATCTTTTTAATAATTTTATAATGCATTTATACGAAAAAAAAAATCCTGGTAAAATTAAATTTTTAAAAATCAAGGCTTTTGTAAAAAACCGTTTACGCATATCAAAAAATGAAGGAACAAAAAAAAAATTTGCGGACAACTCAAGAATCAGTTATCAAGAAGAATTTTATCTGAAAATACATCAAAGTACGACACAAACGAGGCTAAAAAAAAGGGGGGGCTGGCACGAACTCAAGACCGTGTGTTAATGGGCATCCAAGTAAGATAGTCCTAAGAGGATGTAGGACTTGTTGGGAGTTAAATATGGAATATGACAACCCCTGACTGCAATGCAGGCTTCACAATGAAGTCTCATGCTGTTTACGAGGTTAAAAAACGTTTTGAACAACAAATCCAATTCCTCCATGAAGGCTATTTTATAATCCGAGAGGTTTCTGATAAAATGGCGAGTTCCAATCGCTCTGCAACGAACATCTCAGACGTACTAGATGAGATCAGGCTGGTCGCCACATAATTTCTTCAGCTTCATGCACTGTAAATACTGTGTGATGTAATATTTCACCAAATATGATAATGAACAACTCAAAATATTTGTGAAGGATTTCAGGTTAACAGAAAATCGAGCTTTCATGTACAATTCAAAGGGTTTAATTTAATTCTTGATATTTTTAATTGAATAAATTTACACTAAACTCACTCAACAGAAACAAATGTTCTCTGATAAAATATGTCTGTGTGTATTTAGTTCAGTGTTCAGTGATAAAGATAGTTATATTATTATTGCCTCTTCAGTTAACGATACAATCTATACAAACAAACATTTTTTAATGAACTGTATCAAACAAATTTATAAAGCATAATTTCTATCCGGATTTTGTTCTGTTAAGCCTAGTTCGACGTCGTCTTAATATTCTTCCTGTGCTACACTATATTTGACTCACTAATTTTGTTTTAAGAATTAGTGTATATTTGCATTATAAATTGTTCTTATATACACTAATTCTCACTTTATATTGGCCCGTAAAAGTAACTTTAGTTACTGCTGTGTGTATCTCTACCTCACAGCAATTATAAATTTTAGTGTTACCGAATGTTAAAAATGGTGGCAGCTATTTTATACTAAGTAGCGTAAAGAACATTCTTGGTGTTTTAGTACATCAAAAGCCAAGAGTTTGCAAGACTACACACTTTGGTTTAAAGTAGTTGCCACCATTTATTTTTAATGTTTTATCAATAGTTTTTTTTTTTTTTTTTTTTTTTTTTTATCAAAATTGATATTTCTTGATCAACCCAGTCTTGTTTGGACGTTTTTTGTTTTTTTTCTTCGCTTTTCTCGAAATTTATTGTAAACGTTTTGTTTCCTTTTTTTCCCCTAATTGCATGGCGTTAAATATATAATGTATTGACTGATATTTCTTGCTACTGCCATTCTCTATGTAATAATTTTTCATTTTTGGCGTTCACGATTTTAATACATAAGTGCATATTAACATCTTAAACTTACTAATATTTGAAAGAAAAAATTTTGACCGATTCAAATAAGTGATTCACAGTGTTAATTAATAAGGATAGCAAACTTAACCACTTATTAATTATTTTTTTTTTTTTTTTTTTTTTTTATTTAACTTATAAAATCGAAACGTTTGGCATTGCTGAGCTATACAAAAATAATGAATGAAAATATGAGACTAAAAAGAACTTTAAATTTGAAACCAAGACCCAGAGGAAGATCCAAAAAGAGATAGTTAGATGATGTCACAAAAGATATATTCCTAATGAAAATTCCAAACTGGAAATCCATGAATCCTTAAATTTGAAACCAAGACCCAGAGGAAGATCCAAAAAGAGACAGTTAGATGATGTTACAAAAGATATATTCCTAATGAAAATTCCCAACTGGAAATCCAAGGCTAAAAGCCTGGAAGTTCGAAACAACATTGTTCATCAAGTGAAGACTTACAGTGGGCTGTAGGACAATAAATTTATTATTTTTGATTGGTATGGTATGAGAACTTACTTGAGCGACAGCAGATATTGCCTCTTCAGTTTCTCACTACAACGGACTAGAAAGCTCCCTTTCTTCATAAGACGGAGCAAATTCTCAGCGTCAGCCCTGCTTATGGAACCATGATACCATCTATACAAACAAAAAATAAAATGAGAAACAAAGAATGGCTGCAATAATAATACCATGAAGCTAAGATACAGCGAACTGCGCAAGAGACGAAGCTCTAAAAAAATAGGTTTAAGTTTAACAGTACTTTAAACATGAATGACAACGATAAACAGTTCTTTTTGGAGCTTATAATATTGACTTCTTTGTATGATGAATTTACATAAAGTTTATAAATATAACAAAAGGACAGAAGATATCCTATAGAAATTTCTTCCTTGTTGCTTTTTCAGTTGTAACTTTTTCACTTTTAAAATCCTCAAAGCATATTTTTTACGATTGCCTTTAAACTGATTATCTCAAACTTTTAAAACTAAACTTCTACGCGTTAAAAAAAAAAAAAAAGTGTGGTGTAATAGCTCTTCAAATTCGTTGATGTACAACCCAAACACATGTGTAAATGAACACTTTATTTCAAATTAACATTGAATTCAGCGTTCATATACACTTTAAATGACACAGTTCAGTATAAACACCAAATAAAGAATTCTTAAACCAAACTCGGGAGCATTCACACCATTCAAGAATTAGTTTTCCTTCCAAAAACACCAATTTTGGCTTAATTTCGATAACGCCAGCAGATTGTTTAAAATTAAGCACGATTTGGCGGGAGTTTTTTGTTGTTTCTGCACGTTATTATACGTTTAAAGAAACAAACGCTCGCCTTCATTAAGTGTATGTATATTTTTAGTTATGTAATATGCATAGTTATACTTTAGTTTTTAAATATCTGTCAACTTTATTGAATAATTTTATAATACTAAATTTCTGTCAGCTTCTGTTCTGTTAAGCCTAATTGAATTTCCTCATAGTGTTCTCTCTGCGCTATGCGTAACTCAGCTTATTTTATTTTAGGAATTAGTTTGTATATGCATACTAAATTAAAACTGACATATTACTTTAAATTGTATGTAAAAATAACATTTCTGACTCTTATGAGCATCATTTCTTGTTATAAAATAAAGAATAATTAATTAATATAATTGCTATAAATTTTAGTGTTACTGAAAACCAAAAATGAGGGTGACTAATTTACACCAAAAGTAGTGAAAAGGAACATTCGTGGTGTTTCAAAGCATTAAACATCAAAAAATTATCTGTTGTGTACCACTACACCACTTTCGCTGTAAAGCTGTTGCACTATTTTTGGTGTTAAGATACACTAAAATTTTTTACGGTGTATTATAATTTATGCGCATTATTTAGATGTTTTAAAAGGAGATAAGTTTAATTTCCTTAGAATATTGCGATTTGGATTGGAATACTGTCAAGAAATAATAGTTAAATAGGAAGAATGCTTACTCCTGCTTCATAAGATGAGCTGTAGGTTCAATCTCATCTTCATTTTGAATATCCAAACATAGGTGGCGCCTCATTCTCTTCGGAGCCCGGCTAAAATCCAGCCATAAGTTGTTTCTGGTCGCTATTAGGAATAAATATATAAAAATGTATGTAATGGTTAAAAATTCAATATGGAATCTAATTTATAAATAGATTTAAGATCAAATTCGCAACCATTAAGACGTTTTCCCACAGAGAACTGATTATAATGTTAATTTTAATTAGCTTATAAAATGTAATGAATTGATTGGGAGTGCGAAACTTATCACTCGCTTTATTACAGTCCAGAAATGCATTAAAAGCAATTCAAGACATTAAATTGATGTAAAAAAAAAAGGTGTTTAACGCTTTGGCGCAGAATTTTTATTGAACATATTTTTCATACTTTTTTCATTATTCTATGTTAATTTAGATCGAAACAAGTACAAAATATTATATTCAGCATGCTCAACTTCCAAACAATAATTTTTTTCAAATTTGAACTTATTTCAGTTATTTAGATTTAAGAGAAATAATTATTTAACATTAAATTTCTTTAATTTACCAAATCAAGCCGTATATAAATTTTTGAACATGAATGGAAAAAAATTTTAAGCCACTTTTTTTTGGATTGAATATTTTAGTATAAATACAATTCCGATAATCGAACAGATTTTTTTAGTAATTATTAGACTGTTTTTTTTTTTTTTTTTTTTTTTTTTTTTTTTTTTTTTTTTTTTTTAATAATTGAAAAAAAATATTTTTTTGCTTGTAATTACAGTGTCAGAAAAAATATAAAAGGTTCACCGGTGTCTCTTCTGCATCCAAGGATTCAAATAAAATAGAATATGTAAGCAATCTTCGCTTGGCTGATGATTTTGTAAGAATCGCAGACAATCAACGCTAATGAAATAACAGAATTGACCAACCGTACATCAAGATCAAAAGTAGGATTGAAATAAAATAAAATTTGAAATGAACTTCCAAGAGTTAAAAATTATGTTTTATTCTTATTTCATGAAGAGGGAAAACAAAATCAATACTCCAGTCAGAACACATAAATCATGATTATTTCTATTCCATGGAAAAAGAAATCAAAATCAATATTCCAGTAGCTTTTATATTGAACTTTCAGTAAATAAAAATCATGATTAATTTTTTTTCCATGAAAAACAAAGACAAAATCAATATTCTAGTAAGTTTTATACTTTACTTTCAGGGGAAAAACCATGTTTATTTGTTTGTGCTTGAGAAAAGAAATTAAAATAAAAATACCAGTAGCTTTTATATTGAACTTTAAGAAAACAAAAATCATGATTAATTCTTATTTCATGGAAAAGGAAATCAAAATCAAAATACCAGTAGCTTTTATATTGAACTTTAAGAAAACACAAAACCATGATTAATTCTTATTTCATGGAAAAGGAAATCAAAATCAATATTCTAGTGGCTTTTATATTGAATTTTCAGAAAATAAAAATCATGATTAATTCTTATTTCATGGTAAAGTAGATTAGTAGATTTTATATGGAACTTTTAGAAGACAAAATTCAAGTTTAATTCTTATTTCTTGAAGAAGGAAAACAAAATCAAGCGGGTAGAAATCAACGGAGTTATACAAAGACATAGAACACGAAGAAATATGCAATACTTTTCGAGGTCATCAAGAGAATTAAACATTTAAAATGGCTGACCATACAGATCAATCACTGGACTCGCAACATTTTGAATTGGTATCCTCATGACATCAAGAAACCAATAAAGTTAATCACAAGCAACAATTTCGGAAAAGTTTGGCATTCAGCAATAACTATTGAAAAAGCTGAAGGAGAAATTTGGAATACAAAAGTCAGACTGTCATAAAGTTTTGAATCAAGTGTTTTGGTAGATAAGAATGGGGTAAGCATGATAGATCAGAAAAATGTTTTTTATAGAACGTTTTTAACTCTGTTTTCTATGCAGTGATGCACATTTTCTTGATACACATTTATTCGAATAATAAATGTTTTATTATGTTACGTTACCTTTTCCCAATTTAATTTATGTTGCAATTGCATATAATATAAAATTTTACAAAAATAGAATAAAATAGAAAAATATAATTACTTTGTTAATATACATACTACGTGACGCAATAAACATAGTAATTTGATGTAAAAAACGAGAAATTTGGACTATGAAACAGCATAAAAAAATCTTCCCCTCATTCTCTCCATGAATATAATATGAAAACATAGAAAATATATTTTCCGTTAAGTTTAAACTATAAAATGTGGCAGGTCATACAACGAACATAAAAGCTAAAGGATAGGATGCCAAAATAAAATAAATTTTAAAAAACACAAATTTTTATATTATTATTGTAATTACAGATTTTATTTACCAGAATTCAATTCTAAATTGCTGCGTTTCATGTCTTCTCTGTAGTTTTTACCAAAGTTAAGTATTGGTGTAGACTCACTACTTTTATCACTGTCACATGGTCCCTTTCCATTTTCAATCGCCAAATCTGCACCTGAAATTTATAATAAAAAAAAATCTTTAATTCATTTTTTTCACCAAACGGCCAGTGAAAATTTAATTTAATAAAATTATTATTACGCATAGTATTGTTATTTTTTTTAACTATTAGCTCAATAAAAATTAAAAATTGCCCCTCAAATATAAAATTATATCATTTATCCCCTTGAGTGCGATGACAAAATGACAGTTTTCAACAAATGCGGAAAAATAAGTGCATTTAATTTATTACTATTCTCTCTTATAACTCAGGCAAAACGTGAGACTTCCGAGATCTTCATACCACGTCATAAATTCTCTTTCACCTCCATAACTGAATAAATATTTAAAAATATAGAAAAAGTGCGTTCAGGCACACCTAGAGTAAGCCATAAAGTTTTAATTGCTGGAAGAAAAAAAAATGTTCAAACTTTAAAATGCAAATAAATTAATAAAAGAGAACTTTTCCATTGCGTTGTCTTAATAGTCTAACCTCTCATAATTAGTCTTAATTTTCATGCCTTGAAAATTTCTTTTTAGTATTTTAAACTTCATGACTAGGTTTTCCTTAACTCAGTTTTTCAATACTTTAAATTTTAAATTACTTATGGAGGTGAGAGAGAATCTGCGATGAAAAGTTTTTCTCGTGGTATGGCGTCCAGAGGTTATTCTGGCAAATAACTCTGTGACAAATCGTAATAAATTCAACGAAATATTTTTCTCATCTTATTTTTATACTTTTTGTAGATATTCAGTAGTGTTCGAGTTTAAAATACTCTGCTAATTTTATAATCTGCATACGAACATATTCATATCCACGACCTGTGCATATGCAGCTCACATACAAACACGTCATCATACCCATAAACCAAAAACACGAGCGCATTTATTACTGCCACTGTACTTGAGATCTATCCTCACTCTTCAATATACATCTACATATTCTCAGGCACTAAGTCAGCGTGATTGGCACAAGTGTGGTTTGAGGCTTCACTTACGAATACCTCTTCCTTTTATAATCTAATTTATAACTACGCACTAATAATTGATAAAACTAACACCAAGCTGGAGCTCGTTGGTGCAAAAGGAGCTCCGTAAATTTGAATAATAATTAAATTATTTAACTAAATTCTCCTTTAAAATGATGGCAGAACTTGTTTTAGATATAAAACAAATGCTTTTGGACCATTATTATGAGTTTAAAGTCAGATAATTGTGCGATTTCAAATTATTAACAGTATGGCGGTTTGTTTACGTGTAGTGTACTACTGAATGTTCTTGAAAGATTGAATTGATAAACTGGTCATACCAAGTAAGTTTCAATCCTCATTAGTAATTGATTAAGGATATTAATCGTGGTCGATTATTTGCCGAGTAATTTCAATTTTCTTCTCGGATTGATTAACCCTTTATGGACCATTTTGAATTTAATTGCATGATAAATATGATTCAACTTAAATTCAATTCAACACCTTCTTAAGGTAATGTGGTTCAATGTACTAATATTGTGATTCAACGTTGAGCCTATGTATCTGAGATTGTTCGCGCAGTTAGCAAGTTTCACATATCAAAGTTTTGGAATGTGTTGAAGATGGTGTTCAAATTCGCCACAATCTTAGTTTGGTTCTAAGATGACCGATATTATCGAACTCCTTAAACTTGATTTAACAATATTATGTTTGAACTTGTACAAAAACATGACTCAATTCAACATTTAACCAAGTTGCACCATAATTGGTTCATGGTGCATGTATTGTGGCTCAAAATCAAACCGATTCTTCTAAGAATGTATTAGTTAATGTTGTTGCACAAAAGCTGTAGTACCTTATGACCTCTGTTACATATTATCTATCCTAATTATGGCAGTAACTACGCGTACTTACTAGTAATGGCGTAGCTTTTGAGTTCAAATGACGTATAACTGGACGTATTTGGCGGCATTATTTCCAAAATAGAGTTCTCATTGACTAAGTTGTTAGTGGAAGCCCTGTTGTCAGCTGCAGTTGATTTGGCAGGAAGAGAAGAAATCTGTGGACTCTTTTTGGACTCGTCTTCTGCTACGTCCAATTTCTTGAATTCCACGGACGGTGAAAATGTTTTCTTCGATTTTTCTTCCGTAGAGCAACTTGGAGAGGGAGCAGCAGCTTCAGTAGGAGTTTCTGAACTCCTAAAAGAAAATTACTCGTTAAAACTGGGTGTTATGTATACAGAGAAATGATAAACAGAGTACTGAATTATACTGAGTCTACGGTTACAAACTTGGAGAGGAGTTAAGGCTGATCATAAAGATCGAAAAGGCTGATATGAGTGACTCCTTATTATGAAGTGTCTGTTCGTGAGCATTTAAAATTATAATTCAATCTCAACTACATTAATTTTTTATTGATTTCACGTTCTCTACGATAATTATAAAAAAATGCATTCGAGTAGGCCTAGAAACAACAATTAAAACGTAATTTAAGGTTTAGTGACCAACTTAGCGAGTTTGACA
The DNA here is from genome assembly GCA_949128135.1 of Parasteatoda lunata. Classification (NCBI taxonomy): domain Eukaryota; kingdom Metazoa; phylum Arthropoda; class Arachnida; order Araneae; family Theridiidae; genus Parasteatoda; species Parasteatoda lunata. The sequence goes on from OX421975.1 coordinate 32,025,980, forward strand.
AATTAGACGCCAAACCATTTAAAATACGTAAAATAGCCAATTTTGCTCCTATTTGAATTAAATTTTGAACCGGAAAATGTAAACTTTCCATAAAGTACTGTTTTAAATTAGCACTAACAGCCAGTACATCACGGTAAGAAGGCCTTAACGGTGTACGACGTCATTTCACGTGTGTTATTTTGCAATTTTAAGACCATGTGGAGTGGAGCGCAACGTTCAAGTTTGTAATAGTTCTACTCAATAGAAATTAGTGTCTAATTTGGTTTTAGCATTAAAGTAGACTTACAGTAGTTGCTATACCACAATAAGCTGTTTCCCTATTATTAAAATTGAAATCATTTTAATAATAATTGTAGATAGTTAGTTTATTTTAAACTAGATGTCAGCACTAATCAAATACATAATACTAATACAAAAGCCAAAAAAAGTAAACACTTCTATGATAGTTTTCTTCAAAATTAACCAATCGTTAAGGGGTTAATAGATAAACATCGATTCGTCGTTGTTGTATAGTAAATATTATTCACTATTATAATATAATAAATCCGAAATATACATTAAAAGACAACTACTGAATTCAGATAACTTTCTTACTTGGATTCTTTGCGATCAGCTCCACACGCCCACGGAGTAAAGAGCTTCCTAAGTGGCAAGGCTGGAGATCTTGGGGATCGTTTGGGTAACCTCTTACCTCCTGACCGATCGGAGTCTGTACTGGATCTGGAGGTCGCAGGGGAGGGTCTTTGGCTATGAACGTGGATTGCAGGATCCGGACTGCAGAGTCGTCTGCTCGTCTCCAAGATGTCCTCTGGATCTTCATCGATATCTGCCGGACTGGCCGTACTGTCGAACGCTGTCTCATACAGATGCCGGACTGCCATGTAATGCCTCAAGGGAAATTCGAATCTACAACAGAATCAGTTTCATAATTAGGTTCGGTATCAAATAGATTCGATGTGGGTAATTTAGAAAAGAAAGGGAAGCTCACAGTTTTTAAAAGCGACGTTAAACTCTGGCATAACCTTTTAATTGCTTTAATAATTTTGAGATCATAGTGTGTTACACTACATTATAGCACAATCAACAAACAATACGTCTGGGGGTACTGGATTGGAGATCGATCGTTCTCTGATTGAGGTCAAAATTACGATCTGAGCATGAATGAATGGGTCCGCCCTATAAACGGGTGCGATGTATGGTGTGACAGAAGTCGAATTCTTGGCCATAGATGGCGCCACTGAAAAACAAGAACAATCGCACCCCCTCTGCCTAAACAGGCATACGTCAACAACAACAACAACAACATAGCAAGGCAACTTAGAAACTATAGCAACCTTAGAGTATTACCTATTTTTTGTAATTGGTACTACTAACAGTATAGTAGTTGATACTGTTTTAATAAGTATCAAATAAAATAACATGTATACCTACTATGAACGGTGATGTGGTTAAAGGCACTGATGAGGTATTATTATGAATAACTGGGGTTCGATCCACAAAAGCACCTTGAAGCCGTCCCTGCATCAGATCATTGGACATCAGCTTGTCAGGAAGTAAAGGTGGTCTGCACGTAACACTGACCACATTGCTAAAATCATGCTGCTTGTCTAGAAATTACGGAGTCCCCTAGCTCATAGCGAGCCGTAGCGGGAGTACTTTTTTATACCTACTATGCGTATTGTGGTAATAGGTTTCTTTCACCATCCCGCCTCGAAAGGGGTGAGTTAGAAATTGCTTGATTGTGGTACATTTTGACTGTCATGAGTTGGATATTAATTATAGGTTTTTTTATCGACCCCGTACGAAGAACAGATATTCAACTGGTACGACATAAAAAGCAGTCGCCCATTGTAATAAGAGAGATGTAGTGGATTTTAATTCTAAAATTTCATAATAGAATTATTTAACTTAATTTTTTTAATCCAATGAAACCCATCAGGACATATTTTTGGGTTAAAAATTACAGCATTGTTCTAAATCTAGAAGCTATTTTTAACATAATTCTTATGGAAAATAAGAATGAAGATTTTGTTTTATATTTTAAAGTTACATTAGTCTAAATAAACTATAATTAAAATTTTAGAGACCTATAGAAAAGATACCAACTTATTATTTGCATGGTTTTATCAGAATTTGGATACGTATCAGTGGATTAAAGTGAATTATTTTTGTATAAAGTTTTGTGAACTGTCTTATATATCTACTTCAATTCCTAAACCTACTGCTTCTTCTGCTAAATCATATTATGCAGCCAATGTTGATGTTGGTTCTCTAAATAACTATCCGTTTTATATAACCTGGGATGTGGAAGATAATTTTGAATTTGGACAACAGAAAGGTAAAGTTGATGGTACTGCGATTGCGCAGTATCCATTTACCAAGAAACTGTTACCATCTAAGTGTAATAAGACATTATTGTATAAGGTACCTAAACAATTACGTGTATTTTTTTTTACTGCTAAATTTTCACAGTATAAACAGCAGCAAATTGGTCAGTTTTTCGAAAATTGTATTGGTTATAAAAATGTACGAGCACCTACTGCTTTATATGGTTCTCATCCTAATTGGGGATGGGAAAAATTGTTACCAACTGCTCAGTTGGATCCAAATGTTGCTGGAAATGAAGAAGCACCTGTAAATACCTTGTTAGGTATTAAATATTGTATATCTGTAACCTTTAAAGGATGTAATGCAATGGGTTTACAATAAAAACTGTTATTAAATCATGTGTAATGTTGTTTTTTCCTACTGTAAGTTCTTATCAGCTGCCGGAGGTTTAGTATTACCCTCCGGCAGCTCGTCCGTCCGTCCTGTGACGTCACAAGACGTCCAATGACGTCACTATGTTAAAGTTCGTTTTTGACGCAGATACGTTTTTTTCTAGAAATTGAGGTTAAAGCGTAAATTAAGGTTTCTGACAGATTTTAATCAAGAAACCATAGATATAAAGATAGATATAAACATAGATATAACCATAGATATCCCCTATATTAGTCCCTGCAAGAAACTTATTGGGTGTTGGTTTGTTTTGGTCGCCATTGTTTGCTGTTTCATGTCTAAGGCTAAAAGGTGGGTTTTTACTAGTTATAGTGTTGAAAATGAACCCGTTTTCGACTCAAATGTTCATGAGTACCTTATTTATGGCAGAGAGACTTGTCCGTCTACGTCTCGCCAACATTTGCAGGGTTTTGTGGTCTATAAGGAACGTCGTACATCACCTGCTCAAGCTGCAGAGTACTGTAAGAAAGATGGTGCTTTTAAAGAATTTGGAAACTTACCAACAACTACTGGTCGAGTTAATAAATTTTCAGATCTTATTGCTAAAGCTAAGAGAGGTGCGTTTGCGGATATTGAGACCGACCATCCAGGCTTGTATGTCCGTTACAAGAAGACTTTGGAGTCCCTTATTGAATTTGACGTACATCAATTAAGTAGTTCTTGTGGTGTTTGGATTACCGGTCCCCCAAGATGTGGTAAAGATTATGCTGTTTGACGTTTATCATCTTTGTATATTAAACCGATTAATAAGTGGTGGGATGGCTATAAAAATGAAGAAAATGTGTTGTTAAGTGATATTGAACCATCTCATGGTAAGTGGTTAGGTTATTTTTTGAAGATTTGGACTGACATTTATCCATTTATTGCTGAAATTAAAGGTGCTTCTATGACCGTAAGGCCTAAAAAAGTGTTTTGTACCTCTAATTTTTTGTTAGAAGATGTTTTTGAGGGTTCAATTTTGTCTGCACTTGTTGCGAGGTTTAATGTTTATGATCTTAATGGTGATAACGTTGTTATCAAGAAACGTATAAATGTAGCTGCTCCAACTAGAGTGTTATCAGTTCTTCAGGAGCATGAGAATGTACCGCAGGAAGTTCAAACGAGTGTTTCGTCGCCGTCGTCGCCGAGTGAACCCTCGACTTCGTCGGCAAAGGATGTTTAGACGACGTCAAGATCGTGCTTTGTGTAATACAGTTAAAATGTTAACTCATGATTATTCTATTAAGCGATTACGTTGGTACAAAACAGTCCAGCAAATAGCAGGTGATGATAACTCTCGTCGTTTTTATAATTCAATTAATGTTGAAAATTTTATCGGTGAAAATGCATGGTTTTATCAGAATTTGGATACGTATCAGTGGATTAAAGTGAATTATTTTTGTATAAAGTTTTGTGAACTGTCTTATATATCTACTTCAATTCCTAAACCTACTGCTTCTTCTGCTAAATCATATTATGCAGCCAATGTTGATGTTGGTTCTCTAAATAACTATCCGTTTTATATAACCTGGGATGTGGAAGATAATTTTGAATTTGGACAACAGAAAGGTAAAGTTGATGGTACTGCGATTGCGCAGTATCCATTTACCAAGAAACTGTTACCATCTAAGTGTAATAAGACATTATTGTATAAGGTACCTAAACAATTACGTGTATTTTTTTCTACTTTTAAATTTTCACAGTATAAACAGCAGCAAATTGGTCAGTTTTTCGAAAATTGTATTGGTTATAAAAATGTACGAGCACCTACTGCTTTATATGGTTCTCATCCTAATTGGGGATGGGAAAAATTGTTACCAACTGCTCAGTTGGATCCAAATGTTGCTGGAAATGAAGAAGCACCTGTAAATACCTTGTTGGGTATTAAATATTGTATATCTGTAACTTTTAAAGGACGTAATGCATTATGCACAAATATCTGCTAGTATTATGCATAAATAAATGCTAGATGTTTAATTACATGTTAACAGTTCGGAAACAAAACACAGGGTATAAATCATATTTTATATTTGGAAATCAACAATGTTTTTCAACGGCATCTGTTAGCATGACAATAATAACGATTAAACTGGAGGGGGCAGACTTTTTTTTTTTCGTTTTCTGCTGCATGGGAATTTTAACAGAATTTAAATACTATCGTATTGCTGATTTCAAATCTCCAATCAATTTCTCTTTATGACGCACTTTTTTTTAAAAATTACATTTTTAATCTATTTTTTATGAGCTGTACAAGTCTGAAAACATTATATATAACATGGGGTCTTGTAAAAATGTTGTGTTTAACTTTTAAAAGAGTTATGCAATTTTAATCCTAATGATGTGTCCTAAGAGCCCATACTCAAAAATGTTGTTAACCGCCGAAGAATAGTTGCTAGATTGGAAAGAATAGTTGCTAACGTAAAAAAACTCCTCATTTTAGTAACCAATCAGGACGGAGGAATCCACACTACGTCACTTGCAGTTATCCCATTGATGAGAAGCAATCATCGGGATTGGTGAGAGGCAATGCCCAGGTGGTTTAGCCAACACCTACTAGGTGGTTATGGTTAACTAAGCCACCAGTAACATAAATGAATAAATAAAATTTTATTCTTAAAAAAAAATATTACATTTATCCCATGATTTTTTATGCTTAAAAATCCTTGGTATCATATTTATTAACTAGTGGCATTGCACTAACATCTAAAGCTGAGATCTCACTTAAAGGAAATCGGCTTAGTCACACTTTAATAACTAATTAGCTTTATTTTTAAAGAAAATACAATACAAATAATTATTATAAAAAAATATTAGGAATTACAAATAATTATTAGAAAATATATATATTATAATGCCTTAACCTAATTGACTGTTTTATGACCAAGATTAAGAAATATTTTTTTAAGACCTTAAATTATAATTATGAAAACTTTAAAAGGGCATCCTCGTGCAGCGAGAGAGAAAAAATTCTTAGAAACAAACAATAAAGTGATAACCAGTTATTGCATTCTTTTTATATTGATGTAGATAATATTTTACTAACAGTTTTTGCAGAGATCATTAAATTTTTGATGATATGACTGAAAACTCGATGTCACTGCTAGGGTCATATATAAAGGATATATTTTTGTTTTACTTTCACGAACACGCTATCGGTTTTTGTTGTAATCGCTTAGCAACTATGTTGTGTTATAGCTTATTATTTGTTAAAATAGATTGCGTGCTGCGATTACGAAGTGGAAGTAAAATAATAATATCTACTGTTTTCTTAAGTGAGAAGTTTTTGGAATTTTCATAAAGCCTGTTATTGTGAGAATCAGTCAGTGTAATTAAAGCCAGCTTGATTAAGGCTGTCTTTTGAAGGTTCTGTAGTCGCAATGATGTTTTCTTTTTTCTTTTTTTTAAGAATAATAAGCTATTTTTATAACTGATGTGGGTCTAGGTGGGAAAATGTCGCCAAATTGGGGAATTTTAAAAAAGTTTAATAATTTTTAAACTATTTTTGTTGTTTGTTCACTCTTAAGCCCGGATGATTCTTCACAGCAATGTGACATTTACAGTTTAAATTTATAGCTTTGCTTCAAGTGTAATACACTTAAACTGGGGATTTTTTTTATTTTCCTTGACGAAGGAGTTTCGAAAAGCCTTGTTAGGGGGGAACAACAGAGTAACATTTTCAAAAATTAGAAAATATAAATTTATCGCATTTATTGATAGTTTATGCTTTGATTGTTGTTATCAATATGTTGAGATGATTTTCGTAAAAATGTAAAAGTAAATATGTAATATCTCAAACGCGGCGCCCAACGAAGCACTGTGACATCTATGAAAAAGTGAACTTGTACGCTCAGTTGATTAATGGATTTGCTCTCTCCAATCAAAACATTTAAAGTAAAATACTATCATTTTAAGGGGACACAGGACGTCCAAAATAAAAACAAAAATGCGAAATTGTTGTTCGATAGTTTTCAAATTTTAAAAGAATATTGGTATCATTAATAGAAGTCTGTGTACAAAGGTTTAGAAAAGAATAATAATTAGAATTTAAATTATAGCCAAAAATATGGCTTTTAATACATGGTGAATTCACTTTGTTACCTAAATACGTTGTTTATAGGTATTAAAATAAATTTAAGTGCTTATCTTAACCGTATAAAACCCTAATATACCTAGGCATTAAATTTTCATTTCGTCACCAAAATTTTCTTCAAAAAGCACACTCTAATTATGTTTGCTGAATTATTAAAAAATTAAATTAATCTATTGAGATAATCAAATGCCTTCAAAATTAAATAAGCCACTTCGAAGACTATCTGATTTTTTTTTTAAAGAATAAAAGAAAAACTGGTGCGCAAAGAACTTTTTGAATTTGTAAGAACATTGACAAATTTCATGACGAGAAAAAGCAACTTGGACAACGAGAACTACGTATTGATATATATGGGCTTTTACAAATTCATAATCTTATAACTCGGTAAGGAAAACTCAAATTTAAACACAGTTGGTTGCACATTACTTAAATAAATCCAATTTGTTTTTAATATTTCCGAAACCAAATATGGGATTTTCGTAGTATTTTTCTCATTCTGAACGTCCAGTGTCCCCTTACCTGTTTTATTGAAATAATTTGTTTAAATTATGTAAGGAAAATATTTAAATATGCTTTAAATGTAGATAGTTGAAACCGTAACTGATATATAAGGGCTGATAATAGTTTTTCAACAATTAGAAATAAATATAGTCCCAGACACCGAAGAATATACTCAAAATGAAGGTGACCGAGAAAAAAAATTCAATTGCAACTCTAGGGGCCGGGGTCGCCTTGTTGGTAGGATACTGGGCTCATGTCTAAGAGGTCATGGGTTCGATCCCCGCCGGCGAAGACTCCCCGTGTAGTAAATGGTAACTGATGCACGTTAAATCTGTCAAGTCACAAAGTCCTCCATGCTTCCATAACAAATCATACCTGTGGGGGTACTGCTCCAAGAGTATCCTGTTCTTCTGGATTGTTTCAAAATTTCAAGGCTACAGAGTTGAACATTAGTAGTCGTAAACCCAACGTTGGGTCGGCTATTCGACGACGGTTATAAGAAGAAAAAAATTGCTACTCTAGAGCCGCGATGGCTCAGGGGATAGAGCGTTCGCCTTCCAATGAGGCGAACCGGGTTCGAGTCCCAGTCGATACGAATTCCGCATCCGGCTTGCACCGACCACAGTGCTGTCATGAAATATCCTCAGTGGTAGACGGTTCATGAGTTAAGGAGTCGCCTTGCCGTCAGGCTAACCGCGGGAGGTTCTCGTGGTCTTCCTCTCCATGTAACGCAAATGCGTGTTAGCTGCTTAAAAAAGTCCTCCGCGATGGCAAATTTCTCCGAATACTCGATCCAGGAGTTCCTTGTCTTCTGGATTGGGTTCAAAATTACAAGGCTACGGAGTTGAGCATTAGTTGTCGTAAACCCATAAAATTAGGTCGGTTGTCGTAAACCCATAATAATTATTTAAAATAAAATAAATTTGCTACTCTAAAAACATATGTAGCATTACATGAGGGTAAATTGCAAAAAAAAGGGCTAGATTATGACTTGAGGCTGTTTAAAATAATGCGGGGGGGGGGGACATCGTATGGACCTGGCATTGATGCATTATATAATAGTTAGTTGAAAAACTTTATATATTTATATGAATTATTAATCACAAACTTTAAAAGAAAATTACGCGAAACTATGTTTCTCTCATTTGCTGTATCTCTTACTAGTAAAATTTTCAGCTCATTTTCTTCAAATTTTGGCGCACTGTTTGTCATAAATATAGTTTTCACTGCAAGAAAGAATTTTTTTAACATGGGTTTACTGATCTTGATTAATTAACGAAAATAAAACTTAGTTCGTGTCATTTCTTTTAAAATTACCCTTCTTAGATTAAACTTTGTTTTTATCAATTTATTACTGAAGTAAACTTTTATAGCCATATTCAAAATTGTTATAGTTTCTGAGATAAATATTTAATTGTAAATCGTTTTATTGTTGTTTCTAATGCCACTTGCCTATACCAGCACGCCTGGTTGGCGAAACCAAGCGAATTTAAGGCAGAGGATGAGTTTCTTATTTTCACTGGCGCCATCTATAGCCAAAAATACAACTTCAGTCATACATGCGCTATCCTTTTATAGGAAGAATCCATTTATGCATTCACAGATTGTAATTTTGATCTGAACCAGCAATGATCAATCTCCGATTCAGTACCCTCAGAGGTGCAATTTGTTATGGGAGTATAGAGGACTTTGTGAACCGACAGATTTAACTTGCACCAGTCACCATTTACTACACGGGAAGTCTTCAGTCGGTGGGGATCGAACTCAAGACCTCTTGATCATGAGCCCGACGCGCCCTAATAACCAGGCTATCCCGGCCCCTGTAAATGGTTTCAATGTATATTATAAGAGAACAACTATATTTTAGGTAAAAATTTAACACCCGTAGTAAAAATGGCTACAGCTATTTCCGCATAAATACAACTACCATTTTATTGCAAATAGTTTTAATTCATATTTTGATTTTCTTCCCCTGACGAATAATAAAAAGTTATTGACAGTTGAAGGCATGATTGTATGTCCAATGCTCGATTTTATTTTCATTATTATGTTGCAATTAACTATTTCGGAATAATCATTCATTGAACTGGTATTATTAAATTAATTGTACATTAATTATGCTTATTTTTTTTATGCAACTGAAATTGTATATTTAATTAACACGTATATAGTTTCAATACAAATAGAAGTAATGTACCGTAATGAACCATTTTGAAACTAAATCAATAAAAAATATATTTGAAGTGTTAAAGTGTGATGAGAAATTGAGTCGTTCGTCTGTATCTAATGCGATTGCCGTGATTTATTGTTAGTTGCTTCGTATTAAGGCTTCAACAAAGCCTAGCAACCTTAATCGATTTCGAATGATGTGGAAAGCGATGCAAATGAAATATTGACGATTTGGTATCATTCGAAGGTTTTACCAAAGCGGAATCCGTGCACAATTTATCATTCGAAATACTTCAAGCTCAAAAAGTCATTGCCCGTGATTTTTTTTTATTACTTTTATTAGAACCGTATTGTGTCTGAGCGATAAACTGATTAATCACTTCGTTATTTATTGATTGAAATGAAGTTTTGAACATTTTCTATCCTACCATAACTGGAAAATGTTTAAAATTAACGTAATTTTATTATTTTTTTTTAAATAAATACACGATCATAGAGTGAAAATCAAATTTTCCTATTTTTAGGGAAAAAATTTATTAAAAAAATTAATTAAATTAACTTTTTCTTCCATTTCTTGATTTTTGACGCATCTTGAACTACTATCAACAATAAATTTTTCAAAATTTTCAATATAATTTACTTTGAGGACGGTTTGATGCATTTTTAGTAATCAATAAAAGGATTTTCTATTATTTATATGGACTTTAAATCGCACGGAGAAAAAAATTCTGGTATAATGACATAGTATAGTGATGATAATTCTGGTAAAAAGAAAAATTTAAAAAAAGAAAAAAAAGCATAATACTGGTTTTAAAAATATATATATACGGTATTTAATATTTTTTTTAAATTTCATATAATTCATTTCGTAACTTTTCCATTCATATGGCAACGGTTTACCGGAAATTCTTATACTCAAAATTATAGTTTTTGTTACGAAACATTTGGTAAGAAATATAAAACTAAAAAGCAAATTTAACCAAGAAAATGTTTTTACGTTTTTGCCATGATCTATGGTATCATGATAAAACTACCATACTTTACTAAAGTTATCAAACTTCGTCAAATATTATAAAACCATATTTTATTGTTAATTTCGCAGAAATCTTTACTAAAGTGCTTCAGTAAAAATTACCCAGCTTTTTGGCCTTTTCAAAGAGTCAAAAACACAGTAAAATTTTTCCTTGTTCTAGTAGTTTTGACCATACTTTTTCTCGGTGCGAAATCATGTTACAAATGCTCATGTTCATATTCATGTGATACTTTAAGTAATGACGTATTTTCTTTAAATAAACATACCTTTTTGCCGATTGATTTGGATTCCTAATCCTCACAGTTTGTACAGGAGAATAGCCAAAAGTTCGGACCCCTTAGTGCTAATTTTACTTTTTGCGTATTTCGCCATATTTAGAGAATTGAAAAAATTTTTGCACACAATTGTAAAATAATATTAATTATTAATTATTTTTTTTAATTTTATTTATTTATAGTCGAAAAAATTTTGAATTGTAATATAAAGTTTTAAAAATTTTTAAAAGTTTATTTTTATATGGCAAAATACGAAATTCGGATGAAATCGGTCTAACAGTGCCAAGGAAATCGAATTTCAATAAAGTCATTTATTTAGTCGTTCATTGGATTATGCCTTTTTTTTATTCAATTGCAATTAGGCAAAAATCATTAGTCTAAACAAAAGTTGAAGAATACTTAAACTTGTTTATATATATATATATATATATATATATATATATATATATATATATATATATATATATATATATATATATATATATATATATATATACCAACTCAACTTTCATTCGACTTAGGCTAAAATTTAAAAAAATAAGTACTAATCGTGCACGCCGGATCAAATTTATATGAATTTAAATATTTTGGCCAATTGTATTTAAAAACCGTATTTTTTTCAACATTTTTGTATAATATGTCACCCTTTAGGCAAGTATAATTTTTTAAGTAAAAAAAAATAATAAATGAACAAATTAATAAAAAATTTAAAAAAAAACGTTTTCAACTTAAATTGTACCAATAATTGTTACTAAGTCGAATAAAAAGTAAAGATAAAACCGTATGTGACGTTAGAAAATTAACGTCAATATTACTCACGTCGTTAATATTGCAAATGTTTATTTTCAAAGAATTTATTTAATAAACTATTTCAAATATCTCATCAAGAATATAAAATAAATAAAAAATAAATATATAAAATTTAATTTGTAATGTATAAATTAACTTGTTCGCACACACCATTTTTTTATAGAATTACATTGAAAGTTATTTTTTCACTCTCCCTATTTAATTCCACAAACTATTTTTACTTCTTAATAACTATATAGTTTTTTATTTAAGGTTTTTTTTTAAATTTTTATTTTAGCTTAGAAACAAGTTCTACTGTTTAAAGTATACTCATTGGGGCAAGATAATTAATTCAAATAGTACTTGTTAATTATAAGTAACTTTAATGTCAATTTACTATGTGTGAAAGATTGTAAAAGAAAATAAATTACACTGCATAATACTGAACCACAACGAATTCTTAAACATATGTTTTATATGGTAATCTTTTTTAAAATATCAATTCATTAATCACGATAATCATCAATTCAAATATCACAATTGGTATATTTTTTATGTAAAAAAACCTATACTTTCATCAGTAGGATAAAAAGCAAGAGATGATTAAACAGCGATGATGTTATATTAAAGATGATTCAAAACGCAATTTGAATCACTCTAATAATATAAATATACAATTAAAAGAAACAACATTAAATTGATAGTAAGTGTTAGAAAAGTTAAAAGAAAATTATGATTTCAAAACATTTGTAAACTATGGTATAATGGCAAGATCATTAATAATAGATTTATTGTTTTTGTTAGTGTGGAAAGTCTCCCAGAAATCTAGCTCAAAGCAGTAAATACTTTTATGGGTGGTATGCAGGGCTGTATACATCTCTTTTGGCGTAACCTGTACCGAATTACATCATCTCTGACTTACTATCCCTGTCATTTACTCTACTGATGAAGCCTTACCTATATAACACAGAAACGCGCGTTTGAAAGTAAAATTTTACTGTTTGTAATTTTCAAAAGATGCTTTAAACCACAATTAGTTTTATCGCAAACGATTGCAAACGATCAACAATTCATTATTATACTCTTAAATTGAATTTTCATTAAAACAAAATAAACTTTTAGATCGTTCTTTCCAAACATGGAGGTTTTTTTCAAAACTAAATGTTTTTTTGTTTTGTTTTTTACTTTAAATAATTATGAAAAAGGCACTTTTGAACTGTTTTTTTAATTAGATAGGAAAATTTAGCAAAATACTTTTGAAAAAATGAGCTTTCCGTTAAACAAAAAATCTATTATTTAGACATTCAGAACTACAAAAAAATCTAGAAATTTTAATTAACCGTTGCTTGTAAGCCTCGCATGTACATTAAAACCACAATGAAAAAATATAGCTAATAGAAATACAGCATTACCATGTTAGTTTTAAAAAAATCCCTCCAAAAATAGAATAGTTAGAAATTTTTTTTCAACAACTCTGATATTAAGAAGTACCAGGTGTGAAAGGGTTAAAATTTGCTTTTGGTGTCATTTAAAATGCTTAAAATTTTGAAACGGAATCTCTTTTATTTTGCGATTATTTTTTGGAATCCTCAATAAAAGTTTTGGAAATCCACTAATTTGTCGACTATTAAAAGTTATTGTATTGAATGATACGTATTTTATGATTAAATGATTCTGATAATGTAAAAGTTTTACTGATTCCTTACAAGAATGGTAATGAAATGACAAATTTTTTACAACTTGAAAATAAATATCAAAATATGAAATAGTATTTTGTTTTTCTTTAAAAAAACAATAATTCATTTCCCCTCCTTTTAAATCTTAATAGTATCAGTATCTTAATTATGAAAATCTCATAGCACCTCTTTAAATTAATATTTATTCATTATAGTTTAAAATCTTTATAAATCTATTTCATTTTTTAAAATACGTTTCCTACCGTATTTAATTTCGGTTTAAATGCACTTTATGTTTAACATTCAAAAATAAAAACGAATATTTAAAAAGAAATTAAAATTTCAATGCATTTCTCTCATAAATTCCATTTTAAAATGTCTTAATTGTTAATATGACCGATATCGATTGAAATTCCACAATTTAAAATGGTTCATTTTGCAAACGACTTTTTACAAACTGCCACCGGATCTAACCTTAACTTTTAAACTAAAATATGAATAAATTATAATGAAAGAACGTTGTTTTCGACTTACCTGTCATTTTTGATTTCACATTTTCATTCACAAAGTTCAAGGTGAAGAATATAGTGAGTAAAGAAGTAGTAGAATGGACATATCGATTACTTCTTTTCCGACTTCAAAATCGATACTCTTCTCATCAAATATCGTCTGTTTCGTGCATATTTTGTCTTCTTTTTTTCAGAACCCGATGTTAAAAGTCAAGAATGAGGGCGAGAAGTTCCGAGACCAATTCATTTACTCTCATAGAGTGTTGTTGGGGGGAAGAGATCACATCAGCCTGCGGCAAAGCCACGTTTTGCAATGAAACGAAGTGATAGGGGAGAGAAGCATATGCGGATGGTGAGCAGTGGGTTGGCGTCTTGGCGAAATCATCGCGAAACTAAGTTTGTTCGTAACATTAAGATGCGTCGTGAAAAAATCACTAGTTTAATGGGTAACGATGGAATTTTTCGACTGAATGTAGCACAAAATGCGCATTTAAGAAAATGAGCATAGCTTGAAATGTATGTTTCATAAAACTGAGTGAAACCTGTGTAAGGTGATCATAGAGGAGTAATGCTTTTGTGGGGAACTTATAGAAAAATTAAATAATTAGTACTTCAAATAACTAAAAATTATAAATTAAATTACTAATGTTAGTAATTTTAATAAATACTCGAAAATATTTTTCGGCTGAATTTATCTCAAAATGCGCATTTAAGAAAATGAACATAACTTGAACTTCAAAAAATTGAGTGAAATCTATGCAATTTGACAACTTGCGGGGCATTGCTCTTGTGGTCAACTTTTAGAGAAATCAAAGGTTAGTTATCCAAATAACAAGTAATTACAAATTAAATTACTAATATTAGTAATAAGTAACTTGTTATAAGTAGCTTATTATAAATAACTTATCTCTTTTGAGAGTAATGAATAAATCAACATGTACAAAATTATTCTACTACATATTTAATTCAGCCATTTTGCTAAGAAGTTATTGGGAATGGATATTTAGTATTATGGTTCAAAAATTTGTTTAGCAGATAATTCAGTGAATTAAAGTAAATTTGTCATGTTTATTTGTTTTCTATTTAATACCATTTATTAATAGTTATTTTTAATCGTATTAAGTTCGTGTTGTAGGACACTTTCAGATGACGTCACTTTAGTCAGACTAGAATTTACATTCTTCCAAATATAAATTTTACAAAAATAATTATTTTTTACAGGAATTTTTTTAATTTACTTCTACTTTATACACTTCCTGTTTAGATGGGAAGTTAATTACTTCTTTTAATTATGTATTTGTAGATAGATTTTCTTAATTTACATGTTCAGTTCTCATTGATTTTTCTCAGAATCACTACAGAAAGTTACTTTATTTCAGAGGAAAACATTTCATTTCACATAAGCAATATACTCAGCACATTTTTTTTCAACATAAATTTATTATTTTTACAGTCCAAATAATCTTTCATTTCGTTATAATTAGAATGTTAACAAAATGTTCTTAGATAAAATAATAGTAATTATATATATTCTGAGCAAAATTGTCTCTTTATCGACTTAAAAGGGAAAAAAACAATGATGAATAAGAAGGTTGGGGCGAGGCAAGCGAAGGGGAGCTGTTGGAGCCTACTTTCTTTTCGAACTTCTCAATCGTTCAGGGAAAAATTTTTACGGATTCCTTTTTTTTTTCTTTAACAAAGTGTAACCAGTAGCAGCTTGTCAACAAACAGAGAAAACATGTTTTACTTTTTTTTATTTTTAGTTTGAACTAGAACTAAAGAGACGGCACTTACTAATATTTGCAGTTTGACTTTTGTTGTAATTGCTATCGCATCTAGTACTTCATAAGAATTTCAAAAAATACTTCATAAAAATTTTAAAAAAATTTTTTGTAAGGAAATTAGTTTCTGCAAAAAAAAAAATTATGTGAATTATTATCAATCCTCCCCATCGAACTCAATTGTCGCCGACTTTTAGGGGAAATTGTTAAGATATAATTATTCGTATTTATAAAATTTTCACATTTTTACTGATGGTTTAGATAACAGTTAAAATACCCTTGCCATTGGACTAACCATGGGAGATTTTCGTGGTTTTTCTCTCCATGTAGCACAAATGCGAGTTAGTTCCATCAAAAAGTCCTGAAGACTAGTTTGTCCCTATGGTTGATCCAGGAGCTCCTTTGTCTTCTGGGTTGGGTTCTAAATTTAAAGTTTAAGGTGTTGAACATTGAAAGTCGTAAATACAGAATTGGGTCACCTGTTCAACACCGGTTATAAAACCGGTGAAAACACCGGTGATATGTATTAATTCTAATTAGCAGTATCTTTTAATACATGTATAATACAAGTTATTTATTTGTGCTGTATTTTGTATTCTCTATCAAATTTTTTTCTGACAAAATTCTGCCAATACAATTCTGCCACCTGTTTTTAAATGTAGTTAAATAGTTCACATTTGTCTGTTTTTATATTGTTAATAAGTATATATTTGTTTTTGAGGTACTACTTGCATAAAAAGAATTTTTGGCATCATACAAATTTGTTTTCATCCGATTAAACTGTAATAAAATAAAAATTTAAAGAAACTAAAAACTGACGAATTTTTAATTTTAAATTACTTTTTCGAAACTGCCAAATCGCACATTTTTATTGCTTTGAAGTTCGGAGGAAAATTCTTTAGAAATTTTTTAAAACTATCAATCTCTATTTCTCCTTATCTAAAAAATCAATCCCTTTATTTTCCGCCTTCTTCGGAAGGTATTGCGTTTTTGAATACCATCCAAAGATTGTCAAGCAGACAAAATCAAGAAAAAAATCAACACGAAAATCAAGGAAACGAAAATCAAAAATTTAACTTGAATTCCAAGATGGCGGGCTTCGAGTCCTCCTAAGTTCTGGCTTAGCATAAATTACTTTATCATTTTACAAACATAAATCGTGACTTGTAAGAGTTCTTTACTGCATATTTATTCTCATCTGGAGAAAAATTCAGGAAATCATTTTTGTTTCCGTCAACATGTAAGTGAAATAAATTTATTGATCTTGAGAAAGAGTTTTATTGCACACATAGCCATTATACTGAGAAAATAGGGACACTTACCTTTTCGGTAATGTTCTAATTTCGAACCCACTATGATTTGTGCTGCCATCTGTGCTTATAACTTCAGAGAATACACGAAAAAAATACTAATGAAAGGTTTTGTTTACATAAAAGTCGGTGACAGTAAATGTAGGTCAAGAAGGGAGGTCTTATCAAGTCTTTCACGGCATGTGTTACGTTTATTTATAAAAATCATTTTTCGCAATTATTTTTTATTTATTTATTTATTGTTTTGGACCGAGGGCAACTGAATTATCTTTCTCAATCTTGCCTGTATTAGTGCTTTATTAAGCGTCATGACACTCATCATTTCAATATTATTCTTTTTTAAGTTGAAATCAGGTAGGTAGGTGCTTTATTTACGTCGCACTAGAGCTGCACAATGGGCTATTAGAGATAGCGATGGCTCCCCTGCTTTGATAGCCCGACGACCTGCTCGCGAAGTCGAGCACTTTACGGTAGAACAGTTTAACGAGGACCGATACCACGCACCCTCGGTCCCTACGCAGACTGATCAAAGTGATCACCCACCCGATTACTGACCGCAGCCATGAGATGCTAGACTTCGATGTTTTATTGGCAACCGTGTCTTTACAATCAGCCCAGTGAGAAACTAATTAGAAACCAGAATAAAAAAATATTGCATCTAATAAAATTAACAAATCGATCTTTATCGTGATGGCTACTGAATCTAGTGAATTTTTCAAAGCAAAATTTTTTCATTACCTCATAAAATTTTTGAGTTTAGGAAAATGTTATCCTATTTTGGCATGGAAATAAGATTTTGCAATACTTTTATACGAATTATTACATTTGAATGACCATAAATTACTTTTTTTTTTAATGTATAGTATGGCTTGTAAATGCCTTGAGTTATGCTCATTTGTAAAAAGCTCTGAAATCCTTTTTTTAACAATATGAAATTAAAAAAACAGTTTTTGTGTTTTCAGTCATTGAAGATTATGTTTGTGTTTTAAATTGAAAAATATTCTTTAAAATCTATTTATGATGTCGCTGTAGTCATTATATTTTTCATGAGTCACCTGTTTGATTTTACTTTTATAAAGAGGCTTGTAAATGTGTTTCCTGACATCCCCAATGATCATGCGGAAAAAAACGTTTTTCGGAATCATTTTCATTTCCTGCAACTGAGAGTTCTCGATCTTTAAATCATACGAAGAATCATACATTTTTAATATTCTTCTTTGGAAGAGGATTTAAGACATAGCGCATCATAAACTTTTCCAGATTAATCTTAGCCGTAATTGCTACCGAATCTAATGATTATTTTTTTTAATTCTTCATAAATATTTCAAAAAACTTTTATTTGTGCGACGATGGCGCAGGGGATAGAGCGTTCGCCTTCCAATGAGGCGAGCCGGGTTCAAATCTCAGTCGATACTAATTCCGCATCCGGCTTGCACCAACAACAGTGCTGACGTAAAATATCCTCAAAGGATCATGGGTTAAAGTTCCCTGGCCGTCAGGCTAACCGAGGGAGTTCTCGTGGTCTTCCTCTCCATGTAGCCCAAATAAGGGTTAGCTCCATCAAAAAGTCCTCCACGAAGGCAAAATTTCTCCCAATACTCGAATCAAGGAGTTCCCTTGTCTTCTGGATTGCGTTCAAAATTACATGGCTACGGAATTGAGCAGTAGTAGTCGTAAACCCATAAAATTGGGTCGGCTGTTCAGCGACGGTTATAAAAAATGAAATAAAAAATTCTATTTTGCATAAAAAAAGTTTTTTTAAAAATATTTTTATACAAAATCAAAAAAATAGTGACAATATTGGATCATATTTTTATTTTGGTTTAGAAACAAAGACACTGCACGTTCTAAATTTGCAAATTGATGTTAGTCGAAATTGCTAATTAATCTTGTGGTTTATTGATATCTATCGTTTTTAAATACTTCAAATACAAGAATTTTTCAATAAACGCACATTGCAAAACAAAAAATCTGTTTTTAAAATATTTTATGCAAAAAAATCACTTTTTCCGAATTCTAAATGCCAAGTAAACTACCCATATGTGGTATAATTATTTTATTTTTATAACATAATTTTTATAAGTGGTTCATTAAAATAAAGTGTTATGGGGAGAAAAGGTTTTATGAAAACATTATTATTTCCATCTGCGAGAGACTAACAATTTTCGATCTTGCATTCATACGGAGAAATCGGTGGCGTTATTCTGCAATATTTCCATTTTTGGAATAACGCCTCTGAAGAAACAAATTTTGGGAATAACGAACTAAAATGTCTCCATGCATAATGTTTTACTGTAATCAGGTTTAAAAACATCGCATTGCATAAAATTAACATATTAATCATTTTATTTTACTTTTATAACCGTCGTTGGACGACGAACCTAATTTTTTGAGTTCACGACTACCAGTTTTCAGATCCGTAGCCTTGTAATTTTGAATCCCATCCTGAAGACAAAGGAACTCTTGGATCAAGTATTGAGAGAAACTTGCTTTCGTGAAGGCCTTTTTTTTATAGAACTGACCCGCATTTGCGTTACATGGACAGGAAGACCACGATAACCTCCCACGGTTAGCCTGACGGAAAGGGGACTCTAACCCATGATCCATTTACCACTGAGGATATTTCACGTCAGCACTGTGGTCGGTGCAAGCCGGATGCGGAATTCGTATCGACTGGGATTCGAACCCGGTTCGCGTCATTGGAAGGCGAACGCTCTATCCCCTGAGCCATCGCGGCTCTAGAGTAGCAATTTTTTTCCTTCTTATAACCGTCGTCGAACAGCTGATCCAATGTTGGGTTTACGACTACTAATGTTCAACTCCGTAGCCTTGTAATTTTGAACCCAATTCAGAAGACAAGGGAACTCCTGGATCGAATATTGGGAGAAATTTGCCTTTGTGGAGGACCTTTTGAAGGAGCCAACCCGCCATTGCGTTACATGGAGAGGAAGACCACGAGGACCTTCCACGGTTAGCCTGACGGCAAGGGGACTCTAACCCATGATTCGTCTACCACTGAGGATATTTTTATGCCAGCATTGTGGTCGGTGCGAGCCGGGGGCAGATTTCGTATCAACCAGCCCATACAGGGACTAGAACCTGGGTCACCTCATTCAGAGGCAAACGCTGAATCCCCTGATCCACCGTGGCTTACACATTAATCGTTTATATTTATATTTATATTCGTTGTTGAACAGGTAATTTCTGGGTTTACGACTACTAATGTTCAACTCCGTAGCCTTGTAATTTTGAGCCCAATCTAGAGGACAAGGGAACTCCTGGATCAAGTATTGGGAGAAATTTTGCCTTCGAGGAGGACGTTTTGATGGAACTAACCCGCATTAGCGTTACAATGAGAGGAAAACCACGAATACCTTCCACGGTTAGTCTGATGGCAAGGGGACATATTAATCATTGTCGTGAATCTTGGGGTGATATGTTCAAAGCAATAATTTTTCTATGTTTCAATTTTATGAGATTTTTAATAATTAAGGCACATTTTAAAATAACGTTTTTAAATATTTGATACAAACAATTTACTTTCTCAAATCTCATAGAGATGTACCACACTGACCAGCTATGAGAGACATACAGCTTATTCCGTCTGTAAACCAATTTTTTAAAATCTATCAAGGAACAAAATTTAAAAACTAACAACAATATTTTACTAAAAGGAGTTGTTCACAGACAAGGATTAGAACAAAATTAAAGAAAAGAAACAAATTCGTTAATTGAAAATGCAAGATAAAGTAGTATTAATTACTTTTTTTATAACTATATATGGCTTATAAAAGTTCTTTTCTGGATGTTTTACGCCAAAGTAAAAAAAATATTTTACTGTATTTATAATTATTATTATTATTATTATTTCCAAAATTCATGAACTGACATAGATTTTTCGATATTGACTCCTGTAAAATTATTTTACTGTACTCATCGTAATTATACGGAGGAAACACTGGTAGCAATGCCATGGAAAAAGTTTTTTTTTTTTTTTTTTTTTTTTTTTTAACATGAAAAAAGTTTCTACAACATCTTAATGAGAATTTTTAAATTCGACTTAACATAAATTGCTTTTTTCTTACATAGCTTACAAAAGTTTTTTTTTCTCTGTACATATTATGCTCGTTAAATGAAAACCTTTTACGGAATCATTTCCGACAATGTAAAACCAAACCATTAAAGAAGTGTGGGGTTTATTTTAATGTCAACAACAACTTTTATCACAAAGCTAAACAAGATTTATAAATGATTCGCAAATAAACAATGAAAGTTTGAAACAATGTTAAATTTAATTATGCTAATTTACACGCTGTGAAGTTTGCATTAAGCTTTACACGACCCTTTTTTTAAGCACAACTCTTTTTTAAGCACAACTCTTTTATATCGAGATTAAATCTGCCGATCCCAAAAAAATTTAAAAAAATTAAAAATTAAATAAATAAAAATAAAAAAAACTCTTGAAATCTAGGATGGATCACCATTTGCAAATCAAGAGTAGAAACCTTCCCAAGGTTTAGTTTATATTTTATGACCATCACTGAAACAAGGTTTATTTGAGCACACTTTTATATACTTTTTTAACACTTTGAAAGTCAAGGTTGTCGTAATGATTCAGATTTCAACACAAACAAAATATTGCATTTAAGATCCTGGACGAAGCTGCAATGAAAAAAGAAAGGCAAGAACAAGGTTTACAGTTCCTGTAAATAAAAACTGTCAAAAAAAAATTTTTTTTAAAGGTTTTTGCATGCCTGTGTTCAATCTTTAAGAAAACAAGCTCTGCATACTAATATTCCTACTTAATTTTAAGAATGATTAAATAGTCAACCTTTCTATAAGAACCGAATAAAAATGAAAATACAACGTTTACCGTAAGCTTGTCTGCTATTTGTTAAAAATGCAGTGTTTGGACTTCCATTAAAGAGTTTGAATCTGTTATGAGTTTAAAAAATTCTTAATGAAATTTAAAACTTTTTACCCAGATTTTGCTTTATTTCTTCCTAGCTACTATGAATAAAGTGACCTGTAAAAGTGTTTCCCAGCAAGCTTAGTCATCATGCAGAGAAAACATTTTATGTTTATTTCTAACAATGCGGGAGTAGCAGTTCTCGAACTTGCCATGATGCGGAGGAAGCCTTTCATCTGCTATAATATTTTTACTGTTATATTTTACGTAATATTTTTACTTCGGTACACAATCAAAGCTGTAGCATCTGATAAATACGTAACACCTAATAAAGTCATAATTACTACCTGATGTCAAATTATCAATTATTTTTTTATACTTCTTAGGAATTTTAATAACTTCAATTTTCAAAAAGCGTTTTTAGATGTACTGATTCAAAAAAAATTATTTTTCCAAATTTATTATGCAAAATTTTACATTCGCGCTTTAACTATTTCTATTATTATTATTTATTTGTTTTTATTATTTTTTCTTTATTATATATTTTTTATTTATTTTTATTATTTTTTCTTTATTATATATTTATTTATTTATTTATTATTTATTTATTTTTAATATTTTTTCTTTATTATATAATTTTTATTTATTTATTTATTTATTTATTTATTTATTTATTTATTTATTCATTTATTTATTTATTTATTTATTTATTTATTTATTTATTTATTCATTTATTTATTTATTTATTTATTTATTTATTTATTTATCATTTATTTATTTATTTATTAGTAATTTATTTTCCTTTTTTTATTTTCTATTTATTTATTTGTTATTTATTTATTAATTATTTATTTATTTTCTATTTTTAACTTATTTATTTTTTTCGCGACATGACTTTCCACACGTTAAAAATTCCCGATAAAAAATACGTATAAAGTGGGTGCCCCATCCGTAAAATCCATTTTTATCGTAAAATATTATACCGTAATTTATACAGTAATATTTTTAATTAGTGTGATTCAGTGATGCTTTGGTAATTATTACTACAAAATTTACGGTATATCAGATTTTTTTTTTTACTCCGAGACATGTTCCTTTAAAATAGGATCCTACGGTAAAAGTACCGGTACTTTTTTGCGGTATTTTGATCTGGAATTTTTTACAATGCATGTCTAAGAGAAAAGAACTACGCTAATTTTCATCACCAAACTTCAGTATATATACTCTATCAAAGCATTTCTCTCTTACATGGATGATTCTTTATATCAAAACAGTTAAGAGGCTTCTTTCTTCCCGACCTTTTCTTGAAACAAACACAATTAAAGGCAGTAAACAAAACAGTTTAGAGGCTTCCTTCTTCTCGACCAAACTCAACAATTTTATTTTATTTTATAGCCGTCGTTAAACAGTCGACCCGATTTTTGGAATTACAGCTCGTGGTAACTTATTCTCTACTATTTTTTCTATTTTTACTATTTTTTTTTCTGTACAAAAATAGAGCATCTGCATTCAGCATATTTTTTAAACGTTAGAGAAATTTTAATATATTTTGTAAGATCATAAGAAGCATTTTTATCCATACAAAGTTTGCATCAATCATAATATGCAAAATTTCAAAACGTGGTTCTTTTCTGATTGACAACGATTTTAAAAATTAATTTATTCATACATATATTATTCATTTATTCATAAATAATTATTTAAAGTTTTATGCGAGTAATCTATGAATTTTTTATAAAAGATACTCGTTGGATTATAAAATATTTTTATAATCGCAGGTCATTAAAGGAAACAATAAGTATTCCAAACTTCTTCTGCTTATTATAATTAATTCAATCACTACAAGGGTGTGACATTTTTTTTTCTTAAAGATATATTCATAATCTTTTAATACTCTTACAATTTTTTTGTACAAAATCTTTCAGTAATAATCAAAAGAGAGAAAAATGTTGTTCGAATATATTTTTCATGAAAAAGTTATTTTTTTATCCAACGGTATCCAGGTTATCCGACCGTATGCAGGTCATCAGTGGCGACTTTCATTAGATTACATATAAAAAGAGTAGGCAAAATTGAAAACGCTAAAGTACGTCCTAATTTAAACATTAAATGTCTTCATCTGAAGAATATGAATGCACCCTAACTAGATTCCGATTTGCCCACTCAGAAATTTTATGGTATGTATGTCTTAAACAGGTCTTGATTTGCTACCTCAGAAAGTGTTACGGTATGTATGCCCTAAACAGGTCTCGATTTGATCTCTCAAAAAGTGTTATGGTACGTATGCCCTAAACAGGTCTTGATTTGCTTACTTAGAAAGTGTTATGGTACGTATGTCCTAAACAGGTCTTGATTTGCTCACTCAGGAAGTGTTATGGTATGTATGTCCTAAACAGACCTTGATTTGCTTACTCAGAAAGTGTTATGGTACGTATGTCCTAAAAAGGTCTTGATTTGCTCACTCAAGAAGTGTTATGGTACGTATGTTCCAAAGAAGTCTTGATTTACTCACTCAGAAAGTATTATAGTATGCAATGTCCTAAACATGTCTTGATTTGCTCACTAAGTGAGTCTAAATTTTCTCACTGCTTGTGTTGAATATAGTTTAAATAGGTCTTGATTAAAATATTAAATGTATTCATATGAAGTTTTTGCTAGTTGTGAATGAAAAAACTAAACTAATTTGAATTGAAGTTTTCAATGACTCAACACCTTATTAACTAGCTTTAACTTCATAAACTAATTATTGATCAACAATTATTTATTACTTCATAGTATACAGATTATTTATTATACAAGGTGTAAAAAAACGTTTGGTAAGGGTCAAATGTCTCGAGAAATACACATGGGATCAGAAATTGAAACTAGACACATTTCAATATTTTTCAAAGGTATCTAATCATACCAAACTCGATCTTGCATCCCCAACTCTTTGGGGCTAGACGGGGGGAACTTTGAAGTATTAGGTATGAAACCATATCTTTTATTGCAGATTTGGATTTTCAAGAAAAAATAAATCTATTTGAGTTGTAGATTTATAAATTTTGCTTCATATATGACGCCATCTCTGAAGCAAAATGCATAAACCTACTTCTCAAATAGGGTTACTTTTTTAGGATAATCCGAATCGGCAAAGATAAATATGAGTTTATTTTTAAAATTTCAAAGTTGCCCCTCACCCCACCCCTGGGGGGTTAGGAATCGAGTTTTGTATCATTGGATAGTTTTTAAGAAATATTGAACGTGATAAATTTCACTTTTTCGATCCGATGATAGTTGATCCGGTCGAGACTATCCGATGATAGTCTCGAGATAGTTGAGTTTCCAATTTGTTCTACACCCTGTATATTGAATACCGTATAAATGTAAAAGTACTCATAATGTGTAGTAGTACTTCAATAGGTAATCAATGTGTTTTTTGTTCATTTTTAAAAACGACACAAAGAAAACGTCAAGTGTTTTGTAACTTGCCACTTGGTATTTTATAAAAATAAAATTATTTTTAAAAAAATACATCAGAAATTAAAATTTAATTGCTGTACCGATTTATCGAAAAAATTCATCAAGCCTTAAAGTAAACCGTAATAACCTAAGTAAACCTTAAAACTTTTTTTTTCTTTTATACTCCTCAGATGCCATACTTTTTAAGATTATGAAATAAAAGTAACTTAGTTTTTCGATTAGAAAATAACATTCCTTTCACAGATCATTGCATATTTGGTATCTTAATAATTAAGTAACAAAAACTTTGTTACCATTGCAAGTTTTCTTAGAAAAAATAATTATTTTTGTTTCAATATTATGCTATATACTCTACGATACGTTTTCATTAATAGTTTTATTAGATTTCTCTAGATTCATCAAGATTCCATCTCGATTCATCAGGAAACAAATTCATCTAATAACTACAACAAAATAAATATTGCTATCGATAACTATTGAATATTTTGCTTTGTACTTGTTTTATTTTGAAATAATAATAAATAATAATAAATAATAGCAATAATAACAAACATCAAAATAATAAAAAACCCATCTAGATTCATCAGAAAACAAATTCATCTAATAACTATAACGAAATTAATATGACTATCGATAACTATTGAACATTTTGTTTTGTACTTGTTTTATTGTGAAATAATAATAAATAATCATAAATAACAATAATAATAACAATAATAACAGCAAACATCAAAATAATTAAAAAAAAACATCTAGATTCTTCAGAAAACAAATTCATCTAATAACTATAACGAAATTAATATTATTATCGATAACTATTGAACATTTTGTTTTGTACTTGTTTTATTTTGAAATAATAATAAATAATAATAAATAATAACAATAATAACAAACATCAAAATAATAAAAAACCCATCTAGATTCATCAGAAAACAAATTCATCTAATAACTATAACGAAATTAATATTATTATCGATAACTATTGAACATTTTGTTTTGTACTTGTTTTATTTTGAAATAATAATAAATAATAATAAATAATAACAATAATAACAAACATCAAAATAATAAAAAACCCATCTAGATTCATCAGAAAACAAATTCATCTAATAACTATAACGAAATTAATATTATTATCGATAACTATTGAACATTTTGTTTTGTACTTGTTTTATTGTGAAATAATAATAAATAATCATAAATAACAATAATAATAACAATAATAACAGCAAACATCAAAATAATTAAAAAAAACCATCTAGATTCTTCAGAAAACAAATTCATCTAATAACTATAACAAAATAAATATTATTATCGATAACTATGAAACATTTCATTCTGTACTTGTTTTATTTTAAAATATTAATAAAAAAAATAATAATATTATTAAAAATCAAAATAATAAATAACTATCTAGATTCAGCAGAAAACAAATCCATCTAATAACTATAACAAAATAAATATTATTATCGATAACTATGAAACATTTCATTCTGTACTTGTTTTATTTTAAAATATTAATAAAAAAATAATAATATTATTAAAAATCAAAATAATAAATAACTATCTAGATTCAGCAGAAAACAAATTCATCTAATAACTATAACAAAATAAATATTATTATCGATAACTATGAAACATTTCATTCTGTACTTGTTTTATTTTAAAATATTAATAAAAAAAATAATAATATTATTAAAAATCAAAATAATAAATAACTATCTAGATTCAGCAGAAAACAAATTCATCTAATAACTATAACAAAATAAATATTATTATCGATAACTATGAAACATTTCATTCTGTACTTGTTTTATTTTAAAATATTAATAAAAAAAATAATAATATTATTAAAAATCAAAATAATAAATAACTATCTAGATTCAGCAGAAAACAAATCCATCTAATAACTATAACAAAATAAATATTATTATCGATAACTATGAAACATTTCATTCTGTACTTGTTTTATTTTAAAATATTAATAAAAATAATAATAATATTATTAAAAATCAAAATAATAAATAACTATCTAGATTCAGCAGAAAACAAATTCATCAAATGACAATAAAAAATTATTATTATCGATAACTATTGAACATTTTATTCTGTACTTGTTTTATTTTAAAAAAATAATAATAATAAATAATAATAATAATAATTCAGGGTATTTTATAATAACGACCGATAGTCTTAGTGGATGATCAACCTAAACTCATAAATTTGTTTTGTAAATACTTTTGAGAAACCTGGTCAAAACTCTATACCAGTATAACAGTGTCTTTCAATATCTTTTCAGTTCGATTGGCGCAGTTCTGTTTTTAAAATGTCTTGCCAAGAAAACTAACCCATTATAGGGGGTCGATTTAAAGAAATATGGGCCCTAGACCCACGAAATTTTCTGGGTTAAAATTCAATGAAATTTTTCTGGGTCTTATACTAATTAATTATAGAACATTTGAAATCAATTAAAAAAAAAAATTTACGCTGAATACGACAAAAGTGATTCAAAAGATGCTAATAATTTTCAAGAATTTCTACTTAAGTTTGAGGTCTATCAAAAATTATGGGTTGAGGCCTGTTGGACATATGCGATAATCAGGCCTTGAAATTGGGTTCAAAATATAACCGAAGCTCACCTTCACGATTATAAAAATAGCATTAGATTGATAACTGCGTCAGGAAAAGTGTATAGTTCACTGGCTCTTCGCCAACCTAGATTTTGGCTCCCGATTTGGCGATTATCCAACACCATTGACCATTATTGCGACATCTAAAAGTAAAAGAGGGGGAAAGAAGGGAGAAGAGGTGCAAGGTGAGTCATCTTCCGCATCCTTTGGAATTTGAAAACGATCGATTGCTCTCTCCTCCTTTTCCCCCTTCTATCTCAAATAGGAAGAGGAAGTAGAAAGAAAAAAATTAACAAAGAAAACGAAAAAAAAAATTGTCCTCAAATGGCAACACGTCATTAGAATATCTTCGCTTGAATCAGAGCGCTCTTTTAGTTGATGCGAGGTTTGCCATAAGAAAAGTTCTGGAAAAGTTACTAATTAGAAAGAGTTGTCACCTGCTTCATCATGTTTAAGGGAAAAATATTTTTTTTTCCCTAGATATTCTTGTTAAATTTAAAAGTTTTTGAAGTAGAAGTTCCGGCTGTCTAATTAATTAATTTGATCCATTATGGAGCGATGTCTAAATTTAAAAAGATAAGAACTCGAATAGCTGCTATGATGATAATATTTTTGCATTTATGTCTATTCATGAAATTTGATTTTCAAAACATTTTATAATTATTCAAAATATTAAAACACACAATAACACAAGCTCTATCGAATCAGTTACCAGAAGTTGAAAAAATCTTTTTTTTAAAATAAAACAATAACAAAATGTAGATAACACTTAGAATAAGAAAAGAAAACGATATTTAACTTAAAAACGTATAAAATGATTTAAAGCTGAAAATCAAAAATTAAGTTTTTTATGCAATCTGGTATGCAATTTTATGCAATTTAGTTGCATAATTATAATAATTATGCAATGTATTTTATGCAATTTTAAGTATGCAATCTGGAAAAAGATTTTCTTATGTTTGTAAGTCACAATTGATATATGTACAAATAATTAGGGTTCACGCTAGTATGGTAACATGGCGACAATTGCCGCCAAATGTTCTACAAATGTCACAAAAATCAGAAGCGTAGGCGACAAAATTGTCGTCTAGAAATATGTTTCGAATTACAAAATGGAAACGAAAAATAGTTTTTTGCATCTAAAGTCATGCATTTAAAATTAATTATTGCACTAATTTTGTTGTTCTACGCGTAGATTAGATTTTAGTTTTAAAATTTTTTTAAACGGAATAACTGATAGCGTCTGGTACAAAACACTTTAAATTTAAACGTTAATATTCATAATTTGAGCGGTAGCTCTTCGCGCTGTCGTGCCACAGGTCCCTGGTTCGATCCTCGGGCCGGGCAAGGCTGACTCAGCCTTTCATCCCTTCAGTGGGTCGATAACTGAGTACCAAGCATGCTTGGGAACTAAACACCGGGGGTTCCGCGTTCGGCTGACCACCTGACCGGAACATCTGCTCCAGCACCCCAGACCCTAAAGTCAAGAAAACTGAGATGGGCACAGTAGGCCTTGGCCCTCTATGGGCTGTCGCGCCGCTGAGTATTCATAATTTACATGTTTTACTATGCTTTGTATTCCTGTACTGACAATATAATTCCTGAATTCATATATAAAACTTTTACTCTTTTCGAATTTACTTTAATAATAATTATATAATTTTTAGACAAATAATTTTTAATATAATATTTTGTTAGTTCTTACACCCTGTTATCTTCATTTATTTATTTATTTGATCTAAGCATTTTAATCTATATGTTGAATCTGTTTACTATTATTATTTTCGCTTTTTTGTCCCTTAAATTTTATAAATACTAATCTTCAAGCATTATGAAGTAATGGAACTAATTATTTTTTTTTATGTTGTTACAGATGGCAATTACTAACTTTTTATGTGCTAATATTAAATATGCAAGTGTAAAATGCGATTTTTTTTTTTCTTCTTAAGTTTGTCTACCATATTAAGTTTTGGACCACTAAATTTAATTTTCTTTACTTGTGTGAACCCTATATATATATATATATATATATATATATATATATATATATATATATATATATATATATATATATATATATATATATATATATATATATATATATATATATATATATATATATATATATATATATATATATATATATATATATATATATATATATATGTAAACCGAAGAGCCATTACATTTTGACCACCCTGCTAATAACGTGTAGGACCACCTTTAGCCCTCAAAACTGCTAGCACCCGCCGTGGTATTGATTCCACAAGGTGCTGATAGGTAGTCTGAGGTATCTGGTACCAAGCGCTCACCAACTGGTCCCGCAATTCCCTCACATTGCGAGGGGGTAGCGTGGCAGCACGAATTTGGTTTTCCAAGTAGGGTCACAAAATCTCTATTGGATTAAGGTCAGGTGAATTTGGGGGCCAAGACATGACTTGAAAGTCACTGGAATGTTCCGCGAACCAATCCATGACGATTCGACCCTTTTGGCATGGTGCATTATTATCCTGTTGGTAAACACCATCCCTCTCAGGAAAAACTGTTGCCATGAATGGGTGAACCTGGTCTGCAACTATGTTCAAGTAGCTTACAGACGTCAGAGATTGTTCTATGAGGATTATGGGTCCTAATATGCCCCATGAAAACATTGTTCCTGGGCGAAAAACCATGAAAACCTGGGCGAGCCCATTGTTATAGATGGAGGGTGGTCATAATGTAATGGCTCTTCGGTGTGTGTGTGTGTGTATATATATATAATCGTATTATGGACAGCTAGAATCGAAATCACTCTAAGTCGATGTGCTTCCCCGTTAAATGTTAGGGATATAAAAAGGGAAATCTTACAAGTAATCCCTAAACGTGTCTCACAAGGGATAATTCAACAATTATGATAGGCTTCAATATTTTGTGAGAAGTTTCATATTTAATTAAAAGAAAAACTTATTATGATAATTATTATTTTCATTAATTTAAACATAGAACTAAAATGCCGGAAGTGAATTCTAATTGTGAGGGCACGTTTTGTTTTAACTGTTCTTTGAAATTTTTGTTTAATTAAAATTTGACCTGCTTTTTCTATGCTTACGCGAAAAATTTCAGAAAAACTTCATAACAAAATAAAATAAAACTTTTCTCTAGTAATTCCGTAATTTGAACCAACAATAGTTTATTTGATACTGATAAATTTCATCTCGTACTGATTTTTATTGTAAGTAAAAAATGTCGATTGCATTTTAATACGGCAATGGAAAATACGAAAATCATTAAATCGAATTGTTTCAGTGGTTTTGAATAATGTTCAAACAATTCTAGGAAGATATATACTAATTTAAGTTATATTAATAATTTTTATTTTGTGTTATCATGCACGCTAAGCATATCACTTTTGTACATTTCGAAAAAAAATTTGAATTCAATTTTCTCAGAGTCTTAACTATGAACATAATTTAAAATTAAACCTGTCATTTTTTAAGCTGAATCCATTCAATGGGTAAAAAATTAATTGAATTAAATTAAACTTCTATTCTCTAAATTATAAGAAAACAGTAAAAAAATAAATAAAATTTAAAAATACAAATAAATAAACAATAACTTTAAGCGTGTTCAACACCTCCCTAAAGAAACCTCTACCCTTGGATTTTAGGTAAAATTTTCAATTTGTGTTTTCCTGAATTTTTTTTTTTTACTTAACAAACTTATGATTATATAGAATAATTAGACAGCATAATATCTTTCAAAAAAAAATAGAAAATAGAGGGATAGCTTTATTGGATTGGGAGAAATAGAGCTTGATAATTTCTAGAACTTCTGTGGATTTTTCCTCGAAATTTTAAATGCATGCGTTTTGTGGTTTTGCGTAAGTAATTTAAAACTACACGTTTTTCAGTTTTTAAAGTTTTTTTTTTTTCTTTTAATCTAATCTTATTGCTGTATTAGATGACTCTAAAAATTTATTTAGATGAAGCTAAAAATTTCTTTTGACGTCAATGCAATAAAAATTAAGGTATACAGTCGGACCTCTATTTAACGAAGTCGCTAAATCCCGATAAAAAGTTCCTTATATGGAAAATTCGTTAAATAGAAAATCACCATTTGAAATACTTAAACAACACAAAGCAGGTTTTAAATTCATAAACACTAGACATAATTAAAGTAGAAATTAATACATCTTATCTTGTAAATTATTATCTACTATCGAATTCTTTCAAATGATTTTAACATTTCATAATATGCAGATTTGGTGATTTCTTCATCATTTCTGTCTTCATCTTATTTGTCTTCCTCACAATTTATTGCTGTATTGTTTTTATTTTTCACACTGTCCGAAATATCCGATTCAGTTACTGTTTCTGCGGTTGCATTTCTTTTATATATATATATATATATATTTTAAGTTCTTCTAAAGGAATGTCATCCTCGTCCTCAGCACTTTCCAAATTCTCCGCTCTGACTAAGAATCCAGTTTTAGCAAAACTGTTATGGATAATAAGATCTGTAACATGGTTTCATGCTTTAGAAAAATCTGTTATGCTCTCTCGTAAATAGATTTTTGATGAAAACAAAAAAGGAAAAGGGATTTTACTGCTCTCTCTAAAAGTTAAAAGTGTCTGCGAATATCAATTCAAGGTTATTTCCCTCATAAAATGTGTTAACGAGTTTGAAATATTCTAAAATATTTTAAGAAATAGGGCAAGTGAATCCCATAGAAAAGTTCTTTAAATGGAAAATTTACTTCGCAATTTGGAAGTAATTTTACGAAGAAATTTCCAAAATGTTCTTGGTTCCTAGAAAAAAATCGCAAAATAGAAAAATTCACAAAACGGGAATTCATTATATGGAAGTCCGACTGTATATATAAAAAAAATTTAAATTTATAACTGTTAACTATACTTAAATATCTTTCAAAAACTGCTGATTGCAAAATTGTGGTGTGAAAAAAAGATGAAAAATAATCTATGATGTTGCCCGCTTTATATCTCAGATTGTGATTGGATGACCTTCTATACTTTACATGTATCGAAAGATAATGCCAAATAGATCAAATAATCATCATCAGTTTAGTTGTAAAAATTAATTGAAAAGTAATAAAAGCTTATTTAGAATTTTTCCTGTCTGTCTTCACCTTTTCGACTGTTGCCTTCGGTCGGAAAAGCCTACTTAAGAGAAGTGTAAAAATTAGCCAGATTATTTTTAACCATATTTCATCTCACTAATTTTCAGTCTAAGCATGCATGAACTAAAATTAAATTAAGAACTAGACTATATACCGTTCCAGACCAGAAAATACTTTTTAACATAAAACTCAATTTTAAGATTAATACTGATAAAACGATATGATGAAAAAATTTCTTTCTTCATTTATTCACTAACTATTATCAAAATAATTAACAAAATTTAGATTATTATATGTTTTAAAAATAATTAATTATCTTTCATTATTAAATGTGTTCGCAATTGCTAATGAAGTTTTTTCATTAAGTCTTGCCGTTGGGCCGAAATAAGATCCATCATTTAGGGTTCCACATTTAGGATTTAGAGATTTTACGCTTTTGGGAGTTAATATATTTTTATAGTTGTTGTACTGGGAATACACTATTAGATTTTTTTTTTTAAATTATGGTAAAATAACTGACAGCAGTCTTCCAATTAACTGTACAGTTTACGGTAAAGAACATTTTTACTTTTGCCATTTTAAAATCGCTTACAACTAGTATGGTTAAAAACCATAAATACAGAACTGTACAGTTTTTGACCATTTACAACTTGCATGGTTTAAAAACCATGAAAAAAGACATTTAACTGGACATTGGAGATAGTTTCGCAGTTTTATGGTGTTGTTAACTATGCGTGAATAGCTTGCAGCACCATTAATGCGTATCCTATTCCAGCAGCTCTGGGTCACATAGTGGGGAGTACAGGAGACTGGAAACTCTTTATATGTTGAAGGGAATGGAGGAAATATTGTGGTGTCAATGCTGGGACCTCCGTTTTGTAGATCATGAAATTGACAGATTAGCCCTCTCTGCTATAATATGTACCCATCAGCAGGATACTACAGGATTGACTACCATATTATTTATGGTTATTTGACTGTTTTGTTTGAATATGGTGAAATAACAATTAAATAAATTGTTATTTTACCATTTTTTCTAGAAATTTTTAACGCTTTATAATAAACGCTGCATATCATTCCTGAAAAGCTTTCATTGGATCGCCTGTACTAGAAAAGTTACAAGTAAAGTAAATAAATGCAAAAATGGAGCTACTAAAGTAGATACATAAAGTTCTGATTCAGTTTTTATTATATGAATGCATAATGACATTTAGAGATCCGTTGTACATCCAGTTATGATGTTCTTAATGGTTACACCATTCGTTCACTGCCATTTTTGCTAGACAGTGTTTGATAAACAAAAGCATTACATTCACTTTATGCAAATGAAAATCGTAGTAGTGTTACACGCCGTTCTCTCCTGAACGCATCCATCTTAGCGCGACTTTACATTCACTTTAAATGCACTTATGCGAACTAGTTAAGGCTATTTTTCAAAAGCTCTGCGACTGCGTGAAATAACGTTTTTAGCGAGTAATATGTCATTTATTTAACTGTTGTGAATTTGTAATAGTCTTTTATGACTGTTAGGTTAATTTTTTCTACCTTTAGCTGGCGCCATCTATGTAAATTATAAAAGAGCCACAGTTCTGAGAAAACAAAAAGCGTTTGCGATATACTTTATTGTTATTTTTATTATTTAAAAACATAATTCGACACTACATCATGTGTATTTTTTGAGAATTATTTATTGCCTGTAGTTATTTTCAATTGAGTATAAATACCTCACCGATTTCGCAATTTTTAATGCTTTTTAAGTATTTTTTGCGTTTAAGATTTTTTTTTTTTTCAACCAAACTTTTTTTTGCGTAAGAAGTTATACGAATCTTAAAATTATGACTTTGCCTCGAATACAAGACATTTAAGCTGAGGCTTTTTTTATTTTCCGTGGTGAAAGGCTTTCAAAAAACACAGACAGATAGAGCAGCAAAAATTTAAAATATTAGAGTAAATTAATTTTCATTCATCTTGAAAAAAAATAAATAATTTAATTGCTCCGAAACTAATAAGAAATTTAAAAAATGTAAAACGTCATGATGATCTTCAGCCGTAAAAGTACTTAGCTTCAAAAAATGAAACAAATTTTTGCTTAGCTAAATTACGCGGCGATAAAAGCAACATTAATATTGATTAAAATACGTCAAAAATTAATGATATCTTATTTATTTTCAAATCATTTTGAAGACTATGCCTCCTCATCGCTAATGCTTGCTAGCCTCAAATTTTTGATTTCTTCGGTCGCTCGTTTCATCTTTCTCAGAATTAAAATAACATAGAAATATCAAAAATTAAAAATAATATTATAACTACAGTAAATTTTATTATTATTCTTTTTATTATTTTTCCTTTTATCATTATGTCATTAATTAAATTTCAATTATTAAATGCATTCCAAAAGAAAATAAATTAAAACAATTATATCTCCAAAATTAAAAATAAAAAAATAAAAACGGAAACTCAAATCAATTTTTTTTTTTAATTTTTACCCTGTAATTCAGCTTGAAGGAAAATTTTAAATAATATATTTATACGTATAAGTAGTTTAAATAACATATATAATAAATATATGCTTTAATTCGTAAAGATTCAAAATGAAAATATGTATATATATATATATATATATATATATATGCATTTTAATTCTGAACTTACTCAAAAACTGCGTCAATAAAATTTTGTTGGAGGAGTAAGCAATTCAAAATTTAAAAAAAGAATTATTCTTCTCTGTCAATTGCGACATAGGATACTCATTTCGCTTTATATTAAGTTTCAAAAATTTTGACACGAAAAAATTTACTAAATTATGAAGAAAAAGAAATGACGTAACCCGCAACATAACAAACCCTGAAAATAGTTTCAAAATTGCGCGTGACAATGAAATAACCCTATCGACGAAATGACTAGTTAATGAAATATCACCGTCGACGAAACAGCTATGTCGACAAATAGACTTGTCGATAAAGTTAGCCTGTCGACGAAATGACCCAATCGATGAAGCAGCCCTGCCGACAAATAGACTTGTCGTTAAAATTTACCTGTCGACGAAATGACCTAGTCGATGAAATGAGCTGTCGATGAAGTGGTGTCGATGAAACCGCATGTCGATGAAATGAACCAGACCCCAATTAGCTGAGCACATTTACGCCAAAATTTAAGATATTAAAATTTTAAAATAAACTCAGTTCGTTTGATTCGAGTTTCAAATATTAGGTAAAACTCTTATCTATTCAAAAACAGAGGAATAAAAAGCTCATTTTAATTTTCTAAATTATAAATAGTAATAAATCTAATCTAATAAATTTTATTTTTTTCCTCAGTTCATAGCTAATTTGAAAGACTAACTCCAAATAGAAAAAAATTCTCGATCCACAATCAGAATAATTATATCCAATCCAAATAATAAATTTTGATTCTCTTTCAATAGCATGTAGCAAAATTCTTATCGTGATAAAATCAGTTACAGAAAAATATACTTTAAGTGATTACTGAAATTGAAGCATATTCATAAGAAAGAATATTATGTAGAGAGATTCTCATTCCATTCATCCATCAATCTATTATTATTAATATTCACAACTTATTTCCGAAAAAATATCTATCAGAGCTGTTCAAAGAGGTGTATAGGGTTATTTGTGCCTAAAAGTGCCAAACATGTCTTATAAAAAATTGTATTTCTAATTATATTTATCTTTTTTAAAATGTCATTTTATGACTAAATTTATACCTTTAGAATTTTGTGAAAAATCAGAAGTCTTTTTTTACAAGTGTGATTAAACTAAATCCTTAGTAAATAACATTTAAAAAGCTCAAGAAAAAAAACATACTAACCTTATTTATCCTATTTTCGTAGTATAACAATCTTTCACATCAGAAAATGTTGCCTAAACAATCTTCTATTTGTAAATATTTTAAGGCTGATTTTTTTATTTATTATTATTATTATTTTTTTTTTTAATATAGTAAAATGTCCTGGTAGAGCTGAGTGCAAAAAAAAAAAAAGAGTTGTGCAAAAAAAAGAGTAAGTTTTGTAAGAGTTTTGCAAAAAAAAAAAAATTATTAGGGAAATATAGTAATTAAATTGCCACATAAATGCATTAAAAATTACTGAAAAAAAGTCTTAAATATAAATAAATAAATAAAAACTAATCCCGAAGTCAAGAAATAAATTTATAACAAAAATATATAGTTATGTTTTCAATTTATAATGAATATTTATAACGCATATCATGCTTCTTAAATACGCCTGTCTTTCTTTTTCTTCACTCATTTTTTTCCTGTATTATTTCCATTTTCCTTATTTTATTTGTTATGTTGCAATATTCTCCGTGGTTAACTCTTGGAACAAGATTTCAAAAATAGTATCGTCATCTTTTATTTTAAACTGAAAACAGAAAACATTCTTAAATAATTCTTACAAATTTTACATACGAACTTATTTAAAAAGTCTTTTGTATTATCACAAAAAATCTAATTTAAAGCCGATTTTTTTATTCACTTATTTTTTTAATCTATTAAAATGTCATTTACTAACATGTTTTACAAAGAGTTTTACACAAAAAAATATTAGGGAAATATAGTGTAATTTAGTTTCCATATAAAGGCATTTTAAATTAATGAAAAAAATTCTTAAAAATAAATAAATAAATAAAAACAAATCCCATAGTAGATAAATAAATTTATAAAATAAAAAATATTTGTTTTCAATTTTAAATAAATACTTTTAATTTATAAAATGCTTCTTAATTACCTGTCTTCCTTTTTCTTTTTTTCCCCTGTATTATTTCCATATTTTATTTGTTCTTTTGCATTATTCTCCGTGTTCTCTTGCAACAAGTTTTCGAAAATAGTGTTGCCATCTTTTATTCTAAATAGAAAATATTCTTAAATAATTCTAACTAATTTTAAATACAAACTTATTAAAAATTCTTTTGAGTTTTCCCAAAATAACGTATACTCAACTCGTCCAATAACACTTTTATCTATTTCACATAATTTCTTTTAAAAACTTGTTTCACTAACATATTTTAAAAATTATGGTAAGATTTCTTCTTCAAATTGAAGGTAAGTTTTACTCATTTTTTTAAATTCAAAGCTAGCTAAACTAAAACAAATATAATTCAATTTTTAAAAAAAGAGTTTTATAAATAAGGTTTTATGATTAACATTACTTTTTTTTTTTTTTTTTTTTTTTTTTTTTTTAAACTATTATTTAATGTTTATAACATTTTTTTCTAATATAAAAATATATAAATATTTTACATTGAAGTTTCTGAACTAAAAAAAACCACACTATTCATATACAGTGACGCCATCTATCAGTCATAATGTAGACAAGAGTATAAGATAAAAAATATTTTTCTAAAACCTGGGAAGATGTATAATGTAATAAATTATATGTTTTTTATTCACAAATTAAGTTTATTTAAAAGTAACTTTGTTATACAGTATAAATAATATTTTAAATCGTTCAAGCGCGAAAAATCCGTTTGAAATTTTGAAAATGAGAGAAAATATAAAAAAATTTCATAGAAAAGTAAATGCGGAGTTAAATAACTTGTTAAAAATCCTGCTTTATTTACAGAATCAATTTTATAGTAAAATAATTTTATTGGTGTAGTTTTCTTCCCTACTTGTTTGCTTTTCTTTTACAAATTTCTCTAAATTTAAGATTTCTTAAAATCTAATACTCATATTGATTTACAATTTTTTTTTTTTTTTTTTAATTTAAATATGCAGCAGGTTTGTAATTAAACATTAAATAAGTTTTTATTATATATTAACAAATTTTCATCAAAAGTTGAAACATTATTATTGCTGTTTTTGCTATTATTATTTTAAAAAGAGAAATAAATATAGTGTAAGCTTACAACCTAACAGTTAATGCAACAGCGCAAAAATAATAATTGTAACTACTGTTTAAAAACATACTTTGAATGCAAATTTTATTTGTTTGATAATCAATTTCTAAGCTCCAGATTACTTAGTTTTATATTTTGATTAGCATTTTCTTCTTTTTTTTTTTTTTCTATAGCTATTGCTGGTGTAACATTTAATAAAATGTTTTTCCATGAGGCCATAAATATGAAGACACGTTTTTAAAATTGCACTGGAAACATTTGTTCTACTAAGTTTATTAAAAATCTTCTTTTCCTTTTCTCCCCCCCCCCTCAATAATCTTTTGGTGATTTGAAGTTCTATATCTTCCAATAAAGATCGAAAGTAAAGATATCGCTTAAATAGATTAGGAGAAATAGTGTTTGCTAACTTTTAATTTTAATAGATCATTTAATGTTCTACATTTGTCTATTTTTAAATTTACTTAAATTTACTTTAATTACTGATTAAAATGGTGAAAACCGATTTGAATGCCATTGAAAATCTCTTAATATAAACTACGAAATAAGAAAACTTTTTATCAAAAATCTATCGGGAGCAAAATTTTAATACTAAACTGACCTTTTGAAAAATGTTGGTTTCAGAATTGTATTGGTATAATTTTGTGAAAAAAATCAATCAAAAACCTAATATACTACATGCTATATTTACTGAAATACGTGCTATGCGACTTGCTTGCGCCATTTTTGTCCGACCTGAGTTAGGACAGAAATATCGGAGCTTCAATTCCGCGAACCCCGAACTCAGGGTCGTACAATACACAATATGTAACTTACCAGTTCCGCAATAGATGGCGATACTAGTTATTAAATTTTCTGGCAAAAAGTTTCGCTCCATTTGTCGGATTTTTGGAATTAATCGGAAGTTTAAGGATTCTGAGGGACATATGGAATTCATGACAGTTGATATAAATAATAATATTGTTATACTATTTTATTATAATTATCTTGATTTATTTAGCTATAATTTGAGCAAAAATTAGTAGAACCCATTAACATTTCCCATATAGTATGTGAAATTATTGAATTTAGTAGTTATTTCGTTTAATTTTTTTTTTAATAATTCATTATTAATATTTCGATGACAATATCGAACGAAACTGAACAGAAAAAAAAATTCCATTTTTTGCACGTTTTTCCACAGGCAAGGAGTTATAAGTGTATTTCGAATCCTCCCTCTCCGTGACCATCTATTTTAATAAATATTTATAATAACCATCTATTTTGATAAATATTTTATTGACGATTGAGTCTCCTTGACAGCGACCGCCTGTTTTTTGTTAGGTTGATAATTGTTTTGATGTAAATATATAATTACATGTTTCAAAAATCATTACTGATTTTAAAAAATTTAATCACTCGGATCTCCTGTGATCCTTCCGCGAAACACAACGGTACTTATTTTTGAATAGTCTATGTATCTTGTTTACATTTCATGATTTATTCGTATACATACTTGGAGCCTCTCAGTGATCTGAAGTAGCATGCTACAAGTAGCGAAACTACAGTAGTACTGCCGTGTAATTCAAAAAACAAAGTAACTGCTTCACGACTGATTCCTAAGAAAAGTGGCTAAGACTACTATTTTGCTTCTATTGCTAATGCTATGAACGCTAAAATAGAATTTCAAAAAACTGATGAAACAAAATTTATTTTTGAAAAAAATTCTTTTACAATAGCATACGATGATCACAAATATATAAAAATCTAATTTTTTTTTTTTTTTTTTTTTTTTGTCCCTTTCGTTGATTTTTCAATTGCACGGCAGTGTAGTAGTCAATCGGTACTTTTTTTTGTAACTGCAAGTGTAGTGTGCTACTTTCTAAAAAAAAGCAGTGCAGTGAGAAGTGCGATACATAAGAAACAGTAGTTTATAGAACACTCATGAAACGTTGTTATTTCAGGGAAAAGGAAAATATCATCCACTGTAATATTTTATGTACTTTGTTCCTTAAAGGAAATGAAAGAGTATTAAACACTTAACAAAACAGCAAATATTTGATAATTTCCTAGCATTTCTCAAATTGTAAATATTTATTGCCGAGAATTGAAGGTTAAGCCAACAAATTCATAAAAAATGGTTTGCTAGTATAGCAAACTGGATGTAAGCATGAATAGATATTTCTTAATAATAATCCATGTTTAAATAAGAAAATGTTTATTCAAAACTATTTTGAACATGCGCATAAAATTAGTTGACTTAAAAGGTAGTGAAGTAGAAACTACAATTAAAATCAAAAAAAGTTAACTAGTAGCAGTTTTAGTTAAGAATATTTATAATAAAGTAGTCATAGTTAACTACGAAAATAATGTAGTTTTTTCAACAATTAGAACTACTTTTGAAGAAGATTTTGTGTTTTGAAGAACTTTGGGATTTTGAGAAACGTTAATTGATTCATGCGACAAAACATTTTCGAGAACCTATTTTTCGAAAAAAAATGGCGAAATTCTGAAAACATTAATAACTGCTTCGTATAAAGGAACTTATTTATGCATGGTTGTAAACATATTTTTAAAGAGAAATATGCGTCTTGAAAAGATTATAAGAGCAAAAAATGGTGCATGTGACGGTGCTTACTCGTGAACTCATTTTTTAAAATAAAATTAAACACATTTTGGAGTGATTTGTGGGGGGGAAATGAATGCTAAGAATTAAAGCATGTTACAACGTATTGCTATTTTTCATTCGTTTATTTATTCACTTTTACGAAAATTGGATTACACAGAAAATCAATTAGTGGTTCGATTCGCAAGAATATAGTTTAAACAACGATACATTTTATCTAGCGTTTTTAAACATACTGACTTCGCTAACTTCTCTGAACAATCTAACTTTTAGTTAAATTGTTTCCTGGTAAAATTAAAAGAGCTCTCCAATATATTCTAAAATGAAACACGTGTTTAGGCATTTGACACATCCGCGAAATTTTTCTAAAAAAAACACGACGCCATTTAGAAGAAATTGCTCTACTTCCAAAAGCAATCGGAAGAGAAATTAACAAGAATTTTCAAATCGAACCGACCCTGACATATTCCGAGTAAATAAATACTCTTTTTTTCGGAGGTCGAACGAACAAAAAGAATAAATAATTTATTTTTTTCCCTCCTTTCATCCTAACTACTATTTCATCTTTTACCACAACTTCTTGTTCAAATAGATATTCTGGGTCGGGGTCAGAAGGTCGAACAGGAAACAGGGCCGACATTTACTTGACAGTTCTTCGAAATTACTTCATTTTCAATGGCAACAGCTGGTTCACGGCTTCGTGTAAATAAGTCACAGGCCACTCCGTACGCGAAATTCTGGGTAGAGTCGTAAAAACGAAAGTCCAGCAGCGATGTTTTTCATTTATCTTGTCATTATCTATCAGTATCCTGTTGACAGCTCACACACCTAAAATATATTATCTATTATTTTTATTCTTTCATTATTTTAATTCATAAAAGTTAAAAGGATTACCGCTGCGAAAAAAACCGCTTCCTATGAATTCCCTTCTCTTACTCAAATATCGCAGCAGCAATGTTGTCTAAAAATAACGAGATAATACGTTTGCGCAAACTAATTGAATATTTTCTTCTGTTAGCTACCATTGAAAAAAACAATAAATATGAATGAATAAAATATTTCACTCTGTTTAACACTATACAATATAGAATATATAGGTATATTGGGCAAATATACCTATTATCAAGCTTTGCACGAGTTCTTTTCTCCAGAAATTCTGCCCAAAGAGCTAGAAGGTCACTTAGGGGAAAAAGAATTTTCAGAATTTAGGACGTATATTCAAAGTAAAGAATCTTTCGTCGAAAAGTTAAATTAATGCATCTACTACGCAGAAAATGTTTTTACAATGAAGAGGGAAACATGAAGTCTGTTTTCAGAAAGAAAACCTGAAAAATGTAACATTTTATTTATAATAAAAAAAACTATAAGACTTTAAACGGTGCTGTAACCTATATTGCCCAATATACCTATATTGAAATACCTATATTGCCCAAAAGCAGTCAAAATGACTGCATTGTGAAAGAATAACTAATGTATAAAGAAATTTGCTTGAAATTAATTTTTAATGTTTTTATATTATTTTCAGTTATATAACATGTTATTAGTAAATATTAACAATAAAAAAATTATATGTTGTACAAAAGATAACAAAATTCTAAGAAATTGTGTAATTGTTTTTCTAATTGAAATTAAAATGCCGTCAAAATGACTTCCTTCGGCAATCTAGTGTTAAAGCAATGAGCAATCATTGGGAAGGA
Organism: Parasteatoda lunata; assembly: GCA_949128135.1. Classification (NCBI taxonomy): domain Eukaryota; kingdom Metazoa; phylum Arthropoda; class Arachnida; order Araneae; family Theridiidae; genus Parasteatoda; species Parasteatoda lunata. Next base: position 32,069,144 of record OX421975.1, read on the forward strand.
CCAGGTTTGTCCCGACCATGCGGTTTGACACTCAACCAGCTTCAGACCGATTTGGACTAGCCAGTGTGAGAAGTAAAAGTGGCCGGTACACAATGTTAACCGCATTGGTATCATCATGTTTTAAGTCTCAGAATTTAGGAGCTGTAATATCCATGATCCCCAAACCAGCATCTGGATATTGCTGGCGGACTAAACTTTTCTTTTTTATTACAAATATTATGCTGTAGATACGAGTACAAATATCTATTTAAAAAAGAGAAATGTTATTAATTAAATCATACTACAGCCATTATTTATCCTTTTGAAAAATGAACGGTCTTTAATGATAGGTTTAATAAGGGCCAAGGAAGCTAATTTGCTGTATTTTATTTTTTGTTTAAAGTGTCTTCTTCAATAGTTTGTACTTTTGTTTAAAACGTCCTTTTTAATATGCTGATTTTTTATGTTTTTAAAAATTAAATTTAACATAATATCTTTTAAACAGTTTTCAGTACAGTGTCATTACGTTAGCGCAGTAAAATTAAACTTTAAAATCAATTATTTCGACTTTTTATTCGATCCTCAAAAAATAAATATTTCTGACTAAAATACTTCTGACTAGGGATTCGTGCAGGACCTTGAAACACCTCTATATGCCTTAAAAACTAAAACTCAGTATCAGTAGGGTTGGACTCAATTCATCTACAGCTGTTCCGGTATTGTAAGCCCTCGGGCATTCGCAGAATGATTGTATTTTAATACTTTTAAGATTTTTATTTTACTTTGTAATTTTGTTTTTAATAAAGGTTATTGGTTTCAGGACTTTCCAGTCTTGTGGCATCTTGATGGACCGCGGGATGGCGGACGCCCATGTCTCGACTGCGACATGTGGTGCTCTAGAATAGATCTTGCGTGACTCGGGCCGGGGGCCCTGTGCCAAACGAATCCCTCTTCTCGGCCCTCCATGCTGTGCTTGGTTTGTGTTGCTTCGTCGAGGCATTACATTTTCTCGGCGTATGGGCCCATTGGCCTGGGTTGCCATTTTTAAAAAAAGAAAATACTTATTAAAAACATACATCAAATTAGTGCGAAAAAAATCAATTTTTTTATATTTTTCGTTTAAAAACCATCAACTATTTGATTCAGTGTACTCAAAGAAAAAGTCGTCTGCTGTTTAAAAAAAATATATAATAATATAATTGCATGAATGGAACGCCGTTATCGTTTGAACTATTCGCCATTTTTCTCAGAACTATCAAAAATACTTGAATTCTTCCGATTACTTTTCCAAAACTACCACTTCGCTTGCGAAGTACGATCGTAAATAAAAAAGCAATAGATTCGAAGACAGACAGAAAAGATGCAACTTTCAAGACACTATCACGGTAAAAGGAAGTGAAATTTACGGTTGAGAAAGTCTTAATTTGTGCATGCAATATTTTGTCATAGTAAACGTACCTGCTTTGACAAAAATTATTGGGGAAAAAAAAGAAGAAGAAAAACAAGTCATTGTGAAATATTTCTTCCATTTTCTTTTAATATCCTGAGTAGAAATTTTACTTGGAAACATAATGTTTTAACGAAAGTAAATTTATAAATCCGACAATATAATATATTTTTAAAAAATTCAATTAATTAAACTAAATTAACTCTTTTTAGATATTTTCAATTATTATATAAAAAAAAATTAAACGTTTTTTAAAATTGTGGAAGATTTGCAAATTCATTTAAAACACGCAGCTATATTTACTCGTGAATTCTTCTGATTTCATTTATATTTCTGTAAAATTAAAATTAAAATCCGATTTCTAATTACTTATTACACTTTTAAAAAATAAATAAATAAACATAGAAATATGTGTATACTTGTCCATTTACAAAAATGAAGCAAATGTTTTTTAATATTCCATCAATTTATATTATTGTATGTTTAGAATCATTCCAGCGTAACCAAAATTTAAAATTTTTCTAACGCTGCGCACAAGAACAATAAAAAATTTTATAACAGTTCTCTACTAAGGTAAGCAACTTATTTTATTACTATTATAGCACAAACCACTGATTCATAAGTTTAACTTAGATAATTTTATTAATAAAATAATTTGATTTTTATACAATATTTATCTATATTTATTGATATTTTTCTGGGTTGACGTTTTTTAATATTTACACATTTTTTCACAATTAGAATAATTTCTGCGTAATCAAATTCGATTCATAATCGGGACAATTATTCATAATCCACCTAGGACGCACCGACCACAGTGCTGACGTAAAATATCCGCAGTGGTAGACGGATCAGAAGTTAGAGTCTCCTTGCCGTCGGGCTAACTATGGGAGGTTTTCGTGGTTTGCTCCATGTATCGCAAATGCGGGTTAGTTCCATCAAAAAGTCCGCGAAGGTAATTTCTCCCAATACTTGATCCAGGAAATCCCTTGTTTTCTGGTTTGGGTTCAAAATTGCAAGGCTACGGAGTTGAACATAAGTAGTCGTAAACCCAAAATCGAGTCGGGTGTTCAACGACGGTTATAAAATTCAACTTGCAAAATTGCACTGAAGTAAATGAATTTGGAACAATAAAAAACCTACAGAAAAACTGAGAGGTATCAATAAAATAAAATTTATTTTTGAGTAAAGAATTTTTATTTATTCTTACCCTCGCATTTAAAAGGGAGAGAGATAATCCAAGATTTATTTGTTTATTCATTATTTAACTAAATGTATTTTTATATATAATTTTTGAGCCAACGATCTCTAATTTTTGCATATTTTTACATTTGTGGATAATTTCATTCACAAAAGCGAATTCACGTAAGTCGGTTAAGTAAAAATAATAATAATAATGAACTTTTATAATTTATTCATGGGATCTTTCAGGTCTTCTCTCGCCTCCGGATTTATTCATTATTTAAGTACTTTTTAACATAGTTTTGTGCAAATGATTTCATTTATTCGCATATATCTTTACTTGATGGAATCGTTTCTGGTTTACCAAATGAAAAAATTTACATGGCATGCTTTACAATAAATTCTTTATTTTTCTATTTAACCATAGTTCAACTTTAAGAATTTCAATCACTTAAGCCAGTGTTTCCCAAACTTATGACTTTTGTGTACCCTTTCTACATTTTTCGTAACGCTGTGTACCACCAACAAAAAAATGAATGTATTTTTTTAAAAATATGTTTCTTTTTCTTTTTTGGTACAAAGTTTTGTAGATTCCAACCAGCGATCCATATTCTATGTTAGGAATAAAAATTATATTTTATAAAAAAAATCAAAATAAGTAGAATTTATTACAAACCTTTACTATAAACAAATTGCACAAAAGTTAAAAATCACAACTGGCTGTTGACACCACTAATTATTAACTGTCAACTCTGCAAAAAATAGCCTATAGAAAAATACATAATCGTAAATTTTCATGGCTAGTTTTGATTTTAAATAAAAGATTTTGAAATTTTCGTTTGAAGCAAGATATTTCGCATAAGAACGTGTACCCCAGCTAAACTGTTCCCGTACCCCAGGGGGTACGCGTACCACAATTTGGGAAACACTGACTTAAGCGAACTCGGATAAAAATCTATAAAAAAATTAAAACGTATCGGCAGGGTAAAAAATATTCTTTAGAGGAATGAACTTTAATATTCAACCATGTGTGTAGAACAATCTGCTGCACTATTAACGAAGCGTTGTGCATGCAATCCTTTCAAAATGGAATCACTCTTTTACAATATGACATATCATTTCTGCTTCTTTTTGCAGAAAATAAAAAATAATGTTATTCGTTCGGCGAAAACCCCATGCACACAACGCCCAACTTCAAACGACTTCTAAGAGCAAAATGAAAAACACATTTATTTTGTTGATTTTTGTTTCATGTTCTGAAGCAAGTCATATAATTTCAGAAGTCGTCGGTCGGATATATTTTTTTTTTAAATGCTCTTTTATTCTTGTATTAGACTTCCTGTATTCTATTTTTTCACTGTGTTTCTTTTTGGAATTTCTCTCCAAACGATTTCCCGGAGTTCCAGGTGCTTGCTACTTTGTTTCTTGAATTGCGGATGGAATTGTTTACCTTCAATGTTTTAATTCCTCCTTTCACGTGCAAATTTAGAAAACGGTTAAAAAACGTGGCAATAAAAAAAAGATTAATCACAGAACATAAAATTGTGGTTTTTCCCCGCATCTTCTATCACGCAGAATTTTGCTATTGAGAAATATTCAAAGATCATGAAAAACACAGACAGGCGGACACGGACACACATTCTTGGCACATATTGACAAACTCTTCATTTTATTATAGATTATTATTATCGAACAATTAGTTTTAAAGCAGAAGATTTCAAAAATGTAAATTCATTTCTTATTCAGAATTTTTATTTTATCATTAAACTCGTTACACTAATTTACCTACCTTGCTCAATCTTCTTAATCAATGTTTCAAATGTAAGAAAATAACTCTTAAAGCAATCAGGCAATTTAAATTTTACCGTTGGCAACCATTTCATTTCCCTTCTCCACCAAAGTAAGCCGGCATTTAAAAGAAGTTTTCTTCGAAAACTAATTTGCTAAATGGTCTCATGCCTAAAATACGCACCTTAAAAACATTTTTTTTTCCTTCTCTCGCTTAACTGCTGCTCTCTAATGCAAGTTTGAAGAGAAGAAGAAAAAAGAAAAGAAGAACTAATAATACCAGAATCCTGATGATATTTAATGTTTTCCAAAAGGCTTAAGTCAATGTTCTGAAAATCGTTTTCCTTGAGGTTAATATTTCGATGAAGAATTCTTTTATTATTATTATTGCTTCGACTGGCGAATAAAAAGTAAGTGATTTGAACAGGAAATAAAAGCTCTTTTGTACTCAGAATTAATTAGGATTTAATTTTAAGACAATATTGACAAATAAAAGGCTTTAATTTTAAGAAAACAATTAATTACAGATTCCAGCTTCAAAGAATAAATTATTTAATTTTATGTCATTATAAGCTGGAAATGTCGAAATTGTTAAATGAAAATTTTTAAATTATTATTTTTAATTTATTTATCTTTGCAATTACATTTTACGTTTGAAAATTAAGTTATTAATAACCATTTGCTATGCAAAGTATTTCTTATTTCAAACGAAAATTAAAATTCCTACAATATACTGTGTAGATCAGTGTTTCCCAAACTTATGATTTTTGTGTACCCTTTCAAAAATGTTTGCAATGCTGCGTACCACTAATAAAAATATCAATGTATTTTTTACTATAAAAAAATTGCGCTAAAGTTAAAAATCACAACTGGCTGTTGACATCACTATCCGTTAACTCTGCAAAAAATAGCCAATAGAAAAATACATAATCGTAAATTTTCATGGCTAGCTTTGTTTTTAAATAAAATGTTCTGAAATTTTCGTTTGCTGCAAGATATTTCGCATAAGAACGTGTACCCCCGCTAAACTGTTCCCGTACCCCTGGGGGTGCGCGTACCATAGTTTGGGAAACACTGGTGTAGATTGTTAGTTTTGTGACTACTATTTTCATAAAATATTCGATATTGGGATAAAATATCTTATGTGAGTTTTGAAGCCAACTCAAAGACATTTCCCGCCGTTGAGGTGGCTGCAAGACTAACGGGCTTATGTCATAATGTAGAGAAAACGAAAATACACGTTATTCTCAAGAAGAGTTCCAAACCCTTATCGTGAAATAGGCTCTTATAGATTTGAACGGCAAGAAGTTTTACTTACTTAGGATCAATTATTTTACTATTAATAATCGAATATCTCTTAAAATGTTGGGGGGGGGGAACGACTCTGGGTAAGATTTATTAAATTTAGGCTTCTTTCTAGAAAAGCAAAGTTCTTATTTTACAAAACTCTTGTCAGGCCTGTCTTGACATATGCTTCTGGAGCTTGGACAATGAGAAAACTGGAGGTGGTGTAAATAAAAACAATAACTGGAGGAGATTTAACTTTGAACTGTTATAAGCAAGCTGATATTATTAAATACAAACAAATAAATAGAATGAATTGGATGGCCCACGTGATTCGAATGAGTGATAACAATACAATAAAAAAGATATTGCTTTTTAAACCCACTGGAACAAGAAAGATGGTTGAGATGGGTTGATTCGGAGTCTGATTTTCTAGCAATTAATGAAAAGAATTTGAGATCAAAGATAAATCAGAAATAGTTATGAAGAAAACTTCAAGCATTAGCCGATATTAAGCTGCCTGGTCAGTGGTGATGATGGATATCATGTAACCAAAATTTCATATATGTATAAACAGGGTGTCCAAAAAGAATGGAAACGGCATAAAAGTATGCCCCCCTCACAACCTCTATCACTGGAATGGGATAGGGGTAACTTTAAAATTTTATTGCAGGTTTGAATTCTGCATTTAATGAAACTATGCCAAAAGATGGCGCCATTATCTCAAAATGAAAATGGTTACAAATTATATAAAACGAGCCGCTTAAGGCGGCCAGCTGTCCGCCAGAGTTTTCCTTGTCTTGCCACAAATGCAATCGAGCTTGGGATGTTGAAGCACGATTTTCTTCTAGCCTTCTTCAACGTTCCTGGGATGTTGAAGCACGATTTTCTTCTAGCCTTCTTCGACGTTCCTGGGATGTTTCTCGGGTCCTTGCATTTCTGGTTGAGACACGATTATTTTCTAATCTTCTTCCGCGTTCTTCAGATGTTTCTTGGGCCCTAGCACTGCTAGTAGAGACACGATCCTCTTCCAATCTTCTTTGACGTTTCTCAGGTGTTTCTCGGACCCTAGCACTGCTAACCTCTTCTAATCTTCTTTGACGTTCCTCAGGTGTTTCTCGGGCCCTAACACTGCTAGTTGAGTCACGATCCTCTTCCAATCTTCTTTGACGTTCCTCATGTGTTTCTCGGGCCCTAGCACTGCTAGTTGAGACACGATCCTCTTCTAATCTTCTTTGACGTTTCTCTGATACTTCTTGGGCTCTAGAATTGCTTGTCGAAATTCGGTCATGTTCCATCCTTCTTTGACGTTCCACAGACGTTTCTTGGGCCCTTCTTCTTCTTTGAGAATCTCTTAATATCTTTTTCTTTGACAAAATACAAATTTTTTTGGAAGGCGGTTCTGCCATGTCAGTAATCGGGTTTTTAAGAAGTCAACGAATACTTTAGAACAACAATTACTATGAAAGCAAATCATGAAACTTCAATATTAAAATCTAAGTGCTTACCTGCAAACTAAAACTTTCTGAAAATAACTAATTACATTTAATAAAAACTGTTAAAATAAAGAATAGAAAAACCAAAGAGATCCAAGGTAAGTGTGATCGTTCCTTCAAAAACAATTAAATTCCTATTTTATATATTATATAGCTACAATGCTTAAGAAAAAAAAACTAAAATGCTAAATACATGAAAAGAACACGAAAACGAATTAATCTTTCATGGTATCAATTTCTATTTCTATATAATTTTTTATGGTATCTATTTCTATATCGCTACAAAAATTATCGTCTTCGCTTAAGAAATAAAATAGTGCGTGGAAAGAAGAAGAAAAACTTATTATAACAATTATGAACAGCGACAAATGTATCAAAGCGACGCGTTCTATTTACGTATCGAATATGTTGCCACATTTTTAATACAAAAGTTAAACTTTTCTCCACTTTGATAAATGTAAACTAATGCGAACCTTACAATTAAATTATTAATTCCTTCGTATATTATTGGTTTAAGTTGTCGAAAATTAATATTTCAATTGTAAGGTTCGCATTAGCATACATTTATAAGAGTGGAGAAAAGTATATGCATTTTTTGAATATGGCTCTTTGAAGACGAAAAAGCATAGATTTTCTTACAAAATGACTGATGACTAAAAAACTAATCCAAATTTTTGAAAAAGAGAAAAAATACTTCTTCATTATGTCAAAACACAATTATGTGCCGAGTTTCGTGCCTAGGCGAGGCTTCTGGGGCGATATATTGTGATTACAGACACACACACAGCCGCGTTTATTATTATGTATAGATAGAAATATTTCGGTAAATGTTTATTAGATCGGAAAAAATAATAAAATTAGTAATGGTTGGTATTTTAAAAAAACCTAATATTTGCCACCAAATTCGATCCCTCAGCCAAGAGGGTCAAGATAAAGGTATGGTTAGAGCTTTGGAATATATAAATGGGATGGGACGGTGGTCAAGTGTGGGCAGTTAAAATTTTAAATTTCTTGGCCTTTTATCTTTTTTTTATTCGATAATCTTTTTGCTTTTAGATTGTAATGATCATGATCACTTTTAGTTAAAGAAATTATACAGGGTGTTTCGTAATAACTGTTCTTAATATATATCTATTTAGAATTCTTGCAAAATATTAAGGTGCAGAAAGTATATATGCTCATTTGAGATCGCTTAGCAATAAAATAACAAAAACGCTATCGAAATATGTTGAATCACTGGTAAGCAATGCCGGAGAATAAACGTCCAGTTTGATTGCTAGGAGGAGTTATTAAGAATAACCTATTAACTCCTCTCTGTAATCTTGGACACTCAAACAGGTTTAGATTTTTTTTTTCGATTAACAGTAATATTTCATTAGATTTCAATAGCTATTTTATCTTTACCGCTGAAATAATAATTTATAATCTTTATTGAGTAAAACATTTTTCCTCATTTTTCACAAGAATTAATTTTTTATTTATTTATTTTAAATATATGTTAAAGGACCAATCTCTGCCTCTTTACTGGACAACATATGGTATAATATATTATTTGAATATTTTTTTGCCTTCTTGTATGCTTTTTAGAGAGATTTCTTACGTAATAGGCAAAAAATACAATTAAGATTGATAAGTTCAAATTTTAGACCGCGCTCCTGGCTTAATTATTAGAACCATATTTCCGAGATTTCGGCCAGCCCCTATATTTTGGTGGTTAGAAATCCGAATCCGTCGAAAAAATAGGTATGTTTATTCAGAGAAAGCCTGTTTTTGTGTCTGGTTTCATAACTTAAAATAACTTCACTAATTAGTAAGCATATTTGAGGTCACTCCCTCGAACCATTATAAGAGCGAGTCCTAGAACGTGAAGATAAGATCATTAGATCAAAAGTTATTCAGTGTTGTCCGTTTATTTCATTTATTTATTTTTGCGAACTGTACAATAAACAATAAAATTGATTAATCAGTACAAAGTCCGGGATAGCCTGATCGGTAGGGCGTTCGGCCCATGCCCGAGAGTTCGTGGGTTCGAACCCCGCCGGCTGAAAACTCCCCGTGTAGTAAAGTGACTGATGCACGTTAAATCTGTCGAGTCGCAAAAGTCCTCCATGTTCCCATAACAAATCAAAACCTCTGGGGGTACTGGATTGGAGATCAATCGTTCTCTGATTCAGGTCAAAATTACGATCTGTGGATGTATGAATGGGTCCGCCCTATGAAACGGGTGTGACGTATAGTGGGCAGAAGTCGAATTCGTAGCCATAGATGGCGCCACTGGAAACAATCTTTGGGTTCATTTCCAGGAATTATTTTTTGTGAAATTTTATTTATAAATCAAATAATTACGCAATAATAAGCAAATTCCAATTTATTAGATCCAAAAAGGAGCTGAACAAACGAGAATATTATTATTCATTAAAATATTCATCCAGAGGTTTATTCGCAACCGAAAACGGTTAATTCGCATAAAGTTACCTAAAACTGAAGTTTAAAAAAGGTGATATTTAATTTACAATTTAATAAACTGAACTATGAATTATTTAAACGAAACTAAACTTTAAAGCTAGACAATGACGTCAGGGAAAAGCAAACCCCTTTACGCGAAATATATCTAACCTTACCCTACAAAATCTTAAACAAAAGAGAACGAATAATAAAAAAAAATTCCATACGCTTCCATAGGTATATGCTATATAGGTATGCTTCCATGCGACTATCTCCAGTAATTTAAATAAAATAATTTGATTGGCTGGAATTTGGCATAAGTACATGATCTGTTTTACTTACTAGTATAAACAGAAACTAAGATAAATAAAAAAGTAAGAAAGAAATAACAATTTTACTCTTGATTTAACAAAATAGGAAATCCAAATTAGAAATATAAAAACATTCATTAAAAAGAAAAACATTTAAAGGAACTAATAAGAAATGTTTATTTTAATTTATATGGGCGACATAATTGTCACACTCTTTTGTATCGAATAAAAAATTTCGTTTCTTTCTATAAATCGTCTTTCCTAGGAATAGAATCTCTTCAAATTCTATTTTTATCTTAAAAAAACTTAGAAATCGTCATTTGATATAGCTTGAGCTCTCAAAGCATAGAGAACAAAATTGTTTACCTTTCTTGTGAATTGGTGACTTCTAAGAAATTCAATATATTTTGTTTTCAAAGATACATTTTTCATCTTTTGAAGTACTGTATTCTTTTGCCTGGATGGATTACATCCTTTTTATTTCATTCGTTTGAAACTGGCATCGAAAGAAAAATATAAAAAAAACTTAGTAAATAACAAACCTTTTTTTTTAAAAAACCAATTTCAATAAAATTTTATCTACAATAAGCCAAATAAAAACACATTTCCTAGAACAACTTTTGTTCGAATAATTGAATTTTCAAGCACTAATAACCAATCTTAATGGTTTTAAAGTTGATATCAATGTTAACTATTTATATCTAGGTTAACTAGCTATTTTTTCTATAGATTTCGATTTTTCGCGCTCAAAAAAGGGTTAATAGTTAATAGTATTGTTGTTTAATGTTAATTTCTCTTTTAAGTTATTTCACTAAATCTCGAAAATTTTTTAAACAAATCGAAAACTTTTGGCAAAAAAAAAAAAAAAAAAAAAAAAAAAAAAAAAAAAAACATAATTTAATTATTTTTTAATTTTTGTTGGTATTTTGAAAACAGGTAGATTCATATAACTAATCTACCTAGCATTGACTATCATGTAACATACTTTGGTAAAATATTTTACAGTTTACAAAACATTTTAGAAAAAATTTTACATGGTAAAACACACTTTTGGATAAGCAATTTATGATTAGGTTAACAAAGACATGGGGAAAAATTGCATAAAACGCAATTTTAAGAAGACGGTAGGAATTGGAACATGAGATATTTGGCATTAAATTGAAAAACTGAATAAAATATTACTTACTGGTAAGGAAATGTTTGAAACTTGGGTTTCATTCCGTATATAGTTGAAATTTGAACTTTCTTGTTCGGGGGTCCCTATCTTTTTTGTACCGTACGGCTGTTTATAAGAAGAATTTGTAGTTTCATTTTTTTTTTTTTTTTTCATATTTGAATGTACATTTCACCTCATCAACTAGGCTTAAAAATGTGCCGAAATTGGGAATCATGCATTGATTTTGACAGTTTTCGTATCGGTGGAATAATCTCGCCAAATTGGCGATTTTAAAAAGGAGTTTAATAATTTTTAAAATATAGTGACCAACAAATCTGCCATACTGATACCAGAATGACGAGTGTCGATCGGAAGGGCATTGGACAAAAAAAATTTGTTTAAATATCTAATTTCGTTCTAAGACCCAGACAATTCTGCACGGCAAAAATGCATAATTTAAAATTAAAGCTTTGCTTCAACTGCAAAAACTTCAAAAGGAATAATTCTTCAATTCAGATAATTCTTCTCGGCAAGATGGTATATACATGTTACGGTCAATGTGAATAGACGGTTTTTATTAATACTAACCGGTTAATATTAATAATAACCAAATAAGCCAAATAACCAAATATTAATAATAACCAAATAACCAAATAATTTAAGCAAATTTATCGCATTAACCGATTATTAATTATAATAACCAATGAAGTTTGGTCATCATTCTTTCGTATTTATATGGGGATATTTCCGTATGATCTGATCTGCTACACCATCAACAATCGCAATGACGCCAAATTAATTCTGAAACTGGAAAGAAAAAAAAAAAAAAAGATGTAGATATTTGACCGGGATGACTACGAGTTATACCCTTCAAATTGAACCCTTTCCGCGATATTTCTTCCCCCTCGCGGACCGCTGCCCCGAAGTTGCTAAGACTTGTCGATTATTCTGCCACCGAACACGATACGGAAATCTCCCCTTTTTATTTCTTCACTTAGACCAAAACAAGTGGTTATTAAAAAATTTTAACGGTCAGTATTAATAATAACTAGAATTATCACTTTAACCGTAACACAATATACAAAGAGGCACACCCATGTGCCAATGCTATATAAACCGTTTAATCACATTGACCAAACTTCATTGGTTATTATTTATAATAACTGGTTAAAATAAATAATCTGCGATATTTCTCACTCATGACCAAAGGAAGTGGTTATTATTAATATTGACCGGTTAGTATCTATAATAACCGGATTTAATACTTTAATCGTAACATATGTAACTTGATCGTAACATATGTAAATGTTTAAACCGCAGTCGAACGTCTATGGGACTTGTTAGGCGTTATTCACAATCGTTTTAATGGATATTTCATGTTAGCACAGTGGCCGATTACTCGTTAGAAAGATTGCGAAATAACAAACTTGCAGCACTAGTCCTTCAATTCTAAGCTACCTCCCACTGAGACTAAATTTTTCCGTGTCTTTTGCATGTGGGAACAGGTAGGGAATGCATCTTTCGATTTTTAGAAGAAAATAAAACATTACTTTTCTAATAAAAAAATGCATTCAGAAAAATTTCGGAGATTCGAATTTTTTTCATGCAGTTTAAATAAGCAGTTAAATAAGAAAAAAAATGTCGATGAATATAATATCAGGAATTGGCCAGTTAAATTATAAAAAATAAAAAGTATCATTGTAAAGTACATTGAGCAAGCAACGGCAACGGATTTTACCTTTAAAAAAAAGGAGAGAGAGAGAAAAAAAAAAAAAACAGAGTACGTAATACTCGGCAGTATGGTAATGTATGTATATATAAAGTATGTATATAAGAGGACAAAACATGATCGAAGTATAGGGACTATTTTTTAAAAAAAGTATTGGGACATTTCCTACCTTTTCACCATCAAAAAATATGGTAATATCCATTTCCTTAAGGAAGTAGTTTAGAACTGAATGGCTAGCCGTCAGATACAGATAGCATGTATACAGATAGCATGTATACAGATAACATCAGTAAGGCTGTGTAGAAGACCCAACAGTATATCTCTAGGCCGACGGTCGACATTTTGAACAGAGTTTAGAATAAAAGATGTATTTTTTATTCTAATGACAAGACAAAAAGTACAAATATTTAAGATAAAAATACAAAAGTATGTACATAAGAGGACAAAACATGACCGAATTCATTGTCCTAAAAGTTCTCTTGCTTCCCAAAACATTGAGAACTTAATGTGTCCACTCATGAAAGAAGATATATAGAATTTACTATATCTAAACGAATCTATTTCTTTCTAAAATGTTCCTTCCAATGGAAAGTGGAATACTTGTGCAGAATATTTAGACTACAACTCGCCTTCTCTTTTCAATGCAAAAATAAAAAGAAGGGGGGGGGGGCTTTTTTTCTTTAATTATAAATTCCTTTTTGAGATTAATTACATAGAAATAAATTACATAGAATTGTTTTTTGAAATAAATTATATAAAATTGTTTTCTGAAATAAATCGCATCAAAATAAATTATATAGAATTGCTTTTAAAAATTAATTATTTAAAAATGCAGATCTTTGAGAAGGGGTTATTAGGAATTTCATATTTCAAGTATTTGTCATGCTCGGCCATGCTCTATATTTCATTTATTTTATTTGTTTTATTAATTTTTATACATTGATTCTCTCGCGTGCAACTAACTTGTCTAGTTCTTCGTAGGCTAATAGGTATTTATAGCCTCAAAGTTTCTTTTACAGAAAAGTTTGGCAACCACTCCTAAGACGATTGAGTTAGACGATAGAAATTCCTTAGAATCCGCAATTATTTGTAATTGATGTTTAATTCTTTAGTAAACATCTTGTTTCAGAATAACAATAATGCTTTATTGTGTTCCTTTTCATGTTTAAGATTTGACTAGGATAAAGCTTAAAAAAAATAAAATGGACAAATGGCGGCGTTAATACCTATTGAAAAGTGGAGGTGAATAGAACTAACGATGATTCGAATTGTTTTTTTGTTTTGTTTTTTCTTCTATTCCCACCCCTGTACTTTACCACATCCGAAGACTTTAATTTCTTGGGAACGTCTCTAGTTGAACTTTGCGTGTGGTTTGTAAAAAAATATATAGTGTTTTTCAAGTCAACTCAACTCAGCTCGTGATTTCTTCTATCATCGCGTGGAGACATAACATGTGGAAAACAATGAAATATTGCTTCGCGTGGATGATTCAAAAGTACTTCACCAATTTATTGGCGAAGACAATTGCCATTATTTGAAAGATTGGCGTATTAAAATAGTCGCAATGTATGTACTAAGCTCATTTTCAAGTCATAGAAATTATATTTTACTGAAAAAGTAAAGAATTTAAACTTTTGTTCCAAGGATTTACAGCGCCTGGGGATAAATTTAAGTTTTTATGCTCCTTCACAATATGATGTCAGCTTTAAGGGGTCACATTTTCAGGTTCATTTTGAATTTTAATCCAGCGGTTACCATTTTTTTTTCCTTCCTATGAAAACCTAAATTATGGACCTTCCCTTGCCTGAATCTCTGATTTACACTAGCAATTGTAAATATATAAATTAACAAAAGACTATTAATTATTTTAAAAGTATATATGTAACGATCGAAAATTTATTAATTATTCTGAAAATATTTAGTAAATGAATGAGGAATAATTTTTTTTTTTTTATCACATCGTTGGGTTTTACGTCAGACAGTTTAATTCACAGGTCGGGAGCGGTTTAGTTCTTAATTTGATTTTAATGCATTCACAAACTGAAAATAAATAAGTTGAACGGTTTCCATTAAAATAAAAACGAAAAAGGAAGAAAATAAACGTTTAGAATAGCCATTAAAGAAACCTACTTCTTCATTGTTGAATTTTAATGGTTTCGGAAAAGTGGCGGAAGCATTAAATAAATAATAGATTGTTAATTGGATATAAATTTAATTACTGGTTTCGGAAATCATAACTGGTTCAAAAAAGTTCATAACCCTCTGAACTCCTAATCCTCCCGACTCTTCCTGGGAACCCTAGGGTTCCGTGGAACACCATTTGGGAACGAATTTTTTTAGGAATAATGATGAACTAAATTAATGATTCTAAAAGATGAACTGACGCGTATTCCGATTAGCGTTATTTGGTAGATGTATCTAAATAACAGAAAAGACATAAGCAAGGAATTTAATGCAACTAAAAAATGTACTATGAAAATTAAACTTCGACCATACATTAAACTTCCCACAAAATTACTTTTTTAAACTATATATATATATAGTTTAAAATAATATTTTAAACTATATATATATATATATATATATATTTCTTTTTCTTTTTTTACTTCAAACTAATTTCATATATTTTCCGCAATTTGAAAAACACTCCATGATATGCAGCATATCAGCGGATCGACATAAAGGAATTTTTCTTCAGAGTATTGTAAAATACATTTCGTATGGACACCGCCTGATTATTTAAATTTTTATAAATGTATTTTTCAAGAAAATAAATAAATAAATAAATAAATAAAAATTGGTAAAATTTTTTAATACAGCGAAACAAGAAATCATTAATTTATTAAAATACATGATTCAAAGGAGCTCTTCAAAAGATTTTTCTAACATCATTGATTAAATCTATCGAATATTAATCTCGCAATCCAACCCTACTCTCCACATTGTTTTACTGTAGTATCTGAAAATTAGTTCCAAAATTGAAAAGGCTTTGAATAAATTGGAGTTTAAATTCTTTTTTTTTTCCCTTGTAAATATAATAAATTTCTCCAACCTCGTATTGGTAATATTAATAGCTGGGGGAATTTATCAAATTTTGGGTCGATATTGGACTGACTAAACGTTCCCTTAAACTTCGACGTGAAGAACATGAAAGAGATGTCTGGACATTAATCGATCTTCTATTGCTCTACTGAGTTCGAATTCTATTTAAATGTTTGAGTTTTCCTTTGTTAAAACATATCAACACTGCTCTTCATCTACCGAACTTGATTTTTGGGAATCTTTCCCTATTTTGAAAAATTCTAATAATTTTAGTATTGATCTTTCTAATATCCCATCGTTTCAAAATCTATTCTAACTTAATCTGTTTAACCCTGGGGTTTCCACGAAATCTCCTCTCACCTGTTTCTTATATATCTTTTTATTATCTCATTTATTATCTGTTCAAGCTTTTTCTCCTGTCCTTATCTTATAGGAGAGAGGTCCTTATTGGTTAAACCACTTTGTACGCATTTGTCTTCTTACTTCTCTACCATCATTTAGTGTCTAAACACTGAGGAAGGTTCGTTCTTGTTACAGAACAGAAAATATAGTATGCTCATTTCTGCCTTTTCATTTGTGCTTTATCCGTAATTTTTTATTTATTTATTTTTGATTTAGTACGTATGACAAGCTTTATTAAAATTATAAGATCTAAAGCAAATTTTGCCAATAATAAACAGAGTTAGATAAATAAATTGTTTCCCCCCCCCCCATCGTTTTTTTGGATGAATAATTTTAAGAAATGTATGTCTTAAGAAAGTGGAAACACATTACTTTTTACATAAATTTGAAATATTATTGATGTGAAAATTTCCCGATAAGTTATCATTTTGTTGGGCTTATCAATTTTATCTAATTGCAGGAGTTAGTGTAAAAGTTTGTTTTAGCGAAAACTCAAATGGAATTGCCAATTCGAAGTTAACTCAAACACAAAAGGAATTGCCTTTATAACAAGCTTGTGGTTATAAGCAACCCCAAATGTTTAAATAGCAATATAAATAGGGTTGTGTGGCAAATAAAAACAACAAAATTAACTGTTAAAATAGCAATAAAACTATTCGAGTGATGATATATAGCTTCTGAGGTCATTGATAACTCATTGATGAATTTAATAGTAAGCTATCAAGAAAAAAAGAAAGAGGGTGCGATGTATATGTGAGCGAAAAAAGTGCATTCTTTTAATATATCAACAGAAATCCTAAAAATTGCAGAGAAAAATCAACCTACTCGGCCCATGCTCGTCTCCACAGGGTTAAGGTTGCTAGAAGAAAATAAGGTGAAATGATGTTTGTTTTCCCCTTTTGCGTAATGATACCGAAAATAAATAAGAATACATCTTCTGTTTTAGTCTTTATATTATATAGCTAATTTAACAGAAAAATTTCTCTGAAAAATTGTCGCAATAGCGGGAGCTTAGCAATTTTTTAATCGCAATAAACATAGAATTTGTACAACTTTAATATTAACATTTTAACAATGTAATTCATAAAAGCGGGCTTTTCGTAATATGCCGTACTCTTGCTTTTATTCTATATTCTCCAGCAAAAGTGATGTGAACAAAGATTTTCAAAAAGAATGCCGCTTTGTCCAATATATAACAGAACAAAATAAAATTTACTTAGGAACCTTACATCTAGGCAGGAATGCCAATTTCCTTCCGGATTACTTTCCTTGAACTCAGAGAAGAATTCTGGGAAAAGTAATAAAGGAATTTCGCTTAATCTGAAAAATAAAAATAAAATAGATGGAGTTGAGGAGAGTTGAGATGTTATCCTTATAATGAGATATTTTGATTGCAAAATTATGATTCTAAATCGACTGAAATTACAGTGCAGATAAATATTCCGACTATAATCAATAGAGACTATTAATTGAATGTCTTTCCATCTTTTTCCAAGAATAGAAACACTTTAACGAAAGGTAACATAAAAGTCGAGACAAATTTAGATGCTCAATTAGTGTTATTGTGCTTCGTCTGCATTCAATAATATGAAACGTAATAGATGTGTATATTTCGTTGACTACACAATCTACTAACTATTACATAATCCATAAAGGATATTTGAACTCCCAAACGAGTTTATAATAGTTTATATAACTAAAAATTAACTAAAATAAGTGGGTGGGAAACACGATATTTTGTACAAGAGATTTCATAACTAGATGGATTTTTTTTGCTTTATTATCCTTAAAATTCAACTTTTGAACGAAATTTATAATATATATATATATATATATATATATATATATATATATATATATATATATATATATATATATATATATATATATATATATATATATATATATATATATATATATATATATATATATATATATATATATATATATATATATATATATATATATATATATATATATAAAGTATTCGACGGAAATGTGTTAAAATTAAGTTTTAAAGATTGCATAACTGAATAAATTATTCTAAGTTAGATAAATTATTCTATGTCTAGTTATTACGTATTTCTAAATTAGTATTTCTCCTGATCTTTTCCACCTAATTTAGTTCAAATTTCAGACTTCGTCATTTCCAATCACGCAAATTAAAAAAAATTATCACCTTACAATTGAAAAAAAAAAAAATGTTTTGATCACTATTACATTAAATAATAACTAAATATTAAATAGTTATAAATCGTTATTTTTGCTTAAAATCATCTTTAGTCAAACATTGATCATTAATGTCTACTATTTTTTTTATTTTTTATTATTCGCTGAAATAAGTCTAGATGTACGTATACCCTTTTCTCCAAACTCAACTAAGGGGTGGAGACGGGTAGTGAAGATTCAAAATATGCTCTTAATCCTCTTTTCACAAATAAACTAATGATACATATTTACTCTATTTAGCAGTATCTTTGAATACATTCAAACGACAAGGTCGCCACCCTATCGCAATTTAAGATATAAAGCAAGCGATATTTTAGAATTTCAATTTATTTTTTTGACAAAATTATGCTGCTACAATTCAAATTTTTGATAGGTAGTTAAATAGTATGCAGTTGCCTGTTTCTAGATTTTTATTAAGCATCTTTAAATAATTTTTAAGAATTAAATAATTTTTTAATCGTATCCAAATCGGTTTTTATACGCTTAATTTAATAAAATTAGATTTAAAAAAATCTAAAATCTGAAAAATGTAGTTATAAATTACGTTACTCAACACCACAAATCGTAACATTTTATTACTTCCAGTTTTGAGGAAGAATTCAATGAAGTTATTCGATGAAGCTAAAATTCAAGGGAGTAAGAATTATCACGTGCTATTTCTCGTAATCTAATAAAAAGACTCCTTCATTTTTACCTTTTTTTGAAAGGTATTATGTTATCTAATAATATCATCAAACATTCGTTAAGTAGAAAAAATTTAAAGAAAACACAAATTAAAAATTTAACCTAAAATCCAAGATGGCGAGCATAAAGGCCTCTTTTCACTGCAATTTTTTAATTACGAAAAAGCGAGAACAAGCAAACGATAATTCGCTAGGAACATTTTCGT
The DNA here is from genome assembly GCA_949128135.1 of Parasteatoda lunata. Taxonomy (NCBI): domain Eukaryota; kingdom Metazoa; phylum Arthropoda; class Arachnida; order Araneae; family Theridiidae; genus Parasteatoda; species Parasteatoda lunata. The sequence continues at coordinate 32,088,523 of OX421975.1, forward strand.
GGCCTTATATTTTTACGATGAAACTTTTGAGATAAGATAGAATAAACTTTACCTCGGAATAATTAATTATGGAGGAAAAAAATATCTTTACTCTTTCAAAAATAAGAAATAAATATTTATTTTAGGCTAATATAAAGAAAGGTGCAGGTAATTAAGATATTTTCCCAGCGGGAATACATTTACTCAGAAAAAAAATTTACCGGAAATTCTTAATTTTCATTTACCTACTCCATGCGAAGATATTAAATATCTTTTTTTTTCTTCTTTCCCGCCCCCCACCATTATTATTACGATGAGAGATCCCCCCCCCCACCGGAAACATGCGAAATAAGACCTCTCAAATTGATCATCTCTTCGTATCTTGTAACTTCTTTTTTTTTTTTTTTTCCGTATTCACCGCCTCCTGATTTTAGCTGAGAACATCTGTATTTTTGTGTCTAGTTTTCTCTCAGGGGCATTGCATAATTGTCTTTTAGGGGAATAAAAAGCATTAAGTTTTAATGCATTTTTTGATTATTCATTCAAGGTTTCAAACTTCAGACCCCGTTTATACGAAAAAATCGTTACAAAATTATACTAAAATAGTGACAAAAATGTTTTTTGACGGACTAATAAAAATAAATATTTCACCCTGAATAATTTTTCTGCTATTGATCAAATCTTTCACGCACCATAAACTAAATCTTAAAGAGTTCAAAGAATTGACCTCATTTTCTAAATAATTAATGCTAACTATTCATTAAGTTGATTCGTTAAGTCCTGAGATTCAGATTTTCTAACATCACAATATGTAGGACAATATGGACCTATAACTGGACAATATGGTTCCAACAATTTTAATCATCGAAAGTTTAACCTCTTTAATATTAATATCCCTTTAATATTTATCTCTCTTTATATTTCTCTCTTTATTTTTATCTCTTTAATATTTCTTTTTCCTCCATAGCATTTTAATTAAATCAAAAAATTTTTGCATCCAATATATAAATTTTTATCCCAAAGTAATTCTATGAAAAAAAGTTATTCTGATAATTATTTAGTATTTTTATTACTTTATTTTTATCGAAAAAGTTTGAATTGTAAGGTACACAAATTTTCACACCAGTTTAAATTAGGTAATTTTGAAAATGACAAAATACCGAATTTGGATAGTTCGAATGGTGTCTGACTGAGGAATTTTCAAAGAAATCGTATTTTTAAATTTTCAATTTCTCAAGAGCTAGCCGACCAATTTTAATGACATTTTATATTTTGCCATTTAAAAATATTACCCCCCCCCCCCCCGCGCGCATAGCGTTTTCCCCGCATAGCATTTGCAAGGATACTTGGGACTCGTAGAAGAAAGACTTCTACTTTTTTCCCCTTGTTTCTCAAACTTGTTGGTTTATTGGAAGATTTTGACTAACAATTTTAGCAATGTTTTGAGCCTTTTAAAAAATAATAAACATAGAAATATCTTTTTCAGTGATTTTTTTTCCACAAGAATTCTACAAGAAAAAAAGATATTCACATCTGCCACTACTTCAATGTAGAATAATGGATAATGAAGCACATTAAACGAATATATGTCGACCTTGCTAAAAAATTAGAGCAATCATTAATTTAAATAGTTAACAACGTACACATTTAAGATACACAAAGCAACAAAGCAGTATTATTACTTCATAAATAAATATAAAAAAGTGATTAATAAATAATTAGTAAAAAAATAATTAACTGATTCATCAATACATCATCTTTTCTTATATCTCGAATTTATTTTATTTTTTAATTTATAAATGTCGTCGACCATATGCTGCTAATGTTACACTTCGTAGCCTTGTAATTTTGAGCCCAATCCAGAAGACAAGGGAACTCCTAGATCAAGTATTGGGAGAAATTTGCCTTCGCGGAGGACTTTTGGATGGAACTAACCCGCATTTGCGTTACATGGAGAGGAAGACCACGAGAACCTTCCACGGTTAGCCTGACGGCAAAGGGACTCTAACCCATGATCCGTCTACCTCTGAAGATATCTCACGTCAGGACTGTGGTCGATGCAAGCCGAATGCGGATTCGCATCGATCAGACATCGTTAGGATTCGATCCCGGTTCAAACTTGTTGGCAATGTAAGACAAACGCTCTAACCCCTGAGCCATCGTAATTCCTCGAATTTATTTCATTTTATTTTATTTTTATAACGGTCGTTGAACAGCCGACCCAAATTTATGGGTTTACGACTACTCATGTTCAACTCAGTAGCCTTGTAATTTTGAACCCAATCCAGAAGACAAGGGAACTCCTAGATCAAGTATTGGGAGAAATTTGCCTTCGTGGAGGACTTTTTGATGGAGCTACATCGGATGGAGCATTTGCGTTACATCGAGAGGAAGGCCACGAAAACTTCCCACGGTTAGCCTGACGGCAAAAGGGGACTCTAACCCATGATACGTCTACCACTGAAGATATTTCACGTCAACACTGTGGTCGGTGCAAGCCGGGTGCGAAATTCGTATCGACTGGGATTCGAACCCGGATCGCCTCATTGGAAGGCGAACTCTCTATCCCCTGAGCCATCGCGGCTCAACGTCGAATTTATTGGCTATTCGTAAAATATTTTGTGCTACATTTGGTAAAATAATGTAGCACAAAAAGTTCGGTAACACAAAAAAGCTTTATTTTCAGTCCCGACCCACATAAATAATATGTAAATAAAAAAGAAAACAATCCCATATCTACCGCTGATTAAATTCAGAATGATACTTTATGCAACACAAATATATACAACGAATTTAGTAAAAAAACGGTAATCATTATATTAAAAAATTTTTAACTAGCAAAGTTTCGCCCCATTATCTCTTTATGTATAAATAAAAAATCTTTAATTAATAATTTGTGAAAAAAATAATTAGCTGATTTATCGATACATTTTTCCTTATGTCTAAAACTTGTTGGCTATTTGGAAAATTTTGAAAATATTTTGCACTAGATTTGGGCAAATAATGAAGCGCCATCTAAGACAGAAATGTCTTTTTCCTCAGTTTTTTTTCCTGTAACAAAAAAATAAAAAAGAAAAGAACTTTATATTTGCCACTACTTAAATGAAGAATGATGCTTGTGCAACTTGGCACACAAAATACACGAGGAGTAATAATTATATAAAAAAAATTATAAAGTGACAAGATTACCATTATCTCTTTATGTATAAATAAAAAATATCATTAATAAATACTTTGTAAGCAATAACTAAATGATTAACAAATGCATTATTCGTTATATTACGAACTTGTTGGTTAATAGGAAAATAGTGACTAAAAATTTTGTCAATGTTTCGTGCTATACGTGGCAAAGTGGAGAGCTATCAAACTCAAAAATACCGTATATTCATTTTTTTTTTTTTTTCACTTAAATGCCACAACAAGAAATGAAAAAGGAAAAGAATTCCATATCTGCCACAACTTGAATGAAGAATGATGCTTTATGCAGCATGACAAATATACGACGAATTTTCAACACGCATTGAAAGAAATTCTTTTTTTTTTTTTTCTATGAATGGGAAATTTTATATGCGAGTGGAGGACAATTGAAGTTTACGAAACAGACATTCAAAAGCTATTTACTAGGCATTTAGGTCACCAGTTGACTGCGGGAAAGAAAACTTTCAAGGATGTGGTGATCATTCGTCACGAACGACTTTTCATTATTTACTGCAAGCATTTATATATGTTTCATAAATATCCGAAGAAATCTTGAGAAATCTGTAATTTATATTGGTAATTGCGGAAAAAAAGTATGGCGGTTTAACAATTGCGCCTAGTAATCTTCTACTTATGATAAATTCCGTAATTAATTGTTCATTCTTGTTTTTATTTTGTGTGGTATTAAAAACAATGATTATTAATTATGAATGATTGTTGATTTAATAAGAGAAATCCCGCTCCAGTGATGTTCAGAGGAGTGTGACTGTCCAAGGCGTAAAACTAAAAACAACAAGCGAGCAGCCCTTCATTATTAATTATGAATGATTGTTGATTTAATAAGAGAAATCCTGCTCCAGTGATGTTCAGAGGAGTGTGACTGTCCAAGGCGTAAAACTAAAAACAACAAGCGAGCAGCCCTTCATTATTAATTATGAATGATTGTTGATTTAATAAGAGAAATCCCGCTCCAGTGATGTTCAGAGGAGTGTGACTGTCCAAGGCGTAAAACTAAAAACAACAAGCGAGCAGCCCTTCATTATTAATTATGAATGATTGTTGATTTAATAAGAGAAATCCCGCTCCAGTGATGTTCAGAGGAGTGTGACTGTCCAAGGCGTAAAACTAAAAACAACAAGCGAGCAGCCCTTCATTATTAATTATGAATGATTGTTGATTTAATAAGAGAAATCCCGCTCCAGTGATGTTCAGAGGAGTGTGACTGTCCAAGGCGTAAAACTAAAAACAACAAGCGAGCAGCCCTTCATTATTAATTATGAATGATTGTTGATTTAATAAGAGAAATCCCGCTCCAGTGATGTTCAGAGGAATGTGACTGTCCAAGGCGTAAAACTAAAAACAACAAGCGAGCAGCCCTTCATTATTAATTATGAATGATTGTTGATTTAATAAGAGAAATCCCGCTCCAGTGATGTTCAGAGGAGTGTGACTGTCCAAGGCGTAAAACTAAAAACAACAAGCGTGCAATCCTTCAATTCCAAACTACATCCCTATGAGAATTAGATTGCGGCCTTTCTTTGTAGGTTTATTAAGGTAGAAAATAAGCCATTGTCCCATCTCTCATATTATATTAAATTTTTTTGGGGGGAGGGCCAAAATTATATTAAATTTTTTGGCCTTGTCCGGTATGCTTTACATTTAGGTTTTTTAAGCGCACGGATCATTGTCTGGTATTTCTTACATTAGTTTTTTAAAGGAATTTTCCATTGCTCGGTATTTACTTTGTTTTATATGTATAAAGTCATTGTCTGATATTTTCTAAACTGAAAATTTTTTGAATCTAAATTATTTGAAATTTGTAGCTCCTTTCGGGCAAAATAAATAAATAATTCCTGTTACTGAACATCTGAACAAAAATGAATGAATCGAATATTATAAATACAAATTGGGGCTAAGTTGAAGCGTAGAAATACTTTTAAATATTTTTTATTACTAGAAAGGTAATATTTTATTTTCGATTTTCTAATTCTGTTACCGGAAATAAATTCTATCTGCTGTATTTATCAAATGAAAAATGTCAACATGCATCCCTATAATATATATATCTAATATCTATATATATCTGAAAAAGATACGGATAAGTTCGCTCCTATAGGGAGGAAGATTAGAGTTGTGGGACTAGCGATGCACACTTCTCATTCTGCAATCTTGTAAGTAAAATATAGTAACCTCTGATGTAATCAAAGAAAATTATAGAATTCAATTATTTCGCTATTGTTTTAGCAGTATTAAAAACAATGACTATTAGGAATTATTTTGGATTTAATGGAAGAAACCTTGTGCCAGTAAGCCTCAAAACAATCCTTACTTCCATTCAATGTGAAGTAAGATTCTAAACATCGTGATTGGATCTTCCTTCTACGCGTCAGTGATTTATCGCCACTTCTTTACTTGATATTTTTAAAATTAAACAAATTTGTGCAAAAGCCGTTTCGAACTTGAAGTGTCAGTTTTTTTTTTTTTTTTCAATAGAAAAACACACCCCTCATTGATCTATTAAATTGATTCGATTTTGATGATTATCGGATGCATGAGTCATTAATAAGCTATATAACCAATCCAATTTATTCGATTTCATTGAAAGAAAAAATTAATACAGGCTTTTTCTCGATGAAATGAATAAAATAGTTTGAAGCTGATATTTATCGAATAAAATTACTATTTTATTCATTTACCATGCGGTGTGGTACTCGCAATGAATAAATATACATAATTGTTTATTTTAAGACTGATGTGTTTTACATGTTTTACTCTCTTTTATTATAGAATCTAAATTTTTTAAAAATCTACTGTAAGTTCAATTTTGTTCTGCGCAGTTTAATAGTCCGGATGTAGTTACATTTTTTCTTATTCTTTACCTCACTATGCAGCTTATGTTCATTACGTCAGACTACTAAAGTGATTCCGTGCAATGCCCGTTTTTTCTTATTAAGAGGTATTTAATCAACCGTCAAAGGTATGGATACGGAAAGGAGAAATTCTAAATATTCTTTTAATCTTTTTATTTCATTTTCATTGATAAACTGTTGTTGAGTATTTCCTTAACTAGGCAATATCTTTCGAAACAAAACATGTAAAATAAAAGGCCGCGTCAATCAATCATAATTTGAGATATTAAGGGTGCGTTATTTTATGTTCTCTTTTCTTTTCTGATAAAATGATAGCAATACAATTCCGGCATCAATAATTTTCGAAAGTTAGTTCAGTAATATACATTTGTCCGTTTTTAAATGTTGGATAATTTTTTATTTATTTATTATTTTTTTGTGTAATTTACGTTATCTTTCATCATCAATTTATCATCAATCATATTTTTCAACATCACCAAAATCGATTTTTATCAGTTAATTTTATAAAATCTAAAAGAAAAAGGAAAATAGATGCGCAACTTTAAATTATCCATCCGCAATGCTTGAACGTACAATTTTATTACTTTACATTTTTGAAAGGGAGGGGGAATACATTGCAGTTTGAAAAGTTATCCATCACCTAACTCAATTGTCAAATAGGAAGTAGATGGAGGTGGGGAGTTTTAAATATGCTTTTAGGCGCTTTTTTTTTCACTTACCTCGACAGTATCTCTTGAGATATTAGAATGTGAGAATGTTCTGTTAGGAGAATCGGAGAAATATAGTTTGCATTATGCAAGAACTGCAGCTGATTTTTCGTCAAAATTATCGCAATACAAGGAAATAAAAATGATTAAAAGCGTGTTAGCTTCGTCCACAATCCATAGGCTATTACAAGAGTCTCTCCGCCACGTGGCTCCACATTTAAAAATTTCAAACTCAGTTCCTAAAAAAACTTAGAAGGAGCAAATATGAGAATGATTGTCACTAGGCCGGTCGGTAGGGCGCTGGGCTCATGTCCAAGGGTTAGTGGGTTCGATCCCCGCCGGCCGAAAACTCCCCGTGTAGTAAAAGGTGACTGATGCACGTTAAATCTGTCGAGTCGCAAAGTCCTCCATGTTCCCATAACAAATCAAGACCTCTGGGGGTACTGATCCAGGAGTTTCTTGTCTTCTGGGTTGGTTCAAAATTACAAGGCTACGGAGTTGACCATTAGTAGTCGTTAACCCCAAAAAATTGGGACGGCCGTTCAACGGCGGATATAAAATGATTGTCACTAACTGCGATGAAACATTGCTAATATTAAATATTAAACGAGTTATCTAAGCAAGACATGATTATATATATATATATATATATATATATATATATATATATATATATATATATATATATATATAGCCTTAAAGTGAAAACATAATTGTGTAATTTAAAGAAATGTCGATAATTACAGGGGTTATAAAACTTTTACGTAAGAGGTTTATTCGTGATTTAAAATAGAAAGGGGAAAATGAAGATTGAGGTCATCGAACCATTTTCTAGTCGTTCCTTCCATTCATAACAAAATCGAACAACTAAAGAAACTGATGACCATTCTTGGAACTCTTGCTCTATGATGATGAAGTAAATAATTTTACCATTATGAAGAACTGCTTTCTTCAAAATGAGACTCATTAAATCATCTGTTTAATAAAATATTCGAAAGGGTTCTATTCGAGGTCGGTTATTGAACACGGAAAATGTCTATTCCTGATTAGGCTTTTAACCAAAATGAAATCTCCAATGAAAATTGTCGTTTGCTGTGCAAGAAATTTTATTTATAAGTGGAACAAAAAAGTACGGTTGAAAACAAAATACTAAAATAAAAAATATAAAAAAACATTGGGAAAATACTTTTTTTTTTTTAATGATGTCGTTTGATGATATTTCTGGATATCTTTAAATAAAATAAATGGAACATGAATTTAATTTATTAATTATTGAGATTTTTACGTTAAAAACAACGATTAATGAACTGCATTTTCCGTTTGAGTTAAAAATCGTTTGCTTATATTTTATTAGCTTTGAAGACAAAGCTATCAGTTCAGGGAAATTAAAATTATTCCTTTGAATGTATTATAATCAAAAAAGTCATTAGAAAAGGAATTTTAAGCTTATTTTATATCTGTGATTGACCGTTGTTTTCATTCAGGAATATAAAAAAGGAAAGACGTTCTTATTTAATAAAAAAAAAAAAAAAAAAAACTCTTTAGCCTTAAAGATTTAAATTTTTTTTTCAAGTTTAAGTAATTCTTCTTCAATATTTAGTAAAAACTTTAGACATAAAAACAGAGTTATTTAAAAACTCATACAGAGTGAATACAGAGTTAGTTAAAAACTCATTAAAAACTGAAAATTCTACATTAAATTAAGTATGAAAAATATCGTCTGAATTATTGAAAAGTATAAAATATGTAAAAGAGGAAAGAATAAACAATGTTCTCCAAAGAGTATGTGAAAAAAAAAAAAATGAGCTCTACTATTTTATTACAAAGAATCTGTACCTTTCTATAGTTGTAGCTTATAAAATCTGCACTTTCCAGCCATTGCATATAAAAAACAAATCTGTTCCTTCCTATAATTGTAGTATATAAAACATTACTGTCCTATCCTTCCAGCGATTAGACTGTACCTTTCCAAAACCCCGACCATTGCCTTCTTTAAAAAATTTATTTATTATTATTATTATTACAGTCAATAATAAAAATAAAACTTTTTTTTTTCCTTTGCAGATTATGAAATCTGCAATTTTCTACATTCTTTATTCAGTTGAGTTTAGTGTCAGTGTAGTATCTTCAGGTAGACGCAACTATTTTTATTTTTTTAATGACATTATTTTTTGTAGTATCTTCAGGTAGACGCAACTATTCCTGTTTTTTTTTTTTTTTTTTTTCTTTCAATGATATTATTTTCGAAAAATCTTCATTTTAAACAATTTTTACCCCTATTTCATTGCAGCTACAGAGCCGTCTGTTAACCGACAAACCTGTCAATGGGGATTATTTTTTTATATACATAATTCAAATCTGCAATAAAAATCGAAAAATTCGATTTATTTTTATTTGTTTATTTACTCGCATGTGCGCGTCGAAAATTTGAAAAAATAAAAAAAATAATAAAAAAAATTCTGTCATTTATTTAATAAATTAACCAAATATTTTTTTTTTAAATTTTAATTTTCGACCTTTAAATTCTAAAAATAAAAATGAAAAAATCGTATTATAGTCATGCTTTTTTTAAATTTATTTTAAGCACTATAAAAGTTGGGAAGAATAGGTCTATAGAGTTTTATTATTACTTTAAAAATATTATTTCTTAGGGGGGGGGGTAAATATATTAATTTATCATAAAGTTAAACTTAACAAAACAACTATTTCACTAATTTAAGACTATAAGGGGTAATAACTATGGCGCATCATTATCCCAAGTAAAATGAATATTTGTAATTATTTCAAAGAATTTTTTTTTAAATAAACATTTGAAAAAAAATTATTTTTAACCCTTGGGATTTCCAGGGGGTACATGAGCACCTTTTAGACACACACGTGGCTCATTTTAGCCGCCATCTGTCTTGTCTGAGAAAAAAATATTAGAGAAAAATTAAAAAAGCGCCAACACTGCGATCAATTATCTGCGATAGCAACCTTCACCAATCTTCATCTGCTTCTCCAACTTTACTGTTCTGGTAAACCCATATGCCTTTTCGAGTGCGCCTAACCGAACGGACAAAACGAACGAGACGCATGCTGATAGTGGAACTTGTCGTAAATGAAAACTAGCTGCGGAGGGTTTCTGAGAAATAAGACAACCGGCTTTTCTGAGTAAAATCTCAGCGAGTAGAATCATTGGAAGTGATGAAAGCAACCGTAGTGTAGTTTTTATATTACGTATATACGGCATTAAATGTTCCTCACTTCTGTTACTTTAGCGGCAGTGGCGAGACAAGCTAGTTTTCAGACTTGAAGGCGCTTTCGGATTGGACTGTGATAAAAACTTCTTTAGTTTTATTTCAGAATTTCATTATTGGCAATATCTAAAAAATCGTCTGCTAGAGCGCCGTTTGTGACAGTGAGAATTCTTTTTTGGAAGAAAAAAAAAATTATATTTTTCTCCTTCTGTTTCACATATTTACGATGTGGAATTTGGATTACACCAGATTTTTATTCCTTTAATGGGTAAGTTGAATTTATTTGGCACACTATCTTATTCATTTTTTCTTTTAATGTTATTTGTTTTTAGCTCGACGTAGTTTTGAGAAAAGGCTTTTTAGTTATTTTTTTACATTATATTTATTTTTGTTACCCAAAGATTTTTTTTTTAATTTCTTATACATGATGCTGAAATTACCTGTGTAGTGACAAAGGAAAAAATGAATATTCGACTCAATAAGAAATTACATGAAAAAATTAAAATAAATTTGCCATAGAACATTTTATTTGTTGATTCGAAATTCTTGTAAACAAATTTATATAATAAATTTCTAATACTTTCTAATTACATAAAATACTGTTATTTTAAATAGTAACAGTATTTTATGTAATTAGAAAATACATTTTCAAATAAAAATTGGTTATGAACTCCTAAAATCGTATGCGTCGAAAATATATTATGTCATTTAAAAAAGAATAAAATTGATATAAGATACATTTGTTATATTGTATGAAACTATAACTTATGTAAATTATGAATACTTATAAAAATTATAAATTTTCTATTGCTAATAACTAACAGTTAAAACAATATTCTTAGCATTTGTTTAATATACTGGGTCTTATGGGGAAAAAAACTTGAGGATTATTTTCTTCTATTTATAATAATAAATTTTATACCAGCTGCAATGCATATTTATAACTCTCCCTTTCTTAGGTATGTATTTATGTTTCTTTATGGTAAAACTTGGTGGGATGATTAGATAAATATTGATAAACTATTGCCAACTTTTAGTTACTTGTTCTGTTGGTTTTCTTTTTTAGACAACACAGGAAATTTCTTTTTAGCATTGAAAACAAACTTTTCAATATTATTTTATTTTATTACCGTCGTTGAACAGCCGACCCAATTTCTGGGTTACCGACTACTAATTGTAATTTTAAACCCAATTCAGAAGACAAGGGAACTCCTGAATCAAGTATTGGGAGAAACTTGCCTTCGTGGAGGACTGTTTGATGGAACTAACCCTCGTGTGCGTTTCATGGAGAGGAAAACTACGAAGAATTCCCACGGTTAGCCTAGCAGCAAGTGGCTCTAACCCATGATCCATTTACTATTGAGGATATTTTATGTCAGCACTGGTCAGTGCGATCCGGGTGCGGAATTCATATCGACAAGCCATCGCTGGGATTCGAACCCGGTTCACCTCATTGGAAGGCGAACTCTCTATACCCTGAACCGCCACAGCTCCTTTCAATATTATTACAATATTTGATATATGAGAAAAAGTCGGAGTAAACATTTCACGGTTTTCAATTTTATTTGTCATTCTTGAAAAACTTTGTTTACGTCTATTGGCGTCAATGTATCGTCCTAATACTAGTGTAGGTATGCAACAAGTCTGTTTTTAAATACATCTCAAAATATATGAATGCAACTTGACCTATACAATTTATTTAAACACGCGTTATTTGGAGTGGCTTAAACAAATACTGAGATAACTGCTAATTTGAATTGTTTTAAGTTAAGATTATTTATAAAATATTCGATTTTAAAATTATTATTTGGCAGAAAAAAAGATTATAAAAAGCTTAGTATTTAAGTTTTCTAATTTACTTTTGATAGGTCTTCGAAATTATCAATATTTGAATAAAAGATCGAATTGGAACATGGCAACAGTGGGCCAGAAGACCATGATCTTTGGCCAAAAGTCAAAATTAAATTTTCAACTAAAATATGTGTAGGCAGTTTTAATATCGCCCAAATTAAGTATTCATATTACTTTTTGGACCGACGACTTTTCACTACAATGTAGTGAAAAATATGTTAAAAAAGATTTTTTTAATGTAACAATTTATATTTCAGAAATATATATAGGAATTTCACCTTACTGTTGCATTTTTATCTGAGTAATTAGTCTGAAATTATAGTACAATTTTTCAATTTGTTAAATTAGTTAATACTCTTGACAAACTTATAGTTTATATCTTATCATTTGACATTTTACAATGTTTGACTCACTTTCGAAACTTATCTCCAAAAAGTTCCACGAGGTAATTAGCTAAACTTTTTTTTTGTAGTCTTCTTTGATGTTTCTTCTTTTGAAAAAACCTGCCCAATTTTGTCCATATTGCAAATGTGGACTAAATATACCGAAAAACAAAAATTATGTTTTTTTTCATGTTTTCGCTTTTTTTCGTAATTAATTCTATATTGTAATATTATTTCATAACTATTTTGTAATATTATTTCAGAAATATAATTTGCTTTTCATTTTTAATATAAAATTACGAAAATTATTATATTTTCATTGCTATATTTAATTATTTAAACGTACTATATTATTTTTATTTTCGCTCGCCATATTTCATCCGCCATTTTTTTTTTTTTTTTTTTTTTTTTTTTTGGAATTTTTAGCGTATTTCAAAATTTCAACTATGAATTCAATTTACCAGCACATGAAAACCCCTAAAATTTTGAAACAAATTTTATCGAAATACTAATTTTGGCCACGAAACCATGGATGCTGGCCCACTGTGCATGGGTACGAATAAGAAATTCTATGAAAATGAATGCGACTTCGAATTTTCCATGTTCAAATCAGCAGGAATCATTCTTCATTTTAGCCTTACGTAAAAAGGTCGCGTTTTTGTGAATTTTTGAAAAATCAACTTATAATTTCCTGAATATAATTACCGAAAAATTGGTTTATTGATGCCAAGGTCCCGTCTGTTTTTGTGAATAAGTAAAACTACGTGAAAAAACGCTTCGAAAAAACTACCTTATCTTTTAAGGAGTTGTGGATGTAAAGGAATGAATTTAACCTGTTATCGACTCCGTTTTTATGTAGAAAAATTTTATGAATGGGCCAATTTTAAAATAAAAAATATTATAAATGGTCTATTTTTTAGTTTAAAATATTTAGTGAAGGGTCCGTTTTGACGGTAAAATAATTTGTGATCCGCTACTGTTAATGGATCAGGTGACCATCTTGTGTCATTACTGAACTTATATCTCTCTTAGATAATTAAATCTGTAATTAATAATTTGTATCACAGAATTAGTTGTTAAGTGGTCCGTAAAGACGACCCTTACTATGTATTTTAAGGATTCTTATCAAAAATGAGCACAAAAACGCTTGGGATCGCAAATAAATATTTAACAGTGGAAAAAACTACCGCGCTCTCAAAATATAACGAATAACAATTGAGGAAGGCGAATGCAGTAAGCATCAAAACTGGTTTAATTGGAGGGTGAGACAAGAAGTTGTTTCTTATTAATCGTCTTCTAACTCTCTCACTCTTTTAACTCTAGAGCTTAAATTTATCCCATTCATGACATTTATCCTCCTGTACTGCGATTTGTCAGTTTTCGATTGAGTTTTTATTTTTTCATAGCTAAAATATTAATTTGTAACCCCCATTTTGTGTAAATTTTAATCTTTATTTTTGATAAAGATTCTAAAAATACATATAAAATTGTAAAAGATGGTTTTTACGGAACATCATATTTGCATTTACACCAATTTTTCTCCATGTGACCTAAACTCAAACCTGCCAAGTCTCCTGTTTTTTTTTTTTTTTTATTTTTTTTTTTTTTTTAACGCAGTCTCCTGTTTTTTTTTTTTTTTTAACGAAGACTCATGTATTTTACGACTATCTCCTGTTTACCCATATATTCTCAAATTTCTCCGTATTTGTTGAAATTCTAAAAAAAAAAGAAGTTTTTGGTGATAAAATATCCACTGGTGGTTAAAATATATCTCTTATTCCTCAACAGATGGTGCTATTGCCAGTTCTGCTGTATGTTGAGTGTTAATAATTTAAGTAATTATAAATTATAGTTTAAAAAATATCCTTAGATTAAGATTTATATACATAATTCTATATGTTAGAGCTTATATTATTTCCAATTTTGAATTTCTCTTTTTGACCAACAAGATCATGCATGATGTATCAAAACTTTACTCCTAGCCTGAAAAATGTTGCTAGTGAAAATTTATTTCAAATAAATTTGATATCATATAGAAAAAATAATTAAAAGTATTGTAGCCTTCAATTTTCTAAACAAGGTGTGACATTAAGGATTGACGTCATTTTCTATTAAATGTCAGACCCAAGAGCTTTGTATTTCCAGAATAATTTGAGAATTCCTGAATAATTTGTGTACTATGTTGAATGACTCAAAATTCTCCTAAATGGACCCCAGCACCGAATTTTATTTGGGTCTTGTATGATTAATCTCAATATGAACCAAATTTATGGATATTAAATCACTGATAGCTTTTTTTTTTTCTTCCTTTTTCTTTCCTTTTAATTTCAAATACATTTTAGAGTTAGTTGTTTTTTTTTTTAAGTTGTAGTAGTATTTTTACAGGAATTAGTTGTAGTAGTGTGAAATCACTATCTTCATAATAAGCGTGACATTTAGAATTGACGTCATTTTAGATTAAATGAGTTCATTGCCAGACTCAGAAGCTTTAAGTTGATGATAGACTGGTTCGTTTCGTGTTACAGTTATTTGTTTTATAGTGGCATTCATTGATAGATATTACATTTCACAATTTTATCGCCGTTTTTTTTAATAGATAAAAATCGAACATCAATTCATAAATCATTAATTGAGAAGAGATAAAAATGAACCGTTACATGGATCTTTAAATGATTCCCTACTTATTAAAAGATAATGCATTTTATCTCTCTCTCTCTCTTCCTTTTTTGAGCTTGTATGTAAAATATATATGTAAATTTTTTGCAGATTTGATACATATAATTAACTCTAAAGAGGATAATAGTTTTACCTTATAGTTAACGATAGTTTGCTATTGTTTCACCACTTTAAATGTATTTTTCAAGAATTTCCAAATTTAAAACAGGAAGTGGTTAGGTCGGCTTATAATAAAATATGTAATAAAGAAATAGTCCGCCAAGAATTATATTTTATTTTGAGCGAAGAACTGTTTTAAGCTATTTCATGGCTCTAAAGCCTATAAAAAAAAATTTGCGTCATGATGATTTATAAAGTATAAAATTAGAACATTTATTATATTTTTTGGTGAAAGTGCTTCGAATAAAACCTTTATAAAAATGATTAACTTTCAAAAAATCTGAAATGAATGAAAAGGAAAATGAAATTCCCTGAAAATATATATGATGTGTTTAAAAGTTGAATTCCCTTTTTTTTCCGATATTTTCAAGTGAAATTTAAAATCTCGACTCTTTTTAAGAGACTCAGAATGATTTAACGCATGGCTAGAATTAATCTCGCGTTCGTCTTTTCTTTGGCGGAAAGCAATAATTTTTTTCATATCAAATACGAGGAAATAACTTCAGATGAGGTTTTTATTTTTCCGAATTGCTGGAGTTGTCTTCTATTCCTAGAAAGTCGTCAATCCGCAGTATTCGCAGATGCGCAAACAACAATTTCTGGCGATATTTATATACTTTTTCTGACGAATATTTTTTTCACTATATCGTGGATTTGTTCAATACTCTGACATGTTTGTTTGACTTACTGTTTGATTTAAAATGGGAGAAGGAATCTGAAATGTAAAAAAAAAAAAAAAAAAGATTTTTGCATTTCAGATGCTTACAATTTCTCTATTATTGTTTTAATGCTACGCCCTTGAGTAATTGCATACTGGGCATTTTATTTTTTACTTTACTTTTACCGTTATAATAAGCGTTCCTGGAAGTAAGTCTTCGAAGCTTTATCAAATTGAATAACGTTTTTATGCGAATAAATTGGTATTTTCGTAACTGCTGTGAAATTCTTGAAACAGTTATTCATAGCAAGTTTAACCAATTTTTTGCCAGTGTCCTCTATGCTAAATAAAAAAAATGGCGTAAAATGCAATATGAAATGATAAATGATGAAAAACGTTTGTAATCTATATTTTTTTAACGTTTGTGAAGTTACTCCAACGCTGCCTTATCTGAGTTATTAAAAAACTGCAAAGAGAAATATTTATTGATTTCGATACTTTTCCTCTAGGTGGAAAAATATTGCTAAGTTGGCGTTTTTTAAAAATGTTTTAACTGTTAACAGACCTTTCTCCCTGCTGAACTCTGCTGTTGAAGGGGTGGAGACGGGTGGTGGAATTATAAATTTACTTTTAATCTTTTTTATTTAATTTTCACAAATAAAATTAAGATGGATATTTACTCTATTCTGCAGTATCTTCCTATACATGTAAAATGTTGGTCGTCACCCAATCACAATTTAATATATAAAGCGTGTGATATTTTAGATTCTCTATTAATTATCACCATATTACTTTAGATTATCTATTAATTGTTTTTTTTTCTTTTTTTTTTGAGAAATTATACCCATACAATTCTGCAACCAGTGTTAAATAGCATACCTTTGCCTATTGTTAGATTTTTAATATGCCTCTTTATTTTTGTGCAATTAACATTAAAATAATTTTTTAACGTCATCCAAATTGGTTTTCGTCGGTTTAAACTGTAATAAAATTAAATTTAAAAAAAAAAAAAACTCTGAAAACTGAGAAACGTGTAGTTTTAAATTAATTACTCAAAACCATAAATCACATAATTTTATTTGTTTGAAGTTTTGCGGAAAAATTCATAGAATTTCTAAAAATTATTAAACGCTATTTTTCTTAATCTAATAAAGCGACCTAGTGACCTTCTATTTTGAAAGGTATTGTTCTTTATTATAGGACTATATTATCAAACAAACAATTGTTAAAAGAAAAGAAAAGAAGAAAAAAAAAAACTAGAAAACATAAATTATAAGTTTTACCTAATATCCAAGATGGCGAGGGTAGAGGCCTATCTGTTCTAAAACCCAGATAATTCTTCACGGCTAGATGGTACGCATAGTTTAAAATTTTTGCTTTACTTCGAGTGTAAAGCACTCAATGTGACTTTTATTTTTTTT
This sequence comes from Parasteatoda lunata, assembly GCA_949128135.1. NCBI lineage: Eukaryota > Metazoa > Arthropoda > Arachnida > Araneae > Theridiidae > Parasteatoda > Parasteatoda lunata. The sequence goes on from OX421975.1 coordinate 32,105,664, forward strand.
TTCCTTTAAAGAAAAAGTTGCAAAAACGCTGTTTTAAAGCATGGCAATTCCATTGTAAAAGCCTTACAGTTATAAGTGAGAAAATAGCAATACTTTTTTTTTAAGGATACATAAAAAATTTTATTTAATAAATTAGTATATAATCATAGAAACCATACGTAAACACTCGTATTTAATATTAAAAAAAAATTTTTAAATATTTATGACTCTGTCGTAACTTACAAAAATGTGGACATACAGCTATGAAATGAAATTTTATCCAAGAATTCATGATCACTTTGGAAGTATTATGGTTATTTCCTAAGTGAGGGAAATTTCTTTATTCTTCTCTTCAACGAAACTAAGATTGGTTTCGAAAAAAACCTTGAGAAAGACTTTAGTTCTTGCGCTGGTCTAATATGTTGCTTTCCACACTTTTCAGCAACTTTTAAACTGCTTCATTCTAAGTTGAATGAACTTAAATGGAAATTCGACGCTCCAGGCACCGTGACTGTGCAACTGACCCGATATTCGTTGTTTTTGTTTGTTTTGTTTTTTCGAATCACGTTTTATCACCCATTTTTTTCTTTCAAAGAAAAATTTTATCTTCAGAGATAGTGATATTTTTTTTTATATTTTTTTTAAGTTCAAGGCAGAATTTAAAAAAATAAAAAAGGGTAAACATATTTTTTGTAAATAATACTGTTTTTATTTCCCTTGATTTATTCTTTTAATATTTTTATTAAAATGGTTTCTTTATTTGTGGTGGCCATAGAACTACTAGAAAAAAAAAAAGAGAAAGAATAAATTCTTTAAAGAAAGAGCGAAAAAAAACAACAAATTTTTGCGAAAAATTTAAAATAAAAAGGTTGGTCAAATGTAGAACATAATAGAGATTAAATTTTGTAAATAGGGCAGCTGAATGTAGAGTATCGCCGTTTTATAAATCATCATAGAATCACAACTGTAAATTTAGAGACAAAAAATTAGCGCATATTAAATCTGTTCAATAATCTATTATATATAATTCTCTTACGTGGCTCCCAAATTTTGGCTGTATTTCTTTTCCGCCGGTGGCAACGTTAGAAAATCGACCAATGATTACATCTAGAAATGTCACATGTCAAATCTAGCTGAGGTGGCTCAACATATAGCGCTTTTAAAAACGGAAACAATAACCAGAGTGAGCATTATCAGGTTGTTCAATTCAGCTGCGGCAAAAATAAACAACTTAAAAAATAAAAATGCTGTTGCCAGCCATAGAATTTTTTGAAAGTTAACTTAGCAACATAATTCAAAATTATGATACCTGAGCGCTTGACGTAACAAATCCTTCAATTCTATAAGTGTTGTATCGCCAAATGCCCAAATTAACAATTGCAATTTCAAATTAATATTGAAATGTACAGGTTTAGAATTTTCTACAGTGAAAAGTTTTCGGAACTTCAGTATTCAAAAAAGCATACAAAAGCTAGACGTTAAGAACGTATCCAATGAGCGAGCAAAGCGAGCATTGGATTGCGAAGCAATCCGAAATGAACTGTGAAAGCAGTTCCGGGGGTTGGTGAGCGCCAGCGAGCAGGGGGCAAAGCCTCCTAGTATTATATATTGATCCATGACCTGTTGGCCCATTTGCCGGGTACAACTAAAATTTGATTTAAACCACTAAAAAGTAATTATTAGTCGGGCCAATATTTAGTGTAAAGGATATTTCTTTTTTCGTGTTTTGGTCTGATTTTATTGCTAAAAAATAGAATATTTTATCTTAATATTGAACATCAAACATTTTTCGTATTGTAATTTTGCATTCAATTCGCTTTACTTACTTTTTTTAACCAAATAAATAATTAATAAAGACTCATAAATTGACCAATGAAAATCTGTACGGATTAGTAGTATCTTTAAGTCAATTTTTTTTTTTTTTTTTTTCTTTTTTTCTCTTAATCGTTGATGAACAGTTTTTGAATGTGATGGATTTAAGGAAATTAACATTCCTCGACAAATTAAATTAACTCCTAAATCTAGTAATTTCTTAGGTATTTTAATAATATATATCCACACAAAAGGAATTGACTACAGTAATTATTTGTTGCTGTTGAATTGCAGTTAACTATATTTCTAAAATTTCAAATATCCAACATCTTTATAATTCTATGTTATGTATTCAAAGGAAAGGAATTAAACTCAGTTAATTGTTTGTTGCCATTTCGCTATTTGTGACTTCCAACGCATAAATATTAGTTGAGACATTTATTGCATTATTCCTCTTAAATTTCAACTTTAAATAATTATGATTGCATAAATTTACTGATGAAAGAGCGCCGCAAAAATCATTTATTTCAAGAAGGATTATGTTTATATGTTTATGGAACTATTAAAAATTAAGTAATCATTCCATTGATTTTAAATCCTTCTCGTTCTTCTAATTTTGTTTACTAAGAAACTGTTTATTATTTTAAATGATTTCGAAACATTTTGTCTGTTAAAATGTAAACAATTCTTTGATATGTGTTGTTGCAATACATTGGTTTACAATGTTTGATTTATGTTTGCTGCAATCAGTGCTGAATTCATAAGTGCAAAAAACAGCTTGTTTTATTACTCTTGTAAGTTAAATCGGTCTGTTTTTACCTTCAAACAAATATATATCTTAATAGATTTATTTATTGAAGGAAAATATATAAAATGTCTTATATATATTAAATAATCAGTTCTTGTAAACAGTGTTATACTTATTAAAAATGTGGTAATTGAAAAAAGCGTTTATTCATAAGTGCATTATAAAGCACATCGAAAAATTTTTATTTGTAAATGCATTATAGATCTTGTTTAAAAAAACATAATTTGTTATTCATTACAGTATTTAATTTTTTTATATTTTTTACATTTAATTGCAGTGACTTGTTTGTGCATCAATACATCAAGGTACAATACCTTCGAGCAAGATTTTATTTGTAGTTGCAGTTTCATTTTGAGAACGATGTGACATCTTGCGTACCTTTGGTACGCAGAATGTCTTTTGATACAAAACTTTTTGAAAAATCTTTTGATGCAAAATCATTATTTTAATATTTAGTACACAGCCTGCAAACATTATTTAATTCTCGGCATGATGTTTATTTGGAACAATATCTTAAAACCTAATTTTGATTTTAAAAACTTAATTTTGGTTTTAAAATGTTAATTTATTAAATTTTGCTGAACATACATTTATGCTGGATGTTAAAATCATCTTGTTAGTTTTCATTAATATTTATTCTGCTTCAAATTTAAAAGAAGAAGAAAAAAAATGTTCCTTTTTCTGCCTGTGACAGTTTAAGATGGATAGCACGAAGCACTATGTTTTCTAGTGTGTCTATCCCCAGAAAGAATAAAAATAAATTCAAAAATAAACACAAGATGTTTCTAAAGAAAAAGTAATGCTATGCGTTTCCATAAATAAAAAGAAGCTCCATTTTTCCCTGCAAACGAACAAGATTATTCCTAACGTTCTTCGAATTTCTTTCAATGACACTATTTTCGTCTTTTTATACTGCTATTCTTACTACTCAAATCATTAAAACTCATTCTAAGAAGAACCTTCAAACATCATGTGGTTGTCTATTTTTTCTCCCAGTTCTTACGAAAGTAATTTCGAATTTCTCATAATAGCTCTTTGATTAGTAATTTTTCTTTTATAAAATGCATTCCTGCTACCTGGGGAGCCCCCATTATTAAACTTAGTATAATTCTAACTTAGGAATTTAATTGCTAGTCGCTTTTGGAAATGGCGTCACGTCATATCACGTAATCTAGATGCTTGTGGTAATTAATGACCCGGATGTTTCTCTCGCACTTGAGTTGTGAATAATTATTTACTTAAACTGTTTTAATATTCTAATTTTAAGTGACGTTAAATTAAAATTCTCACGCAGGTAAATCTGCGTGAATATTTTTAAACTTCAAGAATTTTGATCGATGAAAAGATATTAGGGAGTTTCTGTGTACGTACAGTGCGCCAAATAAACAAATAATAATAAATAAAATTAAGAAAACATACCACCCTGAATGAATAACTTTTGATCTAATGATCGGATCTTCACGATCTAGGAGTCATTCTTAATGGTTCGAGGAGCTGACCTCAAATATGCAAATTATTTAATGCAGGCGATATTTTAAGTTACGAGATCTGGCATATAAACGTACTTTCCCTGAATGAACATGCATTTTTTTTCTCCAGCGGATTAAAATTTCTGACTTCCAAAATATAGGGATTTTATTTTTTATTTTATAAACGTCGTTGAACAGCTGACCCAATTTTTTGGGTTTACGACTACTAATGCTCAACTCCGTAGCCTTGTAATTTTGAACCCAATCCAGAAAACAAGGGAACTCCTGGGTCAAGTATTGAGAGAAATTTGCCTTCGGAGAGGACTTTTTGATGGAACTAATCTGCATTTGCGTTACATGGAGAGGAAGATCACGAGAACCTACCACGGTTAGCCTGACGGCAAGGGGGCTCAAACCCATGATCCGTCTACCACTGAGGATATTTCGCGCCAGCACTGTGGTCTGTACAAGCCGGATGCGAAATTCTTATCTACCAACTATCGCTGGGATGAACCACGGCTCACCTCATTGGAAGGCGAACGCTCTATCCCCTGAGCCATCGCGGCTCAAAATAAAATATAGGGAAATAGTCTCCATAGTTCGATCAGGAAAGTGGTCTAAAGTTTGGACCCCTTAATGTTAATTTTATTTTCTGCGTATTTCACAGAGAACTTTTAAAGTAACAGGAAAATTTTTTGCACACAATTATAAAAATCGTTTATCCAAAGATAATCCCATGAAAATTATAATATAATAATTATTAGTAGTAAATATTTGTCATATTTTATTAAATACTGTACATCTTGTCATACTGATATTATTCCTTTTTTTTTTTCCATAAAATTTTAAAAATAATTTTAGTAGGTGGTGGCACTCTTGATACAAATTGTGATTTAAAACAATATGTATGTATTTATTTATTTATATATTTTTATTTCATTTTATTTATTTTGCTTTCTGGTGCAGAGTTCGATCAGAAAAGGTTTGGAATTATTTTTTTCCCTTCTTTTTTAATTTATTTATTGAAGGATTGCAAATTTTGTTAGAAAATATAGTAATTTTAATAGCTTAAGTCTGGAAAAATCTTATATCTAACCAGAAAAATAATCAATCTTAGAATCGTGGCTAATTGTGTAGTGAAGTTAGAGTAAGATTAGTACTCGTTCTTCAGTTTTTAGATTTAAAAAGAAAATAAAAAATCTAAAAATTTAGAAAGATGCAGTAATAAATGACTTACTCATAACCACAACTCGTATCATTTTATTGCTCTAATGTTTAAAGGAAACATTTATCGAAGTTCTAAAAATTATTTAGCTATTTTTCTCCTAATATAATAAAGCGACCTCTTTATTTCCTACTTTTATTTAAAGGTATAATAATACTATATCATCAAAAGTTTGTTTATTACAAAACAATATCGAGAAAACACAAATTAAAAATTTAATATCCACGATGGCGAAATAGAGGCCTCTTGAAATCCTTTTTTTAATTACCTTTAAAATGCTTGGTTAAATTCATCGCTATTAAAATTTTTTAACCTTAATTATTTAACGAGTATTTACCTAATCCCTTTTAAGAACCTGTTTTTCCCATGGGAAAACCTTTTCTCTAACTATTTCTAATTGATCAGGTACTGAACCTATGGCAACGGTTGAAAAACTTCTAAATTGCGGAAATGACCTGAATTCGGAGAATTCTATTGGAGAAAGAAGGGAAAAAAATCACGTTAAATATTTATATGCTTTTAATGACGGAATGACCTGTCTATATTTGTCTTGTTCCCAAAAGTAGCCTTTTTTTATTGATTGAATTGATCGTTCAATTTTTGATGTGTATAGATGTATAAAAATAGTCCCCCTTTTAATATAGCCATTGATTTTTATTTTATCCGAATCCCTCTACTCTGATACTGGATGGAGGAGCAAAATTTTTTTCTTGTTAGTGGCTTCACATTTTCACATTTTAAGTGGCTTTCATTTCTGAATAAGTTATAATTTTAAACTATGTACACCGTCTTGTCTAGGTACACCGTCTAAAGAATTATCTGAGCTTTAGAAAGGACAAATAATTTAAATATTTTATAAGCTATTTATATTTTAAAAAGCGCCAATTTGGCGAGATTTTAAGGTGCAAATAATCAAAATCAATGAATAATTCTCAAGTTTTACACATTTTTATGAGCTCGGATAATGCAGCACTGAAGTCATTTACTGTGACGTTGTGAGATTCGAAAAGCAGCCTTATAAGAAGACTCTACATATTTAGAAATAAAAGCAATTTTAGAATTAAAAGCATATTTAGATATATATATATAGCATATTTAGATATTTTCCCTCCCCGTCTCCGCCCCTTCGACAGTATCTTTATCTTGGATTTTAGGTTAAATTTTTATTTTAATTTCTCCATGTTATTAATTGATTCTCAACTAACTTTCAATAATACAGTAAAATTTGACAGCAAAATTCTTGCAAAAGAAGGTGGAAAAATAAAGAAGTCATATAGGAATAAATAGATAGCACTTAATAACTAAAAAATTCAATTGATTTTGGATCGGACTGTATATTTTTGGATTTTTTAAAAATTATTATTATTATTTAAATTTATGATAACCGATTTTTATGATGCTAAAAAGTATCTCTAAGCTTTTCTCCTCCATCTTTACCCCTTTGACGGAAAAGTAGTTTGCTAGACTAATCATAAGTATTTTCATGCGATTTGTTGCTCCTGTGCTCGTGCTCAAGCTTAACTATTGAAATTGTCCATGCCTCTTTTAATGATGTTGTCGTAAACAACTCTTATTTGGTTCATTTTTATTATTAAATTTACATAATTTTTTAAAGATTTAATGTAAAGTTCTAAAGAAATGGTGTTTTTTTGTCTTTCTTGATGATTTAAATACATTAATTGATATTTTAATTAATTATGAAAAAGACTTCTATTCAAATACTATTCGTAATAGAAAAATTTATTTACTGATGGTGAAGCAGCACATTATTTTGCACAAACTAATACAAAATCTCGTATTTCAAACACGCCATCCAAGCTATGTCCATTTTCTAAAAAACGCATTTTAAGCTGTGTCCAATAAGCTTATTAATTTAATGATATTACATGATTTCGAGATACATTTATTACAACATGAAATATTTTCGATCATCGATTTTTAGGAGAAAAATTTAACTTCTTAAACGTATTTAGTTCTTATTATAAAATGAAAAAAATCATCGCCCTATTTAAATTTTTTCTTATAAGGTCACGTGTATAATAAAAATGCATTAACCAAAAAAATATTCATGTCTGTTGTTGTTGTTGGCGTATGCCTGTTAAGGCAGAGGGGTGCGATTGTTCTTGTTTTCCAGTGGCGGCATCTATGACCAAGAATTCGACTTCTGCCATACCCATACATCACACCCGTTTATAGGATGTGACCCATTCATGCATCCATTCATTCATCCACAGATCGTAATTTTGACCTGAATCAGAGAACGATCAATCTCAATTCAGTACCCCTAGAGGTATTGATTTCTTATGGGAGCATGGAGAACTTTGCGACTCGACAGATTTAACGTGCATCAGTCACCATTTTACTACACGGGAAATCTTCGGCAGGCGGGGTTCGAACTCACGAACTCTCGGACATGGGCCCAGCGCCCTACCCGGCCCTATTCATGTGTGTAAAATGAACTAGCTTTTTCTTTTTTTGATACCTTTTAAATCAAAACTATATTTTAAGAAGAAATGTTTTTCTTTTCCTTTGTCACTTATTATTCTGACTTTAAAAATAAAATAAAAAAACAAAAAGGAACCATTTGACATTTAATTGTGCTTCAGTACACCCACACCCACTAAGACCGAAATTCGAACAAATACTCCCACAATACGACCTATAAAGCAAACGATATAATATGTATACTTCCATTTTATGAGTAGAATTTGTTCTAGGAAGTAATAACGATGAGATATTTGGGAATGGAGATAGAGTGGGGGAGGCTAGTCGTCACCAGCAAATTCACTCAACCATTGAATGATGTGGTCAGAGTGGGGGTGGAGAAAGAAAAAACCAAAATAAACAGAGGTGTAACTGAAGAGACATACAAGTTCTTTCTTAAAAGTTTTTTTTTTTTTTTTTTTTTTTTTTTTTTTTCTTTCTTTTTTTTCTCCATTAAAAGGTTTTAATATTTTTCTGCATTTTTTCTAGATTATTCTTATTTCTTGTATCTGAAAAAGTAGGCACATTTTATAAATTCCTACTATATTCGCAATCTTTAAAATAATTTATTTGAAATTATTTGTATTTCCATGGTTTGGTTATCGATACCACACTCTAACAATACGAGAAATATATTATTCATTGAATACATATTATAAAATAGACATGCACATTATATTATTTATTGAACATATAATGAATGTAAAACATAAAATAGATATAGACACTGAACAGAGAAGCCGTAGCGTGCGATTTGTTTTTCAAAAACTCTGTCATCGTTGCCACCGTCACAACATCAAAGGGTTTAAGGGGGAAAAAAAAAACTCTTAACAGTTTGAATAAAAATCATTGCAATGTCAATATTAAATTTAATAGAATGCATTCTATTGTACTTAACACACAGAAATTCAGGTTTCAGAAATAAAGAATTCTAAATGTTTCTTTCTTTTCTTTTAATTTTTATTGTATTTTAATAACATTAGAGAGCATATCAGTAGTAAAAATATAAGTATAGCAATAGTGAGATCATCTTTCAAATTTTACGTTTTTTTTTTTAATAGAATAAAAAAAAAACAATGTACAATAGTAAAATATTAGTATAAAAGTTACATTGGAAACAGTAGCATTTTGAAATTGAATTTATTATGCTGTAATAAATCACATGTTCACTTCATTGGCTCAAAATATTTTAAACAGATTGTAATAAAAAAGAAATTTTTTACCGTATTAATTTATTTAATTAATTACTTTAATTTATTTAATTAATTTAATTACTACATGAACAAATGTTCTCTGTCATCAAGTATCGATGGACATTTTGACAGGTACTCAAAATTTATGAAGCTGGCCGGCATCTAAAATGGAAATATCCCGGAAAACTTCCTCCTATGAAATTTAAACCTCTAACTACGGGTTAATTTTAACTCTAATATGCATGGGTGTTTTTCTATACAAAATAAATCAATCAGAGAATAAAATCATCCGGAGAAAACAGGATTTTTGTCTTTTTAAAATAAACATAAGATGAGGAAACTAATATAAAATATTTATTAAATCTGCTGATTTTGAAAGTTTAATTTTAGCCAGAAAGTGTGATGTTACTTTACTTGTCACGGACTGTCATTATCTCAAAAAAATCCCCTCATTCTAAAACTATTTAAAATTTATTGTTTTATAGTTTAGAACTATTATTATAGTTTAGAACAGTTATTATAGTTTAAACTGTTGTTACTGCTTGAATTGAAATTACTACAAAACCAAATTTTAAAAGAAAATGGTATTATGTTATATGCAAGAGTTATTCCCGATTATTTTTGAAATGTCCTGTTTGCGGGAGATTGTGAAGCGTGACATCATATTTTAGTTAAAATAAAGACATATTAAATCGCAGATCAGATCAAATGTTTTTATCTTATTTGTTTTTTATATCAAAATTAGTACTTCGAATCATTAATGTTATACTGTAAATAATTTTAAGTATAAAAATAAAATTTGGTCCTTGATTTATGACACGTGTTTTGTTAGAATATGTTTATGTAATATAAGGTGATGTGTCACAATAGAGGGTACGGTAATGTGTGACATAGTGACAAAAGGGAGAATTATATACGTATATAAAAATTTTGACATCATCAATGGGTTACCCAAAAAGGGTACATATCCCACAATGCGAAGAATGTAAGCTTCGAATTTTTTTCATTTTAAACTCACTTTTTTACCAGATTTAACAGCGCATTCTCATCCTATCTCATTCTCTGACCTTATCTAAAGTTGAAGTTAAGTTCCTGTTTGATTCAACATTTATGATGACTAATCCATTCATTCGTGCATCCTAACTACGAAGAGCATTCAATGGACACGCCTCCCTTTTCATGACCTCACAACAAGAGCAGGGCGATATATTCTGAATTATCGATAATTCTTTTTTTTTTCAACATCGCCAATACGATATTTTAAAAAGTGTTTTTATAAAACGAGAATATCGCAATTATATTGGCAATAAATATCTAAGACGATTTTTTTTTCGTGAATTTCATTTGATTAACGAAAGTATGTAAAAATAATGTATTAGTTAAATTGAAAAAATTATTTTGAAATATTAACGTTTTCTGAAAATATAAAACGCGAAGCTATAATTCCATTATGCCATAGAGATGTCTAAGTCAAAAGCTGAACTAGATCAGTGTTCCACTATCTCTCTATCAATTTCCGTTAGCAATATCGCAAGAAAAACGCATTCTCTTTGATTGCATCTCTAACTAAATGATCATTGTTGGATTTCCAATGGATAGGTAATCAAACGATGTCAATTAAGAAATCTATAGCAATACTTTAAAAAAAAAAAAATTATACCTAATTTTTCTTATAACGTCAATTATTAATATTTTTCCATTTATGTGAAATGAAGCTACAAATTACTTTTAACAATATGGCATAATTGAATTAAAATTCTATTTAAAGAACTTCTATTTAACGAACTTCCATTTTGCGAATTTTCTCCAGGAACCAAGAACATCTTGGAAATTTCTTCGTATAAGTAATTCAAATAGCGAATATTCAAATAGCGAAGTATATTCGTATAGCGAAGTGGATTTTCTATTTAACGAACTTTTCTTTGAGATCCACTTTCCTTTTATGGGAGAAATGATCTTGGATTGATTTACGAAGCCGTTTAGAGAAAGCAGTAAAATCCCTTTCTCTTTTTGTTTGCCTTTCAAACTAAAAAACGATGACAAAATTAACGGATTTAATCAGTAGCAATTAAACTTAAAAACGCATGTGGTAATGTATGCTTAAAATTATTTTTTTAATAAATACATCTATAATTTTATAAATAAATTTAGCTTTTTTTAGTTGAAAATGTATGTAGCAGGATAGTGTAACACTGGATAATGTTTTGCTCTATTCTTGCTTTCCATGCAGATTTCTTTGATAGTTAAGATTTAGAAAATAAATAGTAGATACTAGTTAACAAGATATAAAGGTGTATCAATTACTATTTTAATTATGTTTAGTGTTTATGAATTTAAAACCTGTTTTGTATTGTTTAAATATTTCAAAAGGGGATTTTCTATTTAACGAATTTTTCATATAACGAACTTATTATCGGGATTTAGCGACTTCATTAAATAGAGGTCCGACTGTAGTTTAATAATTGTTTTTTTACCGTTTCTATTCCTTTAATCCTTTACAGAAACTATAATTTTATTTCCGATCACCGCAAAATCTTACACAATATACAATTTTATCAACATAACTTCTTATCTGACCGCACCTTTGTGGTCTAACTGCAGAAAATGAGATTCCAAGAAAGGCACAACCCCCACAACCAACAGATGAATGCCCTACTCAGGAGCAGATGTCATCTTTATACCTACAGATCAAGGTAAGCAGCAGATGGTGAATCCCTCCCCCCTCATTCACATTAAGTTCAAAGGGTGCCCCCTCCCCGCATCTCTAGGTGAACAGTAGACTGGTTTCAGATTATCACTAGAAACAGGCATGCAATTAAAACGTTCTAGGAAAAAATCTGTCTTTTTTTTTCCACTAACTTTCCTTCAGCTTTTTTTTCTTCTGAGAAACTAGGGGGCTATACATATATAATCGTTTTCACTAATTTTGAAAGATTCTCCCAAAATGTCCGGTATAATCGTGCAATAAACCCTCCCCATCTTCATTTCCTTAAAACGAGTCCCTTTAATGATCGATTTATGTTCTTTTTAACTTTAAATTGTTTTGCATTTTTTCAGTCTTTTGAAATACAGAATTTTATATTTACTGTAATTAATTTTTTAAATTCTTCTTCTGGCGTATTTAGCTATGATAGATAAGCGATCCAAACCGTAGCACGAGTCAGAACAATTCTTAAGAATGAAAAAATATGTAATATATATTTCCGTTAATATAATATAATTAAAGGTATTGGAGAATAAGAAAACAACTAGTCTTTTCATATTCATTATGTTGCAGAAGGGGACCGTGAACAATTGCGATCCAAATACGGGTTATTATAAATAATGTAAAGTTAAATAGCAATTTACTTTCTTTGCCCTATAATAAACTTTTCACAACAGTTTTACGGGGCATTTAAAATGGGAAAACAAATCTAAGTAATTCGTTGTTGACTGTTTTAGTTTGCAAAAGTAATTCAGTTCGGAGATAGTATTTGAAATTATATATAGTTAAATTGTATATTAATACATTTTTTACAAAACTTAGAAGAAAAAAATGTGCATGCAAAGAAATTTTTTAAAAGAATTTGCATTTAATAAAATTCGAAATATGTAAATTCCAAGCCGTTTAGAAATTGCTTCTATGTAGGACTCGTTTAAATATAAAAAATATCAGGGACTTTAAATGTCTAATTTCGAATTTAATTTCTTTGAAATCTTGAAATGTCATAAATGAAAGAAAAACTTAAAACTAAAAAAATGAATAAATGAATGACATTGCACTGTATGCGAAAAATATCCCATTTCCATGTTTTTATTATTATTATTATTTTTTTTTACATAAAAATGTAAATGATTGTAAATTATAATACATCCGCAAATGTAGATATTCGTGAAGAAATAAATAAAGTGTAACAAATCTCTTTAGATTAAATCATATATGTACAGCCCCTCCAGAAGCAGAAATGGGGGGGGGGGGGAGTTCAGTACCCACAAAATAGGGAACATATTCTTGTTCTGAGAAAGAAGCCCCTTGTGGCACAGGGTGGGAAAAAGGAGAAAAAACTTATTTCTGCGAATTCCTCCGTCGTGATTTGTTCTGCTGCATTTATGACTGAAGACGTTTTAGGCTGAAAAATACATTTTTCTGGATAAGGCGAAAGATTATTAAGGTGTATTGTATCATGTTGTGGAAATTTCTAAGAAAAAAAATAATAAATTTAATTTTTGTTGAAACAGCCAGCCGAGGGATATTGTTTTTACCCGTTATGCTTTAACGATCTTCAACTGAAAGAACGAGCGATACTTTTTAAACGTCATTTAGTGGAATAAAAGCCATTTTGTCAGGTTTATTTCTGCATCTTTCGTGAAAAAATAAATAAATAAATAAAATAAATATGATCTCTTTTATGAGTATAGCTACTTGTTCTGTTCATTTTAGTCTTGCAGTAGTTACATAGTATTTTATAGGAAGAAAAATTTTAAATTTTATATTCTTGATATTTTTTCAAACGATTTTTTTTTTCGACTTTTATTTCCACACTTGATACGTTGTGTTTTATTAAATTAATTATTTTAGGTTTGTTTTTCATCATATATTATCAAAAACTTTATTTTGAATTATCGTTCGAATTTATAAATTTGTTGTTCGTTAGGTTCACGAACTTTTCTAGATCTTTTTTTTTTTATCTTCCAGATAATTATCTTCCAGTTAAAGTTAACTTTTTTATTTGTCAATACAGTATTGCGATTATTAACTTGCAATTCATTAGACTCTGCAACCGAACTTATAAATTAATGTTACGATGTAACATGTTTTACATTATACATCCTCTATGCCATTTTTTAAATGTGTTGTGATGTAATTAATATTGATTCTAAGTGCAATTTTTTTCATGCCTAAAGTATTGTGACCCTATTTTCCAGATTGCGGCTATCCCATATCTTTCATAGGTTAGAAATCAGAATTCGTCAAAAATAAGTTTATTTCTCTTTCTAAGAGAAAGTTCATTTTTATGCCTAATTTTATTATACAGAATACCGTTTGCAGAAATTAATTAGCATATTAAGGTTCTCCTAAACCATTGAGAATGCATTTAACTACGTATAAATCCCATCATTAGATCAAAAGTTATTAAGATTTTTCCTGTTTTTAATTTTGCTTTCTATACTTAGCTTTCCCTTAAATATTAATCTCCCCACTAGCATAAAAATAAAATAATGGAATCACATAGCTATAAATAAAATGATGCGTTCCTCATTTATATTAGTGAGGCCGATTCGTCAGCGGGAAAAAAATAAAATTCTAATTTGGCGACAACACCCATTTTTTTCCCGCCTCCTTTCAATGAATCTGGAAATCTACGTAATATATCCTCCAATTCTTCATTTCTCAGAAACCTTATGCAATGATTCCAATCTTATAAATAGTTCTGCCTTGAGAAGAATAAGGGAAGCAAAATAAGTGTACTACCCAGAATTGTCCGAGAAAACTATTTTTTATTTTTTATGTTTTTTCATCTGGCATCGGAAGTCTAATGAAACAAACAAGATTTTTGCACCTCTCCGTACTACAACTGTTGGCCGTTTGCCATGAAAAAACATCGTCGTAATTGTATTTCAAGCTGTTCCGGGAACTATTTTGTTTTCATTCAACTTTTTCGCTTAACTATGGGCGTTACGTTCCATAACGTTACTTGTGCATTTTATTTAACAAAAACGCTATTTATATTTAGTCTGCTATTCATAGTCTAAGAGATCGATACTTTTTATTTTTATTTTTTTTTTATTTGACAAACCGAAATCCTTTTGAAATTTAAGTCAAAATTTATTGCAAAAAATTTTTTTATCGAAAAAAATACGAAATAAAACGAAGCAGGTTAAATAGTAACCTTTTTCAAAAAAAATAAATAAATAAATAAACATTGAAATAAGAAGTTTGCATAGTAACATTTTAAAAATTGTGGCTATCGGTAATATGCAACTGCAAGAGTGCAAAACTGAATAAGAAAGCTTTGGGCCGTATGTAGGTTGCTAATTCATTAAACGTTTTCAAGTATGCAGAAAATTAATAATTCTAAAATACCAAAAAACAATATTTTTTTATCTGTATTTCGTTAATTACTTTTTATTTCATACTTCTTTAAACCTTTTAACAATTGTAACTTTTGAAATACATAAATCGCACAATGCTTTTGTAAAATTTGTGTATTTTAGTACCGGTTGCTTTTTTCCCCACAAAATATATTCCAAGTAATAAACGGGTTTTAACGGATAATAAACTTTAAATACAGGGTTCTGTCAGGCTAATTATGAGGGGTTTTCTCAGTTTCTGCAACCCGAACGCGAGTCACAATTTCATTAAAAATGTCGAACAAATGCAAGGATTCGGGGATGTCGACTTTCGCCGGTGAAAGTCAACAATCACATTTGGCGAATGTCCGACATATTTGTTGTATCTGATTTGATTTTTATTTACGCGTTGATATTATTATATTTATTCAATATTTTAATATCTTCTGAGGATAGATTTGGAGAAACATCAGTATTCGGAGTACCGGTTAAATGCTTACTGGGCAAGTAAGCATTTTTTCAAGTCCAGTGGCACTTGAACTTTAAAAAAAACATTGAAGTTGAGCATACAGGGCAAATGTATACCTCTCAATGGCACTTAACTAAACCCAGTATATATTTCGGGCATTTACCAAAGCGATTATGAGATTGTCAATATTCACCAGTGGAATTCAACAACCACCAATTTCAGTCATTCACAGTATTATACATATTAAATATATTTTGACCTACCCTAACATTTTTTTAAAAAAAGTTTTTCCCAGAATGTTTAACTAAATTTTGTCCTATATTTATGTTACTTTTATTGTTGAATTAACTTTTTTTAGCTGTAGAATATTTCTAATATTAATTTTTTTAAGAAGAAATATAATTTAGTAAAGGGGAAAAGAATTCAAAGAGTGGTACATTAGGTTTGAGGAAAAGTGGCTACTAAGTTATTAGAGACTACCGGCCACTCAGCTATTTACTGAATTTTCAGGTTTACCATAAATTCACTCCTTGGAACATCCAATCTTCAAGAATTACCCGCAATTAATATTAACGAATTGGTAAGGAGAAACTTTCTCTAGGCTGTTTAATCATTTAATTTATTTGTTGTCATTTAATTCACTGTAAACCGCGTCTTTTTTTTTTTTTTCCCCTTGTAAAAAAAAAATCCTGTGTGCTAGGGAATATTAACTTAAGTTCGGTAAGAAAAAAATAATGGAATTTTGCTTTTTTTAGTGAAACTAAGATATATTTTTGCTTGTCTTTAGCTTTCAAGTACTCCACTTGACATTCCTCTGCCAGATGCGGGAGCGGCTGTTGTGATCTTTATCTGAATTAGTTTTTGTAAAAATATTAAAATAAATAAACTTACTAAAGCTAACAATAAATATCGTAAGTAGCATACCAATTTTTAAGATTGCTAATAAGATTATTGTAATCCTATTTTTTAATTAGTTAAATGTTTACAAGTTAGTTCTTTTGATGATATATATGATCAATTAATACGAACTTTTTACTGCTTAATCCAAAAAAGATTCTTTAGAAAAATTATAACATATCGACAAATTATATGATTGGCTTGCGATAGTCCTTTCAAATGTTACCGTTTCCTTATAAGACAAATGTTGTTTCTCAGAGAAAAACACTGTTAAGACCACAGAATTTATATATATATATATATATATATATATATATATATATATATATATATATATATATATGTAATATCAATTCTGACTCTTGGTAACTGAACTCCTGGATCAAGAGTTGGGACAAACTAGCCTACGCGGAAAAATTTTTTGATGAAACTAACCCGCATTTGCGTTACATGGAGAGGAGAACCACAAAACCTTCCACGGTTCGCCCGGCGGTAAAGAGATTCTAACCCACGATCCGTCAATCATTGAGAATATTTTATGTCAGGATTGTGGTCGTTGTGAGACCGGAGCAGAGTTCGTCAACGCAGATCTTCGAATTTGGGTCACTTCAGTGGGAGGCGAAGCCTCTCACTGCGGCTTTGCTGAAAAAATGTGATTCTTTTTCGTTACCACAAACCGAACAATAAAATCTATGGTTTATTGTTATTATTATAAATTTTCAGTTAATGCAACTTTTGTCCGCTTACAATGGTAGTAGATATTGCATTCTTCTTTCCTTATGTATTCTGTAGACAACATTGCCTCACTACCGCCAAAGATTTTAAATACTTCTGCTTTTTCAGCTCTCCCTCTTTTATAACATCTTCTGGGCGCATTTAATCTTTTTCATTACAAGTTATTGAACATCAAAATGTCTATCTCGATCTATTATACTCTTGAAATACCATAAAGCAAGGGATAAATTTGACTTGGAATTTTTTGCACAAATGGAGTCTTGTAAGAACATGTTTTTCCGATACGTTAAGGGGAAGGGAGAAAAAAAACCAAGGACTTCCAGGGTTTCTGACCTTCCAGGAATGTGGGATGCTGTTGTTCTACTTCCTATAGTATGGAAGGAACAAAAGCAAAAACCATGTCCCCCAAGCACTGACAACACTGTTTGCGAGAACTGAACATATTTCCAGGAAGACACTTTTCTATGCACTCTCCCTGGAACTTCACTGCCCATTTTCTCAAGGGGGGTGGAGCGTCATGCTGACCTTTTGAAAGGTTAGGCACACATAGAGTGATAGTCCATCAATCTCACTTTCTTAAAAGAGAAAAGATTGTAGAAGATTAGCTTTTTCCCAGAAGCCAAAAGGTGGTAAAAGTGCGAATTCATTAGTACATAATAAATGCTCTTAAATGTTTCCCTCATGTTTGAATTCGAATAGTGATATATTCCAGATTTATGACAATATCATACTTTTTTTTTTTCTGAGACTTTTTCATTTTTCTAATGCGATTAGGTTGCTAGTTGAGATATTAAATGAGTGGTTGTTGAGTCCTGGTTTGCTACAGTGTGACGAAAGTTTATGAATCCTCCGTTGATATTAGCGATTTTCATCTAAGGTATACTTTCATTTTTGTAAAAGTAATTTATGTTTGACGTTTTACTTGGTCAATTTCAATTGAGTAGTCTCATATTTGTAATGAATTTGTAGATATCAAATTTACCGTTGATCTGACAAATCATTGTTGAGGAAACATTTTGAATTAAAAAATGCAGTTATTTTACAATTTAAATATCGCCGAAGTTTTCGAACTGAAAGAACTTATATCTAATGGAAAGTACTTATATTTAGTCATTTAACAAATAATCGGTAATTATTAATTACTTTTTATGTTGACTGTAATAGTGCAGTGCGTGAAATAGGCGGAAACTCTGAATAACGTTTGACCTAATTACCAGATTTTTACATATTAGGACTCCATCTTAATAATTCGAGGGCCTATCCTTAAACATGCCACTTAATTAGTGCAGACGATATTTAAAGTTATGAACTCAGACACAAAAATGCTCTTTCTCTAAATAAACTTCTTTTTTCGATGGATCCGGATTTTTGACCTTCAAAATGTGGGGGCTAACCGTATCCTGGAAAACATGGTACCAATGATTAGGTCAGAAGGACTGTCGTTATGTGGGCCCCTAATATTAATTTCATTTTTCACGTATTTCGTCATATAACCGTAATTAATGAAGCCCATAAAAAAAAAAATTTGCACATGCTTTTAAAAGCTTATCCAAAGTTAATTCCGTGCAAAAAAACAAGTAATAATAAATAAAATAGATAAATAATAATTTATTTTAATATTGAAATGGAATGAAAATAGAATTTTTAGGAGTACAGTATTTTACACTATTAAGTAATTTTAAATAACAAAATTCACATTCAAAAAGGTTTAATTACGTTTTTTTTGTTTGATTTCTTAACACAAAATATAGTCTAAACTATTTACGAAGCATATTTAAGGTTAAGTCTTAGAGCCATTAAAGTCTCAGTTATAAATTATTTTCATTATTTATGAAAATAAATGACAAATTTAAAAAATGCTTTTAAAAAACTGAATAACAAATTTTTGTTAGACCAAGTTTTTTATTTTATTTTTATGATTATCTTGTAAATTGAGAAGCATTTTAATGCAGTATTTTGAACGACAATGAAGCTGTATGCATATTTATGAATAGTTTTAAAACAAGCAATATCTCATTATATCACGAGATCATTATATAAAAAAAAAATTCTAAACTCGTAACTATGCTAATGGGCATTGTTTTTCTTCGGAGCAATAATCATTCTCTTTTGGTTAAAGACCTGTAATGTTCGTGGAATTTATCATTTTCAAAATCCTCTGAATTGGGAAATCTTCTATCTTTGTAAAAGTCGGAGTCACTGATAACATTGAAAAGCCCTTTGCTTAACATAGCGTTCATTGAGTTCTGTTTGCTTCACTGATTTAAAAATGTTAGATAAATTGGAGAGACTAACTTTAACATCACGATTTCTTTGTTTTTCTTCTAGCTATTTATGTGATTTTTATGTGAGATGATTTTATAAGGTACTCAAATACCTTCGGAAAAAAAAATTTTGAAAATTGCTTTTTTTTTATTTTTATTTTTTTTTACGTTTGTATTATACACTATAACGTAGTGTAAAAAAAAAAAAAAATTAAATGATAATAAATAAATTTTAAAAAAAAATTGGAAAATATGAAAAGAGTATTAGAAAAAAAGAACAAAATCTATCTCTTTTTAAATTAATTATTATTTATTAATTTTGCATTATTCTTGCTTTATTATAATTATAAAAATTTAACTTAGGCAATAACCTGCGCATTAAGACATGCTATCAATATTTAGATATTTTACAGCAAATATCGATACGTATTTGGCAAAAAAAAACAGTTAATTTCAATTGTAGCTGCGAAATAAGATAATAGTTTAACCAACTAGCCCGTTGTCGATTCCTTTGACGTATGAATAGAAAACATTTATGCAAAATTTCAAGTAATTCGAACAAAACTATTTTGAGATATTGCATTTAAAATAAGAGAAAATAATAAAAGAATTAGTTTTGACAAAATAGTTTTAAAAAAGAAAAGTATCTTTATTGATGTAAAACCCAAAATAAATGATTTTTTAAATCATCATAACTTTTATTCGATTTGACGTAGAAAACTGAAACGATTTTAGAAAAAGAAAAGTTTTTAGTTTTATTTTGCATATAAAAAAAAAAATGATATTTTAAATTGTCAGGTACCTTAAGACACTAAATAACGTATAAGAATTTCATATCTGTTCCTTTCAATTCCTTTTTTCATACAAAAATTATATTATTATTTTTTTAATTTGTTCATTTGGTATGTGTAATGATATCTTTTCGCTGTGTTTAGATGGAAATTAAAACGCGTCCATTTGTATCTTATTCAGAAGACTTGAAAAACCTTCCAAGGTACTGCCTGTGTTACTTATAAAGTTCTCAGATACCTTTATAGGAATAAAGCTTTTTTTTTTTTTTTTTTTTTTCAAATTGTTTTATTTGGAGAAGAAAAAAATTTTTTTTTTTTTTTTTTTGTTTGATACCTGTCTATATTTTTTCAACAGTGCCTTAGCATAAATTAATATATGTTCATTTTTATCTTATTAAAAAAAAAATTGATGAGTGGCTCAAACTACAGCTCTTTTTAATAATTAAATAGCTTTATACGATTTTATTAAATCTGTTCCTTTCAATTCAGTTTTTCAAACAAAAATAATAGTAAGTTTTTTTTTTTTTTTTTTGAAAAAATTATTGTTTATTCAATTTGTGCAGTGATATCTATTTCGCTGTACTAAGGAGGAAATCAAAACATGTTCATTTGTATCGTATCCAGAAAACTAAACAAGCGACCTACGCTCTCTGTAACAGCAAATAGATAAAGTATACCTTTCTCAGAATGCTTCCTTTTGTGTATATCCAATTAAGAATAAGATTTCACCGGAAGAGCAAGAAGACTTTCGCTTTCCTAATTAGGTAGAACTTACTGTACCACATAGGCTAGGTCTGTAGGCGTTCTAGTAGTGAAAAGATGTTTTCAGTGAAAACCTCTAAAAAGTGGCGCAGAAGGAGTAGTGTAGACCAGCTATTCCCAAATGGGGTTCCGTGGAAAAGTTAAAAGGGTGTTTTAACTAGGAACCTTTAATTACAGTTGGTTGCAATCAATGATCCAATATTTATTTCAAATTTTGTTTGTCCTTATGAACTTACTTAAAGAAAAATATTGATGAAAAAGAACTGTTTTTTTTTTTTGTGAATATAATTTTTTTTAATAAATATAAGTTTTTTTAATAAATATAATTTTTCTAATTACAATATATTGAATAAATTATGAAAAAATCATGCATTTATAAAAATTTTCATTTTTATTTCCCGTCGCGCTTTTCTTATAATAAAAATAACGAAATTTTGTAATAAAAAAATATGTTTTTTAATAACGATTTTCAACGTTTACAACAGCTCTTTTCAGATCTCATTTAAAAAAAAAAAAAAACATTGCTGCTTATTTTATTCATTTTTAGCTACAACCAAAAAAAATTTTTTTTATTACAAGACTAGATATAGCTCCGTAACTTTGAATTTAACTGTCGAACATAAAAACTAACTTAAGTTTATTCCTCTATTCTTTTATTAAGTGTTTCTAAAATAATTTCTTTTTATTGCTAAATTTATTCGCAATTGTCTTTGTTTACATTATCTATAAAGTTGGGGTTCAACCGATGGAAAGTTAATTACTTAGAGTTCCATTGCCGAAAAAAATGTGGAATTGCTGGTGTAGTCACCACTGTTTCCCCTAATAATGAAATAAAAACTTCATTTAACCGAGTCTTTTGCAACTTAAAATCTATATTTCGAGAATGATGTGTATGTCAAAAAATTATCTCAATATTATGCCTGTTTTGATTTAAAAAAAAAACACTTAATGAGTTTATTTTACAGTAATTATATTTAGGCGCATATTATTTGGTTCATATCATTATATTAACCCTTATTATAATTGAATCTTGATATAGAGAGTGAATGAAGGAATAAAGGAAGAGAACAAATGAATGAGAGAATCGGTGGTTCAGAGAAATGATGTTATTAGTGAATTAGCAATTTATTGAATAGTCGAAAGTTTAATAGTACGTCAACGTGAAATTTTCTCTATTGCTTAAATCTCTTTGGAATTGATTTAGCTCTCAAATCAGTTGACTGTCGACAAGAAATGTATTGTTTTATCTTAGTTATTAATTAAATGAGCAATGATATGAATAAAAAAAAAATATGGTTGGTACATCTCTTTCAGTTAATTGAGCGTCGATGAATAATTTAACATGTTATTTAAATAAAATATGGAATGGCTTTAAATTTTACGAGTCTTTTTTTTTTTTTTCCTTTTCTTTTCTTCTCCTATTCCCACCCGTATAGTATTCAATCTGTGTAAATTTTAAAAAATATATATATTTTTGGTGTATCTGTATCACAAAAAATGTAAAATCAACCATCGATTCAAGTTTCTCACAGAAAAAGTTTCTTTAAAATGCGACCACCCTAAATTTCGAAGAAACATTCTCAATGCCTGCCTCAACCATAACAAAGTAAATCAGGTATTCTAAAGTGAGGTAATTTCCGAAAATTGAACAAAAAGAACCCCCATCTCCCTTGACTAGACTGGTTCTCATTCCCAAGGGGGTCACGTGGGTATGTCCGCAGTCAGCTGTGAGCATGACGAGTCGGGTTAACTATATTCTCATTCCGTTTCCCCACGTGTCTGCAGACGATTCCTCTCTCTCGAACGCATGGTAAGTTTTAGAACTTGAATTTATGTTTCAAAATTGCAAATTACTGTTGTATTTTTATATCGTAATTATTTTATACATCATAAAAATCTGCAATGAGCACTATTGATATTATTTCATATTTTAATCGAATTAATATTTGCTTCCTTCAGCTTGTATTTTTTAATCTTATTTATTTATTTCTATATCTATCCGAAACTTTTATTTTGGCAATTGTGCTTATTACAAAGAGTAATCATGAATTTTCAACCAGTCTTACCGTACCGATAACATCGTCTCTTAGGTTCTAGAGGTCTATAAATTATTAATTTATGTAATTATTGCCCACGTGTTCTTGATTTATGTTAACATAGTGTCTATTAATGTTCCATTCTTTTTATTTTTAACTATCTGTTTTCAGCAATATTTATTTTATATCATTTTGTATTTGAATGGAATGAATCTGTCACATATTCATTCTTTTTGTGTCTGTTCCTATGTTACCAACAGCTTGGTTGCAATAGATCATCAAGTTATCTATTATACTTTTTAATATTACACATTTATTTTGTACTTTACCTTTCAATTTCTAAATTTTTTATCTATTAATTTGAATGTTGGTGATTGCAATAGATCATTAAGTTACCTATTATACCTTTTGATATTACATATTTATTTTGTACTTTACCTTTCAATTTCTAAATTTTTTATCTATTAATTTAATGTTGGGCTGAGAACAAGACTGAGCTTTGGTTTTCAGTCGAACTTTACGCTGATACCGGTACGTAATCATAAACAGCATGCTATTACTCCAACTTAAGAGGAATGTTATGTTTATAGAGATTGCTTCCGCTTTTATCGCATTTTATAATTGTCGTACTAATAAAAGAAATTTATGTGTCATCGCTCTGTTTTGATGTGTTAAGTTAAATGTTTTCTTTTTCGTATAATTGCTCACGTGCTCTTAATTTATTTTATGGTATTGTCAATTAATGTTCAACTTTTTTTATTTTGAATTATTTGCAATATTGGTTTTATTAAATATAATATTAGTATCTTCTCTCACGGTACCTGCAACAAGCGCTGTAGGTTGTCTTAAAACTTTTACTTATTATATTTTGTAGTGAATTGCTTATTTAAAGTATTTTTATTTCAAA
This sequence comes from Parasteatoda lunata, assembly GCA_949128135.1. NCBI lineage: Eukaryota > Metazoa > Arthropoda > Arachnida > Araneae > Theridiidae > Parasteatoda > Parasteatoda lunata. Next base: position 32,129,546 of record OX421975.1, read on the forward strand.
TCTTTATTTTTTCTCTCTTTTCAATATGGATTTTTGGATTATCGCTCTAATCTCACCGATTTGTTTACACGCCATTTTGATATTTTAAAGCTATTTGTTTTCTTTCTACCTAATTGCCCTTGTGTTTTTAGTCTATGGTTTTATTCTGTGCAACTATAAAATTTAAGCTGAATTAAATTAGTATTTATTTGTTTTGTTGCGATATTTGCTTTGCTTTACGCCTTTAAAAATTATAAATCTATAAAAATAAAATAGAATGTTTATCTATGTGCATGGGCGCCCTCCCCCCCCCCCTAGAAAATATATCCGTAATGAAACATGCGTATTTGATTAATCATGTATAATTAAAAGTGAAATTAATTAGTTATTTAGGTAATTAAGTTAAAAATATTTAAATAGATAAAATTGCCTTTCATTAATTTTTTAATTCATTAGGCTATTTGACGTTTTCTTTCATGAGCCCCCCCCCCTAAATTCAAACATATGGGCGCCCCTGTCTATGTGTGTGTGTGTGTTCGCAATTCTGAACCTATCTGCGCTAAACTTGGTGTAAATACGTCCTGTTTGTTTTTTCGGTCGTCAAAATTTTTAATTATTTTGATATTCCTTTAACTTATTATAGTAATTTTATAATAAATTACCAAATGTGTTTGCACAATGTATCTGAAATAGATAAAGATATTTGTATGAGACATTTTCGCCTTTAAACACCATGAAATCTTAAGTGTCGATTAAATCTAAAAAAAATTGAAAAAATGCTTTGGAAAAGGCGACACTTCCTGCGGTGTCGACCATTTTGTCAGTATTTGATAGTATAATTAAGAATATGCACACCTTTTCCATTCATTCTTAATGCAATATATTTGCAATATATATTTGATAACTGCCATAGTGTATTACAGTACAAGTGAAAGAACTGACAGTTTTACCCACACGTGTGCCTGATTTGCACAATGCTTATGGGGAGAGTCTCGAGGGATCAAAGGGTAGAGCGTTCGCCTTCTAATGAGGTGAACCGGGTTCGAACCCCAGAGATGGTTGGTCGATACGAATCCGTATCCGGCTTGCACCGACCACAGTGCTGTCGTGAAATATCCTCAGTGGTAGACGGATCATAAGTTAGTCCCATTGTCGTCAGGCTAACCGTGGGAGGTTTTCGTGGTCTTCCTCTCCGTGCAATGCGAATGCGTATTAGTTCCATTAAAAAACCCATTCGAATCCCGCTTAAGGCAGGGATGTTTCTTTCTCTCTCTCTCTCTCTGTGTTCTATGTCCTTCCTTCTGTGTTAATGTAACCCGCCCTATAAACGGGTTTGTGGTTATATAACGTGGGCGACGCTACTCCACCGCCGTGGCTTAGCCATAGGTGCCCACTGGGTAACGATAAAAGAGTAGCATTTCTCAGGCCAATGGGAGCATACGAGCAATTTAGAAAATGTATGTGCTATTTTCTGCTTTAAGTGAGTGGGTTTAATTATTTTTGCTGAAACATTGGAAGTTTTTTTCGTATTATCTTATACTTGGTGTCAAATTGATCAGAATAAAGCATGTTATAAAAAAAAAAAAAAAAATTCTTTCAAAAAATTCAACATTTTGTTGTTAAGAGGAACTCTAGACGCCTTAATTATTGTCTTACTGTCATTATTATCTATAATTTATAGATTAATTCCGTATCCTGTTGTAGTGCCTTGATTTTGTTTGTTTAGAAAATCCATTTATTGAAAATGAAATTTTTTTACTTAATATGTAAGCATGAATAAATAATAGGCCAAAAAAAAAAAAAAAAAAAATAAGATAAATATAATACTAGACACGATATTAGTTTTTTTTTTTTTTTAAATGATTTTATCACTAATCGATATTTAAAATTTATATTTCTTACTAGAGGTCGTTCCTATCTTGCGTAAGCCCCAAATGGGATATTGAGATTCGATTACTTATGCTAACAAAGGGAGAGGGGGGTGAGCAATGCTCACTTCAGACATACATAAAGAAAAGAAACTCAATATAGTTTCAATAGAAATTTTAAAAAAAAAAAATACAAATGAAAAAATTTTTAATTTAAAATAAAAGTTTAGTTTGAGGAAAGAAAAAGTTGGAAAAAAAATGTTCTAATAGAGTTTTGAACACAGAAGAAAAAAAATTCTCAAGGAACATTTTCAATATTATATAAAATTAATTGAAGCACATTTTTTATGAAAAGTTTTATTATTTATTTTTTATAAAAAGTTATTTTTTATGAAAAGTTATATTATTTATTTTTTATTTAATCCTACTATTAGAGTACAGCACTTAAAAATCCATGTTAAATGAAAAAAAAAAAAAAAAATTATATATATATATATATATATATATATATATATATATATATATATATATATATATATATATATATATATATATAAAGGAATTGCTGCTTTCTTATAGCTGGCACGAGAATAAGTTTGCGATTTATTTGTAGACAAGGTGGAGTAACTAATTACGTATTATATGGTTACGCAAAAGTTTATACGACCTCAGTCGATAATTTAATAACTACAATATTTTTTAACTAGTGAAACGTGTTTTAAAAAAAAGAACTTGCGCTTTCTGAACATTTTTTTTCATAATTAATTTAAATCTTTATTGTTACAGCTACTACATATATTACCAATAATTTACATTTATTTAGAACTTGTGAATTTAATTAGTGTGCCTTTGATTTCCCACGAAATGTTAAACCTAATGGAAGATTAAAAATACCCATTTCATTAAAGTTACAAGAATACCTATTTATTCCCGCTAAGAATGTATCCCAATGGTTAAATAACGAATAGATTTCTGCGAAAACTCAACAACCTGACCCTTTATGAACACCGAGTTTCCAGAACTCGCCCAACAGAGAGAGAGAGAGAACATCCTAGGGCGTTATAGAAATATCGGAATTCTATCGGCACGATTCTCAGAAAGTATTAAAAACCAACTCTAATGCTACAGCACTCTTGCGCGTCGACCAGGGGAAAAAAAGTCAGGCAGAGTAAATATTTTTTTTCTCCACTCCATTCCCTTTTTTTTTGTTGCCATTCATTGACCGTTTCTGGTAATTCTTCAATTCAGTAGCTTTTGGCGTATTTATATCACCCTTGGCGCTGTGTCGTATTATTGATTTTATATTTAGAATTCGTTGAACCCCAGTAATGTATATTTTTATAAAACCGCGTTACATCATTTATTAAGTAAATTTATCACATGTTATTGAATCACGAGGGGTATGTCTTTATCTGCTTTAAAAATAAAAGTTATTTTTCTTAGAAACTTTAGTGCGAAGGAGAACGAGACATCTAAGTACAACTTGTTTTTTGCACATGTCAAAAACAAACTATCTTTGAACTATTTTAGGAAACGGATTATTAGGTAAAACTTTTACTTGTAAAACACAGATGAAGCAAGATCTACTAACGCGGAGATATTCTGTTTTAATTCATTTATTGATGACATTCGCAATGCTGGTTGAGAAATTATTGGGGGGGGGGGGGGGAAACGAGAGTTTGGAAAATTTTAAGTTTTTTCTATATCGCTACATTTCTCTAGAGCCTTTTGTTTACAATTTTGTTTACAATTTGTTTTACAATAAAGAAAAAAAATTAGTTGATCAAATTTTTATTTTGATTTTAAAAGTATTAAAAAATTTTATTGCAACCCTTGCTTTTGATCCGAATCCAAATTTTTTTCTTTGACTCTTTGTGAGTAAAACCAACTAAAACAGGCTCAGTAGTCCTGCATAAAGTATGTCTAGACCTGCAAGTTTCATTCCCATCAGACTGACCCAACACCTCCTAAGAAGAAAGCCTCAGCTCGGATCAAATTAGTAGTCCGACGCATCGGACATAAACTGCGCGGTGGATGAAAAATAAGTAAGATGTCACTACTTTCGGGCTACTTAGCTTCCCGGTAGTGGTAAATGCGAAAGATGTCATTACGTTTGGACTACTAAAGGATCATATTTTTGGTTTATGGTAACCCGTGCTGATTGGCTAACCGGGATAAAAGTTATAACTATAATCGTACTGACAAATTCCTCAAATAAAACTGCCGCAATAGCATTCGAAGCATGTAAAATACAAAGCTCTAACACCATCAGGAATTGGGTATTAAAGCGCTCAGACTTTAATGTTTACTATTTTAACAAAATTATACCAATACATTTCTAGAATAGACAATTTTTTTTTTTTTTTTTTTTTTTTTTTTTTTTTTTTACAGGTAGTTTAGTATTATACATTTGACTGTTTTTAGATTTTTGAAAAGTATCTTTCTTCTTATTGAAACAATATCAATAATATTACATTAGTATTATCTAAATCAATTTTTTTCCACTTCAAATAATGGAGTAGTTAGTCTTGAAAAAAATCCAAAAACAAATGATTCATCCAAAAAATATTAATGACCCAAATTCATTGCTTTATACATTTTAAATAGATCTATGAGTTATCAAGCGCTAGTTTTCCTACTCATTCTTTTTTCAAAGGCTTGCCTAAAAATAGATAATCATAAAAAGTTAACACACACACGCACACACACATATATATATATATATATATATATATATATATATATATATATATATATATATATATATATATATATATATATATATATATATATATATATATATATATATATATATGGCGAGTTCAATTCAAATTATGTATTTTATTCAATTTCATTGAACCTTTTTTTCCCCCTGAAATTTGATAGATTTTTTTCAACCTGGTCGTAGTCGAATTCCTGGTAGAAAAAGAAAGGCACTTTTTATATTGACGAAAAAGAATAAAGGGTGGTCGTATTCACCTATCACAAGATAACCGCCAGCATTGTTCATATGTTTGAATCATTTGGGGGATACTAAGAAAAACTACGAACGAAGCGTTCGTAAAAGTTGGGTTAGCAGACTGGAAATCCATAAATCCAATACGTGCCACTGACACATAAAACTCCTTGGGTGAAGACTATCTGGTCTTGCATCTTACTTCTTTCTCTTTTTACTAAAATGGCTTGACGTAAATGATTGAAATAGTATTAAAAATATTTTCTGTGTCATTCATTCTCTCGTCTTTGTCGCCGAGGTAAGTAATTTAATTTATTTGCAAAAAATGTACGTAACAAACTTGGATATAAATTTATCTTTTCGTATTTGCTAATGCTATGAACATTAAAATAGAAGTTCAAGAAACTGATCTATCAAAATTAAATTTTTAATTTTTTTTCCTAATATATATTTTATATGTATGTTTCCATATAAAAATGCAAAGTATATAAAAATTTCAATTTTGAGTTTTTTGTCGCTTGTATTGATTTTTCAATTGCACAACAGTGTGCCTTTTCTCCCTATTAACGTTTTGCGCCATTTTCTGAATTAGCATAGAGGGCGCTGGCTAAGGCATAGCTTGAGCTCATTTATGAATAACTGTTGCAAACTTACAACAGTTTTGTAAATATGTAGCACATTATTCGCGAAAAATCTTTCTTTCATACGTCGACAGAGCGTTCGAAAAACTGTTCGAAGAATCGATGGAAATTTGACCACTGAAGTACGAAAATAAAATTTTTGCAAACTCGGTATTAGAAGTTAATAGTTTTAAATCACAGACAGGAAAAAAAAAAGAAAAAAAAAAAACACTTTATTGCGAGAAAATATTTGATTATGACTTTTCAAAATCCTTTTCATTTTGCAATTTTAAACATTTGTTTTTGAATGCAATCAGACTCATTAAAGCATTTTTTAATTTCAAATTACAAGAATAGACGGTATATTCAAAAGCATTTTTTTTTTCTTTCCTCAAACTTCTGATAAAAATATTGTACAAAAATACAATACAGCCATAAAACGTCACGTTTGCGTTATTCCAAGTCGTGAGAATACCACCAGAGAACTATTTTGTTGCATGTGATCGCGGTTTAGCAAACATGACGGAATTATTCACACTAAAAACATTCTAATGCAATCGTTTTCTCTAAAAAATCCTCCACTTGAAAATATTGTGTCACTTATTCAAAACCACAAAACAGAATTGAGCCTGTCCCATTTCTCGTTATTGATATTTATTGCTCTGTAGAAAAAGAAAAAAAAACGTTGGAGATAAAAACGCCATTGTTATCATAGACTGATATGGATAACATTTATTTATTTCCCGAATTACTCCGATAAGCATTTACTGTTTCTGGTAATTGTTCCTCCCAAATAATCTACGTTTTTCCCTGGAAAAACGAGACTTTCGATTAGGAATATCGGCGCACCAATCATAACATCTTATTAGTAAGTTTCATTTCCTTCTGTTCATTGACTTGCAATTGAGCCGTAAGCGACTAGTTTTGTATCGTTTGACATTACTAATTGAATTCGCACGTAAGTTTGAATTGTTTTAAATGCAAAAACATCTCTATTTATTGTTGTTTGTAATCGAATATCGTAACTCTGTTGAGCTAATTTCTGATTTATATTTTAAATTTATTACTAAGTGCCCGTTAATAATTTTGTACTTATTCGTAGGGATTTTATTTTTGGCAGATAAATTAAAAGCGTTATGTCGTGATTATTTTTTATTGTCATTTTTTTGTGTTAAATTCCTGAGTTATTATTTTCATCTATTTTCTCAAAAGATTGTTAGGATAAAAAATTATTAGCATTATAGTAATTGTAAAAAGCGTAGTTCATTAAAAAAATATTAATCACAATAATAAAACAATTAAAATCATATTTCATTTTTTATATAAAATTGAAAATTTTTTAAAAAAAAAAAAAGATTGCCTACTATGAAAATTTGTTTAAAACTGATTTAAGTTTGATAAAAAAAAAAATAATTGCCATAATAAAATTAAATTCTAATTAGATTATAAGAAGTATTTTTGATTTATATTCTTATGAAAATAATATTCCATTTTCATAATTAAATCGAACTTATGAGAATTGGCTAATTTTTTTTTTTTTTTTTTTGAATAAAATTAAATCAATTGTGGGAATTATAAGTAATGCTTTTTATTAATGTGTTTTTCTTTACTTTTGCTTATCAACCACAGCACTACTAATTGTAATCGTTTTCATTACATAGAGAATACAAATAAAATATTCATTTTAAGAATTATGTTTATATATATATATATATATATATATATATATATATATATATATATATATATATATATGATTTTTTATTCTGTGAAACGCAATAATAGGTTTCTAATAATTACCTTTTTCTTCTATGTTTTCTATGGATGTCAAAACCATATTCTGATATATTTTCATATAGATAAGAAGGTAGATAAAAATGTATTGCTGGAACAAAAAAGAAACATTAAAATTTAAAATTTTTTTAGTGTAAATTATTGCATTTTCTAAAGAGGAATTTTTTAATTAATTTAGAACGTTTCTATAATTTAGTGTAATGAAAAAAATCACATAGAATTACAGAGAACTTTTGTTTACACAATTATCGAAAATTTCAATTTGTTTAATTTAAAGTAAATGATTACTTGAGTTGGTAGAATGAATAGTTTTTTATTTCCTTCAAAAATTTTTATTTGTAAAAGAAATAGTTGTTATCTTTCTTTTCGCGGTTATTTTTTATTGTTGTTTGGTGTAAAGAAAAACATTTTTTTTTTTTTCATGTTTTGCAGTGGTGCAATTCATAACTATGCTGATGCACTGTTAGAAATTCTAGAGCGTGTGGGGTTATAATATAGGCGAAAACATCGCTGAAACTAAATATGATGAAATCATGAAGCATATTCTTGTTAAGCTTATTTATGTCCTTTATTTAATGTCCTTCTATCTTATAATATTATGATTGAATACAAACATGGTTAAGCAAATTGAAGACAAACGTTGTTACAAAAATAGTAACAGTTTACCTTCCCGCATAATTACGGGGCTTGCGGTAAGAAAACGGTATAGTCCGGGTAATCTAAGAGCGCCGTTGCTGGGGCGAATCGATTGTGGTCGGTCGGAACTAAAGAATGACACGGCAAGGCTTGTGTTGTATTAGTATGTGTCAGCGGTTTAAATAAACAACCGGTCATTTTTTCCTATTTCTCCAAGGAATCAAACAGGTTTTAGCGATTTATATATATGTTAAGAACAATGGTTGCGAGAACACTCTGTACATGCGAGGATATATAAAATAAGAATTAGAGTATCAAATTTTATTTGTTTCCATTACTCCAAATTTTATTTGAGTCCATTTATTATCACACCACAATATATATTTTGTATTTACGTGTTCTTTTATAAACTTATCTAAATTAAAAAGTTTTATATATTTTTATTTCCATTTCAGATAGTTTGTGGATGAAGGACTACTTAGGAGCCTCTACTATCGACTCCTGTCTCCTAGTCACCGACAGTTGATTCATCTTGAACTACCGCCATGTTGACTACTAGTCTGCCAGTTCTAGATTCCGCCTTCAGCAGTCCCGCCGCTTCTTGTCCAGCCCTAGAGCAAGAGGAAGTCCTCAACCTTTTTCTGGTAGATCTGCCGGTCATCGAGTCTTCTTTGATCGGTGGACCTTTCGTCTCCGTCAAAGACATCAACTGGGATCTGGTCTCTCCCAAAGGCTCCTCCTCTCGTTCCAAAAAGACCAAACAGACCCTCAAGTCTGCGATGAATCACGCCATCGAGCCTGAAGAAGACCTTAAAAAGCTCATCAACAATGAGACCAAACTGAGACTTAGCGGATATTACTACGGCAACCTGAGTTGGGTGGACGCTTCACATGTTCTGAAAAAGACCAAAGTCGGGACGTTCCTGGTGCGCGATTCTGAACATTGCAACTATCTTTATGCCTTGTCTGTTCAGACCAGACGAGGACCAACAAGCTGTCGGATAGAATATGAAAACGGTTGCTTCAGATTGGACTCGTCCGATGATCTATCCGACAAAATGCCACGGTTTGACAGTGTCACAGACCTAATAGACCATTACGTTCATTTGACGCAGAACTTGCCACAAAAACCCACCACTAAAAACTTGTCACCCGTGTGGCTAGATATGGACGAAGAAAACAGCAGAGACGTTCCCGTACAAATATACAAGCCCCTGTACAAGAACGTGCGCAGCTTACAGCATATGTGTAGGGTCAATTTAGTGAAATTGCAAAAAGAGGGATCTCTTCGGACAAATGTTAAAAATAGTGCATGTGATATGCTACCCACAATGTTAAAGAACTATTTAAAAGAATATCCTTACAGCCAATGACACCTTAAGAAATTTAGTTTAATTTAATAATTTCGATGTAATATGAGAGAAAAATAAAAGTGCACGCAATTCATCCCTATAATATTTTCAAAGAAACTATTCTGTATATTTGTGTTAAATAACATCGGAAAAAGTTTAAAATATTTTTGTTTTTCAACTACACTAATTTCTCCTAATTTGTATGCATTTTTTTACGCAAGTGCAACAAAGAACGTTTTTTGTACTGTGACTACTGAATGATTGTACAAATTTCGATTATAAATCGTTCGTTAATATTCTGTTTCCTATGATTCATTAAGTGGCCTATTTAGAAATAAAAAATTTTGTTTGAAAACTTCAAGTGTTTATGATTGGCTGTCAAATTTCCAAAAGTGCCATAAACTGTCCAAAATCTATCCGTAGAAATATCTTTTAAGCGATGCTGATTGGAGAAGTTAACGAAAAATTATTAATTAAAATATGATTATTTAAACTGCTATGAAATGCTGGTAGGTCCATTGTTTCATATCTGCTTTATTTTTAATTAAATAATGAATTAAAAGTAATTGATTTTATTGTTTCTGTTTTAAACTATTCAAGATAATTGCTGTGTAGATTTATTTGAACAATGCATAATATTTTAAATTGGCACAAAAAAACTGTAACAGAAAATAAAATATCAAAAGCTTAAATTAAAATGGAATCTCATATAATATAATTTTAAAAAATTCATGACAAATCTAGTTTTAGTCATTCAAAAAAGTTCAAACTTATTTTAAATTCCAAGTTTTATAAATATTTGATTTAGATTTGATTATTTTAGCTATTTAATTGTAATTATAATCTTATAAATAAAATCAATTGTGTGCTAATAAATGATATTGAACTTTTAATTTTACTCTATAATTGTTTTTTCTTTATTAAACATTCAAATTTAAACATTAGTATAAAAAGTAAAATAATTGTTTTCATTTACAGTATAGTTATAGTGTTTTAGCTATTTTCACTGTTATAGGTTTTGGACACTGTAACACACTTTTGAACAGTAAATTTCCTCTTGTACTGTTTAAGAGCCCTACTCTGGGTCCATTGTATTGCTATAATTTATACTGTTTCATTAATTTCCTTAATTTGTTATGTTGAAAACAGAGCTTAAATGTTTTCCCTAACCTGTATTCAATTTTTTTTCTAAGGGACCAAAGGATGAATCAGAAATAGATTTGTTTGTAAAATTACTAAAATTGTACTTATAACACTGTGTGCAACCAAATTAACCAACAGTACAACTAAGTATGATTGATTAAAATCTTGTAATTGTTTGATTAACATCTGGAATCTTTAAATACAATTTTAAACAGTACTTCAGTATAATTCCCATTTCTAATGGTTCACAAGTTTGGTTGAGTATTTACACTCGTTAGTTAGATAGTAGTTTGGATTTTTACCAGTATTAATTATATTATTTACTATCGCAGAAATTTTGCCATAATTTCTTTAATTATTAACAAATTTTTTATTTTTTTTTTTTATAACTGCAGATTATTATCATTCATTTTACATACAATAGTAACTACAACTTAATTTGATAAATGATTAAATCCTTGTATAACGAAGTTTTAAAAAAGCTTAAATTATTTTTGTTCTTTCATCTATCATGCCACAGTTAATAAATATTGTAAAATCTGAAATAAATATTATTTTTCAATTTATAATTTTTCGTTGGAACAGACTCGTTATAGAAAGCTTTCAGTGTTGTTACAATGTTAAGTGTTATTCATCAGAATATTTTATTAAAGTTGGGAAACATTTTAAAGTCTATCAAATTTTATGTTTAAAAAAAAAAAAATGTCAAATTGACTGTGTCACGCATAAAAAGTTACAATCTAAATCTACCAAGCCTATCTTCAACTTTACTAAATATTACTGAATTAACCCTAATAGAGTTTTCGAACACTATGTATTTCCCTAAAATTCAATACTGGATATGCCATTCTTTATAGTTTGAAAATCGTTTTCAAAAACGTGTTTTTTTTTATTTTTTAAATCGTTCTTTTATAAATGTTATTTTTTCACTTTACATTAAGAAAACATCTACCAACATATCATAAAAATTTATGAATTGCAAATATTATTTATCCACACTGTTTTACAAGTTCAGCAGAAAATCGTTTGCATTCATATATATTTAATATAAAATAGCAATGTTTGGAAACTAAAATGATTCTAAAACTGAATAATCTTTCTTATTTTAAACTTGTGTTGCAGAATTTTTCTTTGCAAACAACAACCGTAGCAAGTTTTTTTTATAAAATGCGATGGTAGGAACAGCCTTAAAAGTAAAAGAATCAGCTGCGCCTAAGATTAAAAAAAAACCTCTGTTCCAAATAAATAAAATATAAGAACGCTTTGTGTTTCAAATCCGGCTATGAATGTGTTACGTTCACATTTAATGCAGCATCAAAAAAATAAATTGGTCTGATTCGAACAATGCTACCATACCTAGAATTTTATAGTACCGGAATAATAAAAGCTGAGATGAGACTACCGACCAATTTTTTGCATTTGGAATGGTCTGCTGAATTTCTTTGCTGAAAAGACTTCTAAGAAAACGATCTTTTGTTTCTAACAATGAGAGCGAGTAGGTCAGCACTCTGATAGAATAAGGTCAACTTCGATTTCTTAGAACTCTCTCTTCCCCTGCTTCTTTATGTGTGTACTTCAGATCACGTTTTTTCCAAGTTTCGTGTTGCCATTCCAAAGAAATGCTATTTTAGAAGTCATTTCGTTAGAATTTTTCTTTTTAGAATTCGCATGTGCAGTGGAAAAATAACAATAAATAGCAATGTAATTTTTTTTATTATGTATTGTCTGTAGAGCGTTTTTAGGATTATTTTTCTGGTTTAATATAAAACGAAATATTAATTACATTCCGTTTCGAAATTACAATTTTATCGTTCGTATATTTCACATCAGAATACAAACGATAAAAAATGTTTTTTCTTTTTATTATTTTTAAGGAGATTTCTAACAAATCCTAAAATGTTCCCAATCTTAATTAATATATTGCTTTTATCAATTTGAATATATATATTTTTTTCAAATTGAAAATTAGTTTTATATGAAAGGAGAAAATATTGTCTGTTTAATTTATACTTAATTATGTCATAATCTAAGCATTTATGATTGTCTTTTAATGCAGACAGTTTGACATTTTTTTTTCTAATACTGGAAATTTATATTAATATGAAGGGGTTGGAAGTAATGAAGTAGCAAGCCACGAAATATTTTCTTCACATGTCCTCAATATTGTTTCCGGATTGATACTTCGCAAGATTCCGAAATTTACTCTAGGTGGCTAACTTAATTAAAAAGCCATATCCATATAGCATATCAATATTCTTTTATTTAACTTGGCCTCAACTTTTTTTTAAACAGATAGTTAAAAAACTGTTTATTATTATCATTTTAAATAAAGGTCATTTAATTCTGTAAAAATATTAATCTGGTTGACCCTTGTTATTTTGTTTATTTATTTAACTCATATTTCAACATTCTATTAAGTGTATTTCAAATGTCTTCCCATTCCTAAATATCCTTATTTCCTTTTTAATAAAACGATCCTTATTTCCTTTAAACGATGTTAAAATATCAGCTATTCTTATCGATGTTAATGAATCAATTTTAAACACTTCATTTGACTATACTACACTTGATGTTCTCCAAACACCGCCCTTGTTATGTATATTTTTATAATGTAGACAGATATTTGCGAATGATATTCCGAATTAAGAATATAATTGAATCCTCACCGTAAAAAATTTCAAAAATAAAATTGTTCTCAAAATTTTTTATGTTTTCGCTTTTATTTTTCTAACAAGCTGTAATTAGTGGAACAAGCGTAATTTTTTTTTTAATTATCTGTTAGTTAATCGTGTACATTCCTTACAATGTTCAGTTCATTTTTGACAAGGATTCTAAAAATGCATATGAAAGGCGGTGGTATGATCATTCTTTGCTGTAATAAATTGATTCATACAAACTTATATCAATTCATGTTATTATTTTTTTTGCCTTAATTAAAAAGTGATGTAAAGTATGTGATTCATTGTAAATGTATGTTGTGTAAAAAAAAGAAAAATCGCGCACCACATTACAATATTATTGTGGTGTACTGAACAATATTATGCACAGAGCTGTGGTATTTATTTTTAGACTGACCAACGAGATGCATGCAGTTGTTTATTGTTGGTGTACAGTTGATCTTAATGTCTGTTTGCTTTTGAAAACAAACTTTCAAAATAGCCAAAATAAAATTATTTATATTTATCTTTACGTGTGTTTATTTTGACTAAAACTAAACAATAATACATAAATGCTGGTAGTTTGAATTCTTATCATTTTAATCATCTCATATTAATTTTTTAACACGTCAATTAATATTTTAATTATATTAAGATGTCAATTTGTAATAAATCGATGATATTCTACAACTGTGTAATTCACTTTTTCTTTCTGATTTGCACCGTTTCTGAGGTAGAAATGCTAAATCCGTAATTTTTTTTTTACCAGGAGGTGTTGTAAGGGTGTCCTATTAGGCAGTGGATAATAACTTTACTATACCTAGTCACCACTTTTATAACTTAAGCTGGACCGTTTCGAAAGTAAGGAGTGGGACACGGTCTTTAGTGTATAACACCTTGTTAACACTTTCAGTAAAAATACGCGGTCTGGATGCTATTGAAACTTGCATTGTCATACAACACATTAACTTATTGTTACTAAAATTTGATTTAAGGCTGTTTTTCGAAGGCTTAGTCGTCATATGAAATGATGCTTTTTTGCGAATAATATGCTATTTTCTTAATTGCTGTGAGTTTTCAACAGTTAACTCATGGCTGTTAGGACACGTTCAGCCTATCTAAAGCTAGTGCTATCTATGCCTATTCTGAAAATAGCGCAAAACATCAATATGGAGAAAAGCTACAGTTTTATAGAAATGAAAAGTGTTTGTGGTGTTTTTATTTTAATATTTATTATTTAAAAACTTCTCCCAATGCTACATTATCTGGGCTCATAAAAATATTTGCAAAAACTGAGAATAATGCAGTGATTTTGATAATTTTCATCAAGGTGGAAAAACATCGCCAAATTTGCGATTTTTAAAAGAGTTTAATAATTAAAGTCATATTCGTTCGGTCTAAAGCCCAGATATTTCTTCACAGTACGATGATATATTTAGTTTAAAATCATCATTCTGCTTCAATGTGTAAGGCACTTAAATTTGTTTTTTTATTTATTTATTCTATTTTCCTTGGCGACAGAGCTTCAAAAAATCATGTTAATTTGGTATACGAAAAACAATCGGAGTTTCGATTGATGATCGCATTCACATTGACGATAATATCGTCATCGCTGAAAGAAAACGATTTATATTTGTATTTACATTCAGCACAGAGCACCAATCAATTTTTTAGTATTCTAATCAATCGGAGTGTGTTCGCTATTTTAATTGACAATAAAATAATCTTTGGCGATAATATCGCTAGTAATTCTGCTCACAAATGATTGAAAATGACATTGTAAGCAGGCACGGAGGTATGAGTGTACTGGCTGTTTGCGAAGTAGACGAAATTTAGATTGCAAGATTTCATCGTTCAAGTCAAGACAACACGACGAAAAAATAAATAAAAATCTAAAACAGTATATACTAAATTTACATAAATTACTCAGTCTCAATGATGCATGAAGTGCTTAGATTTGCTTACTAAGTAATTTAAATGCTTTACTACAATTTTGTAATAAAAGTGGGAATTTTTCCGAAAAAATTAGTACAGCGGTTCCCAATTTTTTTCAGCTACAAAACCTTAAACGATAAAACTTATTTAAGCGGAACTTTCAAAATTCAAATTCTTTCAAAAATTATTTTATTTCTTGACTACGACTATATATGACTTTCAAAAACTATTCATCGGCAGGTGTTAATATGCAAAAGAAAAAAAAAAAAACTTTAAATTAATTCAGAAACTTTTAATGTAAATGAAATGTTTTTATTATTTTGTCAATAAATCTAAAAATTCCGTTTTACGTTAAGCAGTTGAATTCGCAACTCTGAGAGGCTACGTTTTAGGAGTTTAAATATTATATTTTTGCCGTTTAAGTATAAATTGAATAAAATACGATGAATTTTTGAAAGAAGAATTGTTATAAATTGCGAGAGAGGGTATAAATTTTTTTTTATTTTTGAATTAAGTTCGATGTTAAATACTAAAGAAATAATTTGTAAATGTATATACATCTTTTAGGAATTTGTTCAAGGTATTGTTAGTGGAAGAAAAAAATATATGTTTTAAAATTTCCTCTTTCAATTTTATTGCAATTTTACATAAATAATTTCATAAAAATAATAACTTTAATAATTAAAAAAATAATGGATTATTGCTTGGGTACAAATCTATAACTGGTTTCAAAGAATCCTCACTAGTTTTTTAAAAAAAAAAGTCCTAATTCACTGAGCCCCCGTGACTTTTGAATAGAACCTAAGGTTCTGCGAAATACTACTTGGGAAACGCTGATTTAGTATGCATTTAGGCGGTTTTAGATCATTGACAGGTATCTTTGTTTTTCGTTATTTACGACAAAAAATATTTATTACTATTCAAATTGGTTTGCATTTAAGTTTTGAACGATGCTAACACCAAATTTTTAAAAAAATCTGAAAGTACATAAGTGCACAGTATATATCGTATCAAAATTATATAGAATAATCTACTTTTCATTTTTGAGAAAAAAATAGTAAAATCCGGGGATATCCTTAAAAGTCACATATTGTATTTCTTTTAATCTTAGAACGCGGCTTATATATCCCCACCCCCTTTTTTTTTCCCAAACCATTTCCCTGCTATTAAATGATACTCTATCATTGGAAGATTTCTAGGAAACAATAACCGATAAAACGAAGAAAACAAAAACAATTTGAAATCTCCCTATCATGGATTTTAAGTAACATTTTTGACTATCGTCTTTTTTTTATTTTTATTTTTTTTTACAGTGCTTGGTAACTTTTCGAACTTCTATGGATTTTTCTTTCTCATTAATTAAAAGCAATAAAATAATGCGATTTGTTGTTTTCAGAGAGCAATTTAAAACTACACAGTCGTCTGTTTTTAGATTTTTTTAAAGTTTAGTTTTATTACTAAAGAGGAGTTGGGTCTTTTTTTTAAACTAATGAAATCTAATTTGTATAATTCCTGAGAAAAAATTTTAAAGTAATCTATGCAAAAATAAAATTATTTTTTATAAAATCTAAAAACAAATGATATATATATATATTTATCATAAAAGATAAATCGATAGTCTAAAACGGCGGTTCCCAAATGGTGTTCCGCAGAACCCTTGGGTTCCGAGAGTTGGGACTTTTTTTTTTTCTGACTAGTTATGATATTTAAGACAAACTGTAATAGGTTTGTTTCCAACCAATAATCTATCATTTAATATAAAGGTTATTTTTATTAAATTATTTGTATAAAATTGATAAAAATAAAAAAAAATAGCAACCTTTAAAAATTTTTATTTTTTCCACTAAAAATATATTTAAAAAAAAAAAAGAATTTACAAATAAGTATTTTTCATCGATCTTTAAAATTTAAAACAAAATAAACAAATTCAAGAATATGAATTATTTTTACCGCTGATCTAAATACCGCGCACTTGATAACTCAAAATTGTGATTAGGTGAACATCTTGCATTTTACACGTATCGAAAGAAAAGTTGAATAAAAAAAAATCCGCTATTAGTTTTTTTTATTTATTTATTTATTTATTATTATTATTATTATTTTGAAAAATTAATATTAGTATTAAAAGCATTTTTAGAATTTTCCCTCTTTGTCTCCATCCCTTCAACATTGAAGTTCGGTCAAGAATTAAAAAAAAAAAGCATCTTAAGGTGATAAAACTCGATATCGTTACTTCAAAAATAAATAAATAATTTATATAAAAATTTCAGGTTTTTTTTTTTTTTTTCGAATTGTTCCTTGTGTTTCATTATATTATAAAAATTATAAGGATAAGAAATATAAGCTTCATAAAAATAAGTCAGTTAAAAATGTAATTAATTGTAAAAAAAAAAAAAAAAAAAAAAAAAAAAAAAAAAAAAAAACGAGTTCTTAAAAAGGGTAACAACTACTAACATAAATAAATAAAAACGTGATTGTAATTTATACTTAGTAATTTATACTTAGACATTTTTTATACTTGACAACTTTTGGCACTATCTAATAAGATAAAGACATATATAATGGTTATAAAAACATTCAATACACTTAACAGATGATATTAATAAAATAGGCTTAGCTCATCTTTCGTCTTAATGGACCGATAAAAACACGAAAAATTGCAACATATCCTTCCTTTCATTCGTTTTATCAACTATTGTTTCAATCAAGTTCAATCGTTTCATCCTAAATTTCGTTTTATTGTTATTATTATTTGCAATTAAACTTTGACAATATTCAATTACAGTTTCTCATTAGAAACAGAACTGATTAAGCTACAATCAAATTTTGAATAAAAAAAATCGCGAAATGATCATTGCACTTAACTAGGTATTTTAAAAACCACTCTCTCAAAACTGGAGAAGATTGTAATTAGTTGAAATATTTGCATTTCCCCCCGTGTTTAATCCTTTCATTCATGTACGAAAAATATATAAAACAAAGGGAAGCATACAATAAAAGGGCAGGAAAAAACTCTAAACAAGGATAAGAAAACTATTGAACAGGATGCTTTTTTGAAAAAATTTTGAAAAAACTGTAATGATAAAAATTATACATCATTAGTTGAGAAAAAGTTAAGATGATCACAATCAACTTGCAGATGGTTTGCAAAACAAAAATACCCTCCGAAGCTTGTTCTTTAATGATTTTGCAAGCATAGAATAACTTTTGAATCGCTCGTTCTTGTGCGAAGTGAAACATTTATAATGATGCCATTTTCATTTTTTAATCTCTCCCCTGAAGTTTTTATTGTTATTATTAAATAGACTTTTCAACCGGTGAAGATCCGGTTGCTTGGCGACTTGGCAGAGATCATTGACTTCTTGCACGCCAAAAAAATTACGTTACACGCTGATTTCTTATTAAGTTTCTTTCCTTTTTTAATTGTTTAAGGTAAAATAGAAATGCTAGAGAAAAATCAATACATTAAAAGCTAGAAAAAATACAAAAAAAAAAAAAAAGAATTAAAAATAATTTAATATTCGTAATGTTTCTTAACATCTTTACTTATCGCATTTCAGGTAGAAATAAATAAATAAATACATTGTATAATTTCAAAAACAATATTTTCCCCTATGATTAAATTAATTAATTATTAATTAATTAATTATTATTAATTTTATTTCCCCCCAGAATATTACGGAAAACGTAAGGTCTTTACCTTACGTTTACGTTAGACAGTTTTAGGACTCAATCTCGAGGGGTCTGAATAAACGTACCTTTTCTCGAGGGTATCGGATTTCTGACCCCTAAATATGAGGGGTTGCCGCAAGCTCGAAAATATGATCCCAATAGTTTGTTCAGGAGAGCTGTTCCAAGTTCAGACCCCTTAATTTTACTTTTTTCGTATTTCACCATACATCGAGTACTTTTTAAGCGTAATTGAAATTTTTTTTTTACATACAACTATTAAATTTGTTTATTCAAAGATAATTTCCTGAATAAAATATAAAATTTAGTAAATGTTTATAATTATTTATTATTTTATTTAATAATGCACGAAAAACTTTTGAAACTGTGAGGTAGACAATTTTTACATCATTTAAAAATTTTAAATGGCATTACACAAAATTTGAGTAAAATTGGTCGATAGTTCCTAGGAAATCGAATTTTGAAAAAAGTCGTATTTTGGAGGTCAGAAATATAAATCCGTTGAAAAAATGGTATGTTTATTCAGAGAAACCATAGAGTCTGATTTCGTAGCTTAAAATATCGTCTAATGAATTAGCATATTTAAGGTAACCTTTTCGAACCTCTAAGGTCTCGTAGTGGACTGATCGTTAAGACATGGTTCCCAGCAGATCACCGAAGTCAAGCATCACTGGCTACGATCAGTGTGCGGGTGCGTGACCACTTGGGTCAGTCTGCGCAGGGACCGAGGGTGTGCGGCATCGGTCCTCGTTAAACTGTTTTGCCGTAAAGTGCTCTTCTTCACGTGCAGGTCGTCGGGCTATCGAAGCGGGGGTGCCATCCCCTCTGCAGAGGATCAAAATTGTGATGGCATGTCTTCGGATAACCCTCAGGGATGTTTCCCAGACAGTCGCCAATAGTCCATTGCGCAGCTCTAGCGCGACATAAATGAACTACAACAACAACATCGAACCTATAAGACTGTGTCTTAAAACGTGATGATCAAATGATCATGATGATTAGATCAAAAGTTATTTAGGATGTTTTTTTTTATTTTTAGTAATTTATTTATTTTGAGCACTGTACATCATATTTGAAGAATGTGAGTTAGGGCATAACCTTATAGAATCTAGATCAGTGTTTCCCAACGTGGGGCCCACGCCCCACTGGGGGGCAATTTGATTGTTAAGGGGGGCAATTCGAAAATGGACTCGTCACAAGTTAAACCCTTTTGCTCTGGGTCATTTAAATGCAATGCTAGATTTCGGTGCCAAAGTTGAATGAAAAAAGCAAATTCTTAAATAATTGCGGCCGATAAATATTATGCGACTTAGCGATTTTTTAATCGACAAACCTGAAATGAAGTATTTGTTAACAGTTGATGGTAAAGCATTTGTGAGTTATTTAGCCGATATCTTTGAAAACTAAATATATTAAATAAGCAACTTCAAGGAACAAATGAAACTCTTGATGCAAAAGCGAAGATATTTGGTTTTATTACCCTTATTAAGTTATATCAGAAATATATTAACAACAAACACTTTGAACAGTTTCATAGGCTCCAAAAATGTGAAATAAATGATACCGCTTTATTTGTTATAGTCGATCATCTGAAAACTCTATCGACTGATTTACAAGAAAGATTTTCTGATTTAAAACAAGGTCCCGCAGTGGACTGATCGTTAAGACACGGTTCCCAGCAGATCACCGAAGTCAAGCATCACTAGCTGCGGTCAGTGTGCGGGTGGGTGACCACTTGGATCAGTCTGCGTAGGGACCGAGGGTGTGCGGTATTGGTCCTCGTTAAACTGTTCTACCGTGAAGTGCTCGACTTCGCGTGCAGGTCGTTGGGCTACCGAAGCAGGGGTGCCATCCCCTCTGCAGAGGATCAAAATTGTGATGGCATGTCTTCGGATCATCTTCAGGGATGTTTCCCAGACCGTCGCCAATAGCCCATTGTGCAGCTCTAGTGCGACGTAAATTAACTACATCATCATCTGATTTAAAACAAATTGATTTTCCTACACGGATGACGCAGTCAATGTTAGTGGATTTGTCTGATATATCAAATATGCAGTATCATGAAGAACTTGGAGAAATTATGAGTCAGTTAAAACTTTATTTAATATAAACAGGGTGCGTAGCCAGAATTTTCATCAAAAATAAGCATCTTTTAAGTACCTTTTAAGCACTCAAAAAATATTTTTAATCACTTTCCAAAAAAAAAAAAATCATAACTAGGATATGTTACTTAATTTATAAACATAAAATCAATAAAATTCAAAAACATTTTCAAAAACTTTACATAATCAGGATAAAATAACTAGTTTCTGATAAATATGACAGAGAAAATTATAAAAATCAGGAATTTTTTGTAATTTAGAATGACAATCGATAAAAACCTCTAATAAAGGGAAAATCTCTTCTTAAAAGATAAAAATTAAGCACTTTTTACAAACACCAAATAAAAAAGCACCTATAAGGGCTTTTAAAAAACGTAAACCAAAAATAAGCACTTTTCAAAAACGCTACACACCCTGATAAAAGGAGTGATGGCATGACTTTGTGAGGAAACAGAAATCAAATACCCAAATTCAACCAAATGTGCAAGAAAACTATTGTTACAGTTTCCATCTTCATATTTAGCTGAATGTGGATTTAGTGCTGTAAATGATTTACTGGTAAAAAACAGAAATCATCTGGATGTAATACAATGGGGAGACTTGAGACTGAAGCTAACCAAATTGGAACCTAACATAAAATCTCTCTGCAGCAAGCACAGGGATCTCAATAAATTAAAATATTAAATTATTATAGAAAAATCTTTATTAAAATTATTTCAAATTTGCATTTTAGTTTTTCATTATATGTTTTGAAAATTTACTTACTATGTTTCGTTAACAATTTCCTGGTGATTTCTTCCTAAAACCTATCATTTAAGTTTCTTAAGTGAACAATTTAATATTAAAAATTATGTATATGTTACATAGGGGGGGGGGGCATAAGAATTTTAGAAAGGCTTAGGTGGGGCATGGCACTAAAAAGGTTGGGAATTACTGATCTAGACGGTTATGGTTAAGGCAATTTCAAATTTTTCAGTTTTTGAACAGACAAGAAATAAAACTAATTTCCTCCGTTAAGTCTGCATGAAAAAGTAGTTTTAACCTTTTGCCTACGGCGCCTGATAGCACCTGCTATTTTGGACCATCAGTTGAACAAGCCGCAAGCAAAAGGTTAAAATTATTTAAATTTATAATTTTTTCTTTTTAGTTTTGTATCTGCTTACATATTTCTGTTGTACAGTGGTCGAAATTTTGCTTGGATCTGATAAAACGGCGTTAAACCTTACTTGCACCTTTCAAGACACAAGTCTTACTGTATTAGCTGTAACTAATCAGATAGAAGTCTGAATTTTGATTGATGAAACATTCTAGTTGACTGCAAAATGGCGACGAGTTCTGTTTATATCTTCAGGAAAAGAATTAAAACATTATTCATAGTCAGCAAGTGCAGAGCTCCAGTTAGAGTTTAAGTACATGAGCTGGTAAAAAGTGATCAAAGTTTTGATTGAGAATAAAATCCCTTCAATTAGATGCGAGGTCAAGAAATCGTTAAAACTTGTATCGTCATTCGATACAGAACTCCAGGTGGAGCTATAAGCATTGTAGTTAATCAGAAAATGATTTGTATTGATAACTATATATTCTAATTTGTTAAAAAATGGCGATAAGTTATACTTGTAACTTTCGGTCCAAAAGTTGAAATTAGTATTACTTTTAGGCATAGTGCTCCAGTTGAGATTTATTTGTTCTAATTAATGTGAAAGGTAAGGAAATTCACATTGCTTGATCCTTTTCTCACAGACGCGGGAGAGAATAAACAAAAGTTAAAATTCTAATGTTTATATTCTTTCTAAGAGGGGCCGCTCAAATATTACGTTAGCGTGTGATGGGGAATTTTCCTCCCCCCTTATCATCAAAACTAAGCAAATCATCGATCCCCTTCCTCTGTTAAAATCTTACGCAATATTTGAACGATCATTAATGCGCAAAATGCAGGAATTGTGTGCAATATATCTAGGGATTATAAACAATTTCTTGGTGTTGTGCCCAATCCTATATTATATTTTGCTAAGTTCAATTGAATAATAAAAAAAAACTATTGTATTTCTCTGTTTTAAAGAATAAAAGCTACAAGATGGGTCAGGGGATAGAGTGTTCGCCTCCCGATGATGCGACCCGTGTTCGAATCGCAGCGATGGCTGGTTGATACGAATTCTGCACCCAGCTCGCACTGACCACAGTTATGATGTAAAATATCCTCAGTGGTAGACGGATCCTTGGTTAAATTCCCCTAGTCGTCAGGCTAACCGTGGAGGTTTCCTTGGTTTAACTCTCCATGTACCGCAAATGAGGCTAAATTCTATCAAAAGTTCCCCACGAAGGCAAATTTCTCTCAATACTTGATCCAGGAGTTTCCTTGTCTTCCGAATTGGATTCTAAATTACAAGGCTCCTGAGTTGGACATTCTTCTTCTTCGTCAGCACTGCAGCCTGGTGCAGGCCAAGGCTTTCTCAATTAGCTGCCTCCAGGCAGGGTGACTTTGAGCTAGATTTTTCCACCTGTTTATTCCCAACGGAGTTGGACATTGGTTGTCGTAAACTCAAAATTGGCTCGGCTGTTCAACGACTGTTATAAAATGAAATAAAATAAAAGCTACAGGAATTATCAGCAATAAATGATAGAGAATATAAAAGCGCTAGTGAGAGCGAAATAAAATTTAGTAAAAAGTTATCAGGAATGGAAGATTATCCAGCTTTCCCGTTTACGGCTACATTCGCATAATTTTTCAAATAGTATCTTTTTCTTTTTTTTTTTTTTCTTCTTTTTTTTTTCTATGAAACTTGACTCTGTCAATATAAATGTTAAAATGAAGTTGAAACGCTTTTTCTAGCTTATTTAACGGCGGCAATATGAAAAAATGAATACATAAATTGTTGACGTATCAGCGATTTAGTTCTATTCAACTTGCTCTTTAAGAGGTAGACAGAGAGAAAGAGAGAAAAAAGCTCATTGATTTGTCATAAGGATTGATTTATTATAAGAATTGATTTGTTGTAAGGATTGATTTATTATAAGAATTGATTTGTCATAAGGATTGATTTATTATAAGAATTGATTTGTTGTAAGGATTGATTTATTATAAGAATTGATTTGTCATAAGAATTGATTTGTCATAAGGATTGATTTATTATAAGAATTGATTTGTTGCAAGGATTGATTTATTATAAGAATTGATTTGTCATAAAGATTGATTTATTATAAGAATTGTACTTATGCTTACGCAGATAGCTTTGCAGTTCAGAACAAAGCTTCAGAACTTCTTTCGGTAAAAATCTTTTGAAAATAAAGAAAAAAAATTGTTTCGCATAAGATGATGAACTGTGTTATTTTGGTGCACTCCATAAAAACTGCGGTAGCTGTGGCATAAATTAATTCCAACTTGTTTCTTAAAAATAATTATATTCATCCAGATTGTTTTGCGATTCTAGACAAGGAAATTTTTATTCTCTCGAACAACATTCGTCAGAAAAAATCGTTTGGTATTAAAAAAAATAAGGAAAAATTCCGTTTCAACAAAATGACGATTTATTATTTAGGGAAATTTATTAAAAACAAACGTTTCTGCGGAGTAAAACAATTACAACATTTTTCTTTGGAATAGCTATATTTACACATATTGTTTTGTGATTCTGAATAAGGATATTGGTATTCTCATAAACAACAATCGTTTGGGAAAAATCGTTAGATATAATACGAAAAAAGAAAGAAAAAAAAAAAAACATTCCGGAATATGAGTTGGTATACTTCCTTCCGGTTGTGAACCGTAGTAAAAAACATCCGGAGTTGTAAAAAGAAAAAAAGGAAAAAAATAGTTTCATTTCCTTTTCACTTTAATCTTAACTACCGGGCTTGTGTTAAAGATATGGCGGGCAGTGGAATTTCCTTTTCTCATTCCTTAAAGAACTAAAACGATTTTTGTTTTAATATGCAGTGTTATTATATAAAAAAAACTATATCACCCCACTAGCTGGGGCCATGAACAAAAGAGCAGGAACAAGAAAATTTGAACAAAGAAATTAACATCATCGATAACATCAAAAAGTTCATGAGATGATTCGAAGGTTTTCGCCCCATAAGTCCATTCGCTTCCCATTATCTTGATGGTTCTATATGTTCATGCAGAGCTCCACATGTATAGTTTGTCTATGGAAAAAACGGCCCTCGCCACAAACTCTAAGGCCGTCGGAAATAAGAAAAAGCAAATTTCAAAGAGGGGAGGTCGTCTCTCCCTTGATTCCCGCTCTTTCGTCAATCGAGCCAAACATGTTCAAACTTTCAAATATTGACCCACCGGAAAACAACACCGCTTAAATTAGTTAAGCATCATAACCATTGTAACCGATACTGCGTCACACGAACGGCGAGGGGAGTTCTTTCGATAGACAGACTATACGAAGGAATTATTAGGCTCGTTTCTTTTATCACACAAGGGGCAGGCAGCTTCCGTGATGCTCCTCTCTTTATACCCCGTCATTTGCTGATGATGATGTTTTTCCTATGTCTTGGTTTAATGATGGTTATTTAGGTATTAGTAACTTTTATTAGTAACTTGGTTATTTAGTAACTTTCCGCAGTGATCCGCTCCGCCGTACAATAGAAAAATCAACGTAAGCGACAAAATATTTTAAAGGGAGATTTTGTTATTTGTTTGGTATTTTTATATAATATGCTACTAATTGCAACAAAAAATTTTTATTCAGTTTTTGGAAATTTTATTATAGCGTGCAGAAGCAATATGCTAGCAATAGAACGAAAATAATTGTCAAACAGCTTTTCTCGAAATATTCTACGTCGTGGCATTCATGATAATGCCTATACTGGGCCGGGATAGGCTGGTTGGGGTAGGGCACTAGGCCCATGTCCAAGAGTTTGTGGGTTCGATCCCCGCCGACCGAAGACTCCCAGTGTAGTAAATGGTGACTGTCGTTAAATCTGTCGAGTCGTAAAGTCCTCCATGTTCCCAGAACAAATCAATACCTCTGGGGGTACTGATCTAGGAGTTTCCTTGTCTTCTGGATTGGTTCAAAATTACTAGGCTGCGGAGTTGACCCAAAATTGGGTCGGTTGTTCAACGACGGTCATGAAAAAAAATAATAATAATAAATGCCTGCTCAATATCTTTTGATATTGATGATGATATTAATTTTCTGTCTTTTCACTGATGATGATGATGCTCCTTCTGTATCTTGGCACAGATGATAATACAGGTTCCGCTCTTTTGACACTGATTATATATATATATATATATATATATATATATATATATATATATATATATATATATATATATATATATATATATATATATATATATATATATATATATATATATATATATATATATATATATATATATATATATAAGTTAAAAATAATAATAATAATAAAAATCCGGAAAAGAATCCGAAAAAATTTATAAAATCCGGAAAATAAACGATATAATCTATTATAAGCCAATATTAGAAAGCACTCCTTTTTGCAGATATAATCGTGTGAATTGATGAAAAGAGTATATCTTTTATTTTCTGGATTTTTATTTTTCCCTTTTTTCATTCTGTGACTTCTTCCTTGTTTTCTCTACATTTTGAACTTATTTTATGCATTTTGAACTTATTTATGAACTTATTTATGCCTATTTACTTGCAGCTGCTTGTAAGCAGTAAATAAAACTTATTGTTTTTCTTAATTTTCTTGGGTTTTTTTTTCTTCTCCTTTTTGTATTTATTTATTATGCTATATATATTACCCTTGAGTAACTTCTATATTTCATCGTAATTTTCAATACTTGAATACTGATTAACTTATTTCACCTGCAGTCGTAAAATACTTCTTTTATTCTTAAATTCTCTAATTTGACCTTTGTGGTTGACGAAATAATACCTTTCTTTCCCAAACCCTCCAGGGAGTCTAATTAGAAGCTAATTATATTTAATTAAGAAATAGAGATAAGGGAAAAACTAAAAACAAAATGGAATAGGTTTTCTAAAAAATACATCTGTCTTCTCAATGATGATTCCACGAAATCTGTCGATTTGGTTTGAGTTTCCGGGTATATGTTTTGAGGAAAAATGGCGGCTTCTTAGAATCATTAAAACTGTTGCCATTTTCTAGCTGTCAAAACCAGTTTCTTCGTCTTATCCCTCAGAATATGTTTCTATTTCGTATTCTGATGACTTGTTTAAATCCTTTTATAATTCTCTATCTCGGTAGAGAATATTTTTGTTTTCTCTTTTCATGGAAAGGCCTGGGAAAAGGATTTTTGGAAGTTACTTCGTTTAATTCTCTAATTGTTATTGGTTGTTCCATTCATTATTATTCGTGGAATTATTATTTACGATTTAAATTTTTCGTTCTAGTAACTCCTGTTGTAAAGTGTAAACATGCATCAAAATATTTTTGAGTTCAAATTTGAATTTGCTGCTTAACTCAACGTTTTTCATCTTAATCTAGAATTTTTTTTTTTGTTGAAAGAATGGTAAAAAACTTGTTTTCACATTTTGCATGAACAATGAAAAATAAAAGACTTCATCTTTTAAAATTTATTTTATTTGTTTAAAAGCAAGATAGCTCTAAATTGGTTATTGATTTGAATGTGTTGTTTAAGTATTTTTATTGCTCGAGTGAATAATGTAAATTTAACATTTTCCATCGTTTCAAAAATATCATATATTCCTTTTTTAGTCTTGAGTAAATAATAACAATTTTTCCGTGGGTTTGCACACAAAAATATAATAATAATAAATAAAATATTTCGCGCAACTTATAATAATCGAAAATATTTCGCGCAACTTATAAGAATCGAAAATATTTCGCGCAACTTATAAGAATCGAAATTATATAGTCTCGCCTGAGCCTTGATGGCTCAGGGTATAGAGTGTTCGTCTTCCAATGAGGTGAGCAGGGTTCGAATTCCAGCGATGGGTGGTCAATACGAATTCTGCATCCGGCTTGCACCGACCACAGTGCTGACGCGAAATATCCTCAGTGGTAGACGGATCATGGGTTAGAGTCCCTTTGCCGCAGGATAACCGTGGGATTCTCTCGAGGTCTTCGGTTTAATTCCATCAGAACGGCCTCCAAGAAGACGAATTTCTCCCAATATTTACTCCTGGAGTTTCCTCCTCTTCTGGAATGGGTTCAAAAATTACAAGGCTACGTAGTTGAACATTAGTAATCATAATGTTCCAGGTACTATTCATATTATATAAAATTTACTCCAAGATATATATTATATTCTTATTATATAAAATATGCTCCAAGAATTTCTTATAAAATTTTTAAAGAAAGTAAATGAAAATTCGGCTGCTTATTTGGATTCGAAAGAAAATCTACTTTTCATCTGCTTTCTTTAAAAAATTTATAAGATATTTGTTTGCACCACATTTTAAAATAAATTTTGTATATAAAATGAACATAGTACCTGGCAAATCAGCAGAGACAATCTCAACTTGATTTTTATAAGTGACTCGCAATATTTTATTTGTTACTTTTTCGTGTAGGCCTATGGAAAAGCTACTGTTTTTTTGGAAATATTTTAAATTATTTTATTTCATACTTTTCCGTCTTCGGAATCATTTAAATCGTTGTAGAAAATTACGCCTTATATTTTCTTCTCTCTGGAGTATGTTTGAAAAACACGACTAAGCAAAATAAACACGTGGTTTTAGATAACTTTGGAAACGTTAATTCGGTAAGTGTCATCCAGTTAGCACCACAAGCCGTAATAGAAAAATGAATAGCCAGGTAGTAAGGAAAGACAGGTACTTATAAATACTACGAAATTTTTGCGTAATTTGTAATTAAAAATTTTTTGAAACGAAAAACACAATGCATAAATTAAAAGAGAAAAGAAAAAAAACGATTACCCATAATTTTTTTTGTAGATCCAATGAATAAATTCTCCCGTATTAAGATAAAATCATAATGATCCGTTAGACAAGCCTTAATAATTATAAAATATATGTACAGTATAACACTAAACATACCATTTCATCGACGGATTTAGATTCTCGATCCTAATAATCTATGTTCATATTTCCGACGACTAATAATTCACGACTGCTAATGTTCAACTACGTAGCTTCGTATTTTTGAACCTAATCCAGATGACAAGGGAACTCCTGGATGAAGTATAGGGGGAAATTTGCCTCCGTGGAGGACTTTTTGATGAAACCTACCCGCATTAGCTTTACATTGAGAGGAAGATCACGAGAGCCTCCCACGGTTAGCCTGACTGCAAAAGGACTCTAACCCATGACCCATCTATCACTGAGGATATTTCACATCAGCACTGTTGTTACAGCATCAAATAATTCTGGAAGAAAAAAAAATTTAAAAAAACGAAAAAAAAGAAAAAAGAGGAAGAGATAGTTTTTTTTTTGTCTGTTTTTGTAATTCAAAATATTGCCTGTACAAATATTATAGTATATTTAAGGTTGGTTCCACGAATCATTGAGATTCAATCTTCTGTGCGTGAAAATCCTATCATGTGACCAAAAATGATTAAGATGTTCTTTTTTATATTCTGTGCACTGTACAAGTTTACTCAGTTAAGGTTTTTGGCATGCTTAAGATGGAGTATTTTTTCGGGAGGGGGGAGGGGTAAATAAAATAATTCTCGTCTCCAGTGTCCAATAGACTCTAACTTTCCAATAGACTAAAGATTCCTTGGAAACATTGCTTCTAATTTTATATTTCTTTGAACTGGAGTTATCTTACAACTCAACCCTTCCATCCGTTTCAATTACTGGTACCGTAAACCTCCATGGGTCATGGTGTACTTTAGAATAGTTCCGCGCTATTGGTTCAGCGGAAACCGCAGGTCCTGGAACAAAACGATACCAACAATTTTCGTTTGAACTCTTCATCTTCTTTCTGAGAAAATCCCTCTTCCACATGAGTCTCCCACACATGGAGATGTTTCGCTAAGACCCCTCTTTCACAGAACAAACAAAAAATAAATAATCTTTGTTTTTGGAAAGCCATTTCTGGAAAAAGAAATATTATTTATTTACTTTTTCTCACGTATTCTGTTTCGTTTTCAGAAACGTTCAAACAAGCTGTAAAGTACTGTAGATATGTCATACTAATATAGTAAACTATTGCCATCCCTGTATTATTATTTTTTTTTTTTTTTAAAGCTATTAAATTAGATTTCAAATATTATATGAAAAATACTAAAGCAAAATTATTCAAAGTACAAAAGAGTACGAAATTTATTTTCATAAGAAAAAAAATTAAAACTAACGTGAAAAACGATTGCAAAAACATGCTATTTATATCGTTTTCGTCAAGAAAATATGAACGTGATATTCATAAAACGATCACGAAAATGAAATATTTATACTATCGTTTGCTCTAAACCAGGTGTTTTCAACTTACATGAGGCCGGGGGCCACAATTAAAAACACCAGTCAAATGGCGGGCAGCAACTTTGTCAAAATTTTATATAGGACTCTTTTTATCCTTGAAAGAACATTTAAATATTATTGTTTGATTTTTATCAAGTTGTACAAAACAAAAGTATTGAATTAAAAATAATAATGAATATTTTATTGGATGCAAAACCTGATAAATAAATTTTTTTTGCACCGTTGGTATGTTAAATTTCACAGAAACTAAGAAATTATTATTATTATTATTTTTTTTTTTAACGAAAGAAAAGTATTTTAAATCCATATAGATTTTTTACGAAAATTGTCCGCAATGAAAATAAACATATTTTAGTTCGCAGGCCACAAAAAAAAAAAAAAAGGCTTCGCGGGCCGCCAGTTGGAAACCACTGCTCTAAACAATGTATAATTTTTGTCATTTTTAGCGATTATCTATCTGTATTAAAAATTGTAGGGGCTTGCTAACGTGGCTGTTATTTTGCAGCATCAATTTAATACATTTTGTTTTTCTGTGCAAAAACTGTAAGAATTAAAATAATGAAATTATATGAAAATCTGTAGAAAAGTATGCAGGGAGTGAAATGGAATAAAATATAAAAAAAATTAACGTTCGACAATTAATTCGAGAATTATTTTCTGTTAAACTTATTGAAAAAATGAATACTAAATTTTTGGAATAATTTGTTAAAAGTTATTGTAATTGTAATTTTTTTTTTTTTTTTTTTTTAATTTTGCGAATTTTTGTCACTTGTTTTTGCTTTATGTTAAATTTTGCTTTCCTCAAAAAATTCAAAAAAATACAGAAACTTGAAATTATGCAGGTATGTAGATAAATGTAAAAGAAATATGATGGAAAAAAATTTTAAGATTTGGCCATTAGTTCAAGAATTATAAGCGTTATTTTTTTTTCTTTTTCTAGTTCTTTTACACTATTTTTGCTTTAAATAAAAATCATTAATCTATTGTTGTCAAGAAATTCATTTTCCTTGTTGTACAAACTTGCATTTGACTTGATGCCAAAAGGAACAAAAATAAATAAATAGGAGAAAGAGTTACCAAAAATATAAATCATAACATTTATATTTTTTTAAAAGTATGAATGCCTGAAAAGGGCTATAAAAGCCATTTCCAATTTGGACTGTTATATAGTATAAGGTTATCGTTATAAGTAGTTAATCATTGGGTCCAGTTCATTTTATCTACAGGACACTTCGTCTACAGACTATTTTTTCGACAAGGTCATTTCGTTAACAAGTCATTATATTTTATTTTCTAACCATCCTTGAACAACCGACTCAATTTTCGGGATTGCGACTGCTAATGTTCAACTGCGTAGTCTTGTAATTTTGTACCTAATCCAGAAGACAAGGGAACTCCTGGTTCAAGTATTGGGAGAAATTTGCTTTCGTGGAGGACTCTTTGATGGAACTTACCCGCATTTGCGATACATGGAGAGAAAAACCACGAAGTCCTCATCATGGTTAGCCTGACAGCAAGGGGACTCTGACCCCTGATCCGCCTTCCACTTGAGAGCGTCTTACGTCAGCACTATAGTCGGTTCAAACCAGATGTGGAAATCGTATCGACCAGCCATTTCTGGGACTCGATCACCGGGACGCCACGAAATCCAAACCATGACCCATTTTGCCAATAGGTAATAAATAAGAAAAGGCAATAGCACGAATTCGATATGACTAATTAACAGGTTCTACAGCAAAATGGCCCAAAAATTATAAATTAAATTAAACTCGTGGAGGGTTTATAAGGGTATGACCACAATGGGGTGGCAATTCAGATCACACAACGAATTCTCTTACTTTTATGGCTAATGGACATCTAGCCAATTTTTAACACCTGAATGGTTCTGGAAGGAAAGTGTTGAGCTGCAATTTTTCTTCCAAGAGCATCCCAGAATTGTTCCGTTGAATTCAGATCTGGAGAACTAGCAGGTAACTTCATTCTCATGATATTTTCGACTTCAGATATTTCTCTATGCATGATTTCATCCATAAAAATGAACTGGAGACCGTTTTAAAATGAATGCTATAGCAAAAAGAATAAAAGAAATAAAATTTCAAAAACTGAAGCGGTGGATCCTGAAACAACTGCCATTTAATAAAACAAGTAGCAATTATTAATAAAAAAAATCACAATCATTCACGAAACTTCATATATTCCTTTGTTAACGACATTAGTTCCTCATTACCTCTCCAGTCCCACTGTTGATTGAACGTAAAGACACAGTTCCCAGTAGAACACCGAAGTTAAGCATCACTAGCTGCTGCGTTCAGTAAGCGGGTGGGTGACCACTTTGATCAGCCCGCGTAGGGACCGAGGGTGCGCGGTATAGGTCTTCATTAAGCTGTTCGCAAGTCGTCGGGCTATCAAAGCAGGGGAGTCATCCCCTCTGCAGTGGATTTAAATTGCGATGGCATGTCTTCGGATCCTCCACAAAGATGTTTCCTAGACAGTCACCAATAGCTCAGTGAGCAGCTCTAGTGAGACGTAAATAAAAAAAACCTACCTATAGTTTGTCTACGGTAAGAACTACACCTTTGCCCTTGATACCCCTGATCTCAACCATTGTGGTTTTTATTGTTCCGATTTTCAGTTTTTTTCTCTCTCGGTACTGTGGTTTTTCTAGTTTTGTATCTCACCTTTGTTTTTCCATTTTTCTTTGGCAACTTTACGTTTTAGATTTTAGATCACTTTTGCTTCTTCCTATTCATTTCTGGCAAATCCTGAAAATGGGTGCCTATTTTTGAGTGCTTGAAATATATCGATTTTTACTTCCATTTTGTATATTTTTGAAGCGAATGAAGTTGTGGGGAGAGTAGATATCGACAATGTCAACCGTCATTTATAAAAAAAAGATACCCCAACATTGAATCGAGTTAGCATGTCTTATATACTAGGGAATTGTATTTTTGTAGTGGTAGATACACTACAGTACTCCCCCACCAGATTTATATCTGTGATAGAATTCGATGAACGGATACCATTTGTTGATTCATTACTGTACTCTGAGACACCGGGAGAGCTGTATTAAGATCACCGTACTTTTTGATTGCTGGTCGTGAGAGCTGTATTAACTTCAAGGGTGTGTGCGCTCCTGTGTTACTTTTAGCAGTCGAGTGAATACGCTGTGCGTGATCGAGACTGAGAAGCAACAGCGTGAGGAGGTGGATAATGTCGCTGTCAAGTCAACTGTTCAATGTGGGCAATCCATCGAAATACGCGTGTTCAAATCGAAGTGGGAGTTTCTCTCAAAGTAGGCGTGTTCACATCACGTTCGAAGGTCACCAATGTGGAGAGAGTAGATATCGATAATGTCAACCGTCATCTATGAAAAGGTACCCCAACATAGATTCGAGTCTGGTCTGTTTGGTCTAGCTGGGCTCCTGAGGCCAATAATGGCCCTTTTCCCATTCATCCTGTAATGAGAACATAAACAAAAGACAGATTACATAAAATGCAACAAGTAATGGCACATGTTAAGGTCGAGAAAAAAGAATGGCACTTTGCCATGGTAATAAGTAACAAATAGTTGATTTATAGAAAAGATAGATTCGAGTTAGAACGTTAGAAATTCCAGCAAGCTCGGTGCACAGCCGCGGATGTAGACTGTCGATTTTGTAGATTCTAAGAAACCATCCACTCCTAAGGAGAGGCGTAGAATCTGGAAATAGAAGAAAAATATCACAGCTATGC
This sequence comes from Parasteatoda lunata, assembly GCA_949128135.1. Taxonomy (NCBI): domain Eukaryota; kingdom Metazoa; phylum Arthropoda; class Arachnida; order Araneae; family Theridiidae; genus Parasteatoda; species Parasteatoda lunata. Next base: position 32,163,381 of record OX421975.1, read on the forward strand.
TGTGATCACATAAAAACAATAAGTAGAAATGGGGCGTGGCTTCAGTGATGCTGGCTCGTGATTGGCCGTTGGTAAAAGTCTATGTTGAACTTGTCAATGCTGTTTCAGGAGTTCTAGATTTTTATAAGTCCAATAAGTAATTTGAAGACTTCTTCATTTTTAATAAGTTTTTCAAGTTCAGTTAGGAGTAAAAGGAGTCTGGCAGCGTCTTATATACTAGGGAATCGTAATTGTATTTCTGTAGTGGTAGATACACTACAAATTATCTTAAGATTTTTTCGAAGTTTCGAGGGATTATTTATTTAAATCATGAAAGTTTAACGGGGTGAGAGAGAAAGGGGGAACGAATATTTTGATAATAGAAAGCTATCTAGGGGAAACAAAAGCAATTTTTATCCGAAATTGAGCAAAATATTTTGAAATATTGCTTCCTTTGCATAATATTTATCATAATAAGCATGAATCACAAGGCTCTATTTAGAAAAGGAAGTCTAAATAAAACAATGAGTTTCTAAATATAAAATCCATAAACGTTATTTTGGTAGTTATCTTTTTAACTGAATATTCAAAACACTAATTTCGACTTAAAGTGCTTCTATTTTCTATTATGCAATACCTAATTTAAACCGAATTCTCAAGGAAAATTCTTTTTAAATCCCTTCGAACAGAATCCTGGAATCAAAATTAAAGATCTGAGTAAAAACACAATTAAGAGTATAGTAAAGTAACATTTCTCAGAAATTAGATAGTAATTGCCAGTTCTATTGTTTGGGTTCTTTTTAAACCTATTTTTTGAAAGGTATGCGGGATTGAATTTCAAATTCTAACAGATTCATCATCTTGAATTTTTTTTTTAAATTTTTTTTTTACTATTTTTCATTTCCCTCATAATTTAGATATCATTTAAAATAATTAACTGTTGACATTTGATAGTAAATTAGAGAACTGTTAAACTTGTGGTAAAAAATATCAAGTAGGCGTGTTGAAAGCGCTATTTTATTTATGAATTAAACACGAGTTTTTACTAATTTTTTTTAAAAAAATTTCATTTTGTTCAAAAGGTGTTGCAATTTAAGCGCTTTTTTTTGTGAATTTTATTCCTATTTATTCCCTTTAATAATGGATATTTATTCATTGTTGCTGAACAATATCTCTCTGGAGATTTTCATTTTATAAGCTCGCACATGAATTGATGTCAGGAAAAAAATAGAGTTGCCATATATAAATGTTGACATTTTTAAAGAAATTTTCATAAATCTAAAAAACTTAATTCAAATGAGATTAAAACCGTTTCCAGTTTGGAATTACCTTAATAATTAAGTCACTTTAACGGAGAAAAATTACTTCTCAGTTATTTCTTCTTATTATGTCCTAAGTGTGTTCCTAAGTTTAAATTTTTCATGCAAGCGCAATTGATCATTTTTTACATTCAGGTAATGTTATAATGAACCTTTAATGATTTAGAAACTTCATTGAGATGAACATATTATCAAAATCTTCTTTCATAAAATTTAAATAATTTTATAATTCATTAAGAAATTATCATTATTCGCAAAAACATCGACTTTCAAAGAAAATAAACAATAATAAATGAGAAGTAATCAAGGGAATTGGAGAGCAGAGCGAGCTGGAGATGAAATCTAATAGTTAAAGAAACAATCACATGCACAACCACTAAATAATTTCAAGATATCGCGGTATTTTTTATACTTTTTTTTGTATCGAAAGCATGTGAAATAAGGTAAAAAATGCAAACGAAACAGAACTTTTGATATAATCAGCGTATTCTCATATACCTAATGTTTTGAGAGGCGCACTTTAAATATTTATATCGGTAAATACTTATATTGGTAAGTACGGATGTTGATTTAAAATGAAAATTAAATTTCTCCTGGATAAATATAGCTTTTTACCGACTAAATGCCACTTTTGATTTCAAAATAATGTCTTCAAGTTCGAACCCTCCCACCCTCTGACTTGTTACACAGGGCTAATAGAATAGAAGGGCTAGTTCTCTCCGCTCTTAGAGCTGAAGCTACGATTTTCCTCCTCATGACGTCACTGTGTCCACATATCTTGGAGATTACAAGCAAAGATATTATGATAACTTAGAATCTTTCTCTTTGTAAAAATAAGTTAGACTTTTTCTGATTATTAGCTTTCAATCTTTACGTAATTAACACATTATTTCCGTTCATAAACATGGTTCAAAAGAGCTTTCTTGGCCATTATATTAAAAAAATACCATTTTAAACTTATAAAAATATTTTACTCGTTGGCGAAAATGACACTATAAATACTTTATTTTTAAAAGTTCAGTTTTGACTTTAATTATTAAGAAAAATGAAAGCATATATCGACACTTTTTTATCTACATATTCTTTTATAACAATAAGTTGAGTTAAATTTAGAATCCCTGATTTTTAAAATATGCCGTTAATAGCAATTTGTTCATACTTAATCATTAGGAAACATCAACCTTAAACGCTATACTGAAGCAAAATAATAATTTAGGTTCATAAGGACATTAGAAATTTTACAATTGTTCATAGGTATTTAAATTTAAGATGATATAATTTATAGATATTTAAAATTAAGAGAATATAATTTTTAAAAAAAATCATAAATATTTAGAATAACTATATTAAAAAATATGTTATGAAATTAGGAGAATTTCAACTATACACTATATATTTTATTTATACTTTTTACTTACGTTTTAATTTTCTTTGACTTTATCTATTTTTTAATTTTTTTCACCTGCGTTTCTTTTTGAAGTAACGAGGCGGTTTCTATTTAGATAACGAATTTTTATAAAAGTTCTAAACGATAGAAAAAACGTATTGCTGTTTTATAATAACTGTGTCATTTCGGAATCCATTTGTTACATAGTTATTAATTTACTTTAGGGATCACGCGGAAAATTATATTTTTTCCTTTTGTTTTTCTATCAGAATGTTTGCAAGTTGCAATCGCGCAAACTGGCTTTTCGTTAATAGTTTTAAATGTTTGTAAATTCACTGCAAAAACTGAGGAAAGTCATTATAGAAAATAACAAATGTCTTAGAATATGTCGAGCTTTGCGCCAAAGTGACGTCACTACGTCACTACACGTACGAAGAACAATCAGAAGGGGACCGATAGAGCGACCGTCAGTTTGAAATTCACTATTGGGGAAGGCGGGATGAAAAACTACAAGGCATGTCTGATTAAAGGGGGAAACACTAAGAAATTTAAAGGCCGTAATTAGAAACGCCCCTAGTTTCTAATGTTTATTAAAACTGGCTCTTGATATTTTTCATCCCTTCTTCCTAGCTGGTGACTTCAAAGTTTAGTTTTTTTTTCCCTCTTAATTTGCAATCCGCAGTGTGCATACTCCTTTGACTGCATTTTTTTGATCAGAATACAAAAAACGGATACTTAGAGTGGTGATTGTAGAACACCTTATTTAAATGCTGTTAAATTTGTTGGAATTAGATGAAAATTAAGCCATCACTAGTTTGCAAAGTTATTTGTTGTCTATGAACGCTTATTTCGCCAATTCTGCAACAATATAAAATGCGTTTTATATTTTCGTAAATAAGGCGTATGTTTTATAAATTAATTATAAGTTGAAAATAAAACTGAAAAGTATCTGCGCAAATAACATCTTTCTTAATTGAAGATATAACATAGCAACTAATGATATCTTTATAATATTTGAAAAACTAGATCATTTACAGCTTATTTATGAACACTGACTTCCGCTAAGCGAATGAAAAAATTCAATTTTTTAAATGTCTCTGAATTTAAAATCTAATTAAAAAAAATCAAAAATCGGGCTTTGCTAATTTCTTTACAATTTTACTCATTTAGATTCATTTCGAATCTTGCATTCTTAGAGCTTACGGACTAAGAATGCGGACAGTCAGACGGAAATTCTTTATTTTATTAGCATATGCATAGATTATTTGTTGCGATAAATTTACGTTATTTGATAAGATCTACGTTTGATGCTCGGAAAAACCGGTTCAGTTGTTCCTGAGAAATCGAATTTTAAATACATGACTTTTTTAAAATTCTATTTCACAAGAACTATTAAGTGCGTTTTTGTGTCTGATTTCGTAACTTAAAATATTGTCTGTATTAATTAACTGCTGTCACCCCCTCCAACCATTAAGATTGAATCGTAGAAGGTGAAGATCCGATCATTAGATCAACAGTTATTCAGGGTAGTCCGTGTTTTGTTTTTCGCACTGAACTTTATTTCTTGGAGGATATATAAAAAAAAAAAAAAAAGCATTAATCACTTAAATCACAAGTATTTGATAATTCCCTAGCATCTCCTAAAAATCACCATCGAAAAAAACGTAGAGTTTGAAAGTTAAAAGAACAAATTCGTAAGAAGTGCTCTTAAATAAAATAAAAACTATTTCATGTAAACATGACTTAAAACTTCTTATTATATCCTCAGATTTAACCGAACCAGTTTTTTTATTCAATATCATTTTGAATATTCGTGAAAATTAAGTTCTACAATTAAGTCTGTCTTTTAAAAGTAGCGACCACATTTCGAAAGTACATTACTGAAAACAACGGATATTTGAGGTTGTGAGTTGATCTTGCACCCGGAGAATAGTTTGAATGATTGATACATTATCGACAGACGTTATAGTTGGCTATGCGAGATAAAAATGACATTTGTTTGGCAGAAAAAAATTAGTTTTGTTGAACATTTGGATACAGAAGGGGAAAAAACACAATTTGTGCATATGAGAAAAGGTGTCTCCTTAAAATAAAATCGTTTTTAGTAGGGTGTATGGTTTCCCCTGACGGCCAGCAACGTTGAACACCTTTGAGGTATCGAGTCAATGAGATGAGGGTCTAGGGTATTCTGTCCCACTCCTCCAGAAGAGCTCTTTCCTGTTCTTGGAGAGTGTGTGGGGGTGGTAGGCATTCAGCAATTCATCTGCCTAGAATGTCTCCAACATGCTCGATATGGATCTTGTCTGGAGAGCACGCTGGCCAATCCATCCATATGATTCCTTCCTTGGAGAGTTTGTGGGGGTGGTAGGCATTCAGCAATTCATCTGCCTAGAATGTCTCCAACATGCTCGATATGGATCTTGTCTGGAGAGCACGCTGGCCAATCCATCCATATGATTCCTTCCTTGGAGAGTTTGTGGGGGTGGTAGGCATTCAGCAATTCATCTGCCTAGAATGTCTCCAACATGCTCGATATGGATCTTGTCTGGAGAGCACGCTGGCCAATCCATCCATATGATTCCTTCCTTGGAGAGTTTGTGGGGGTGGTAGGCATTCAGCAATTCATCTGCCTAGAATGTCTCCAACATGCTCGATATGGATCTTGTCTGGAGAGCACGCTGGCCAATCCATCCATATGATTCCTTCCTTGGAGAGTTTGTGGGGGTGGTAGGCATTCAGCAATTCATCTGCCTAGAATGTCTCCAACATGCTCGATATGGATCATGTCTGGAGAGCACGCTCGCCAATCCATCCATATGATTCCTTCCTCCAAAAGGAAATCATTCACCAAGTTAGCACGATGTGGCCTGCAATTGCCGTCCATGAACATGAAATCATGAAATCATCTCCAATTGCTGCAGCGTGAGGGACTACAATAGGTTTCAGGATCTCATCCCTATATCGGCGACCGGTAAGAGCTCCATTTTGAATATGGAGATCGGTGAGCCCCAGGGCTAAAGAGTGAATAGAAGGGCTATATTATAACTCACTTCCTTGACGAGACTGGTTCCGAGCTTTTGATTTCAGTCAGGGACGTCACGGCGGCGCAGCATCAACTTCTTGCTCTAAAAATAAATTGTTTCGCATGTAACTAGCTTTCTTTTTTGAAAATTATTATCATGCATTCATTATTTTCAATATTTTTTTTATTTTTTATTTTGAGGTAATTTTCTTCTCATCTGATAGCAAACATTTAACAGTAGTAGTCGAATATCAGCTTGCGTGATAGCGATTGACAGGAATTAATATAAAAAACAAAATTAGCAAACTTAATTTTCCGTGTTTTACTTCAGAAAAAGGTGACATCAAATGAATTATAAAATGTACAAGAAGTATTTATCCTGCTGTGAATAAAGAAACATTATGCTTTATGTTTTCCGTTTAGACGTTTAAGAACTTTTATTAGAATTTCGCCATTGAAATCGATACCGTCTCGTAACTTTAAACAGAAAAGAAGAAGAAAAAATGTAGTAAGTCAAAGAAAGCAAAATCCTGAACTTCAAAGATACAAGTTATTAATGCTTAAAAATTCTTCCCATTTCATAATATATCTTTTTCATGTGATTATTCAGCCGACCGGTCTGTTTAGGGCTTAGGGAACTGCCCTTGCATCAGAAAGGTTCTGAGTTCGAATCCCGGGCAAGGCATGAATGTTCTTTCCTTCTCTGTACTATCTGTCCTTATTGTGGGAGTAACGTTGGCCCACCTAATATGGTGCCCCTGAAAGAGTGGCCAACAAATCTGCCTTTCAGGTGCCTGTATGACCTAGGTCATTATCCAGGTGGGCATTAGAAAAAAAATTGTCATTATTCAAAATATTTACATATTTTATTTATAACACCTTAATTTTAAATATTAATGTGCGCAAGTGTAATATTTCCATTATTATATGCCCAAAGAACGTTTATTTTTTTAGTACAAAATTTGCTACTATATATATATATATGTAATAAAAGGGCTAAAATCCCTGTTATCAGTGTTATAGTTAGCTTAAATAATGCAGTCGTAAGCCATCATACGTTCTAAAATGGTTTATTAACGGTAGGTTGTTATTGATGACAGTTCATATCCGCTCTCCACAAGGGAGAGGATGGACAAGACTTCTGACAATTTTGGAACAACTTATCAGGAACACAACATGATGAAAAGGACATGTGAAAACCATTGCTCTCGCATTTTATACTAACACATATTGTAGTAAAAAGGCACAATCTTTGACATACTTGTATCCTTACGCATTAAGGAAAATCATTTACTGCTTCCTTATATGGAAGTGAAAAGGGGGAGAGATTCTAAAAATAACTCAATCGTATGTTATTAGTCTTTAATTCCCAAAATAGTATCTCTCTACGCTTATTCTTTAACAAAGACATTTTATGAAAACGAAAGAGTTTTAATTCTTTTATTAATACAAAAGTATTATAATTTTTGAATTACACACACACACACATATATATATATATATATATATATATATATATATATATATATATATATAAATTAGGCACCTTAATTAATAAACTATTGTTATCGAACATTAGGAAACGATGACGATAACGTTTGAGAAATTTTTCAAACTTTAAAATTTTAATTTTTAATACTATGAGGAATACCACGAAAATTTATTTAATACTATATTTTTGAACATAAATAATTTGTTAGAAGTTCGATGGCTATTATCTGAAAAGTGTCACAATCAATTGAAAAGTGAAACAATCAATTCATTTCTTACAGAAAGTATAAACAGCAAAGTTTTCATATCCTTTCGATGTGATTTTCGAGATCTGTGTGCGGCGTGACGTCATGAGGTGAGAAATCGCAGCTTCAACTTTGAGTAAGGAATGAACCAGCCCTTCTCTATCTGGATGCGCCCATCAATGAAGTTGCCAGCAAAGACATCGTGCTTAAAAGCAGGATTGTTTTTAGTGCCACATTCCCTCCAGATGAAAATGCGCCTATTATCCAGATGAACAGAAAAACGGGACTCGTCAGAGAAAAGAATATTGCTCCAGTTATTTCACCTCCAGTTCGCATGCTCTGTTGCGCACTCGCTGAGGGCAAGACGGTGTTGTTAACGTGACACACACCTCGGCGAGCATGCAGACCTACAGCGTGAAGGCGGTTTCGGACAGTCTGTGTCGAAACTGTGTTGCCAGTAGTCGAGCGAAAGTGTTGTTGAAGAAGAGTGTCATTCCTATTTCGGTGTCTTCGAGCTGTTAGCGTTAAATAACGGTCTTTACTAGGCGTTGGTGCAAGTCTACGCCCTTGCCCTGGTCCTCGGCCTTCATTTCCAGTCTCAAAAAACGGTTCCATATCCCGGAAATCACATTTTATGAAACTCCTATGACTTCTGCTATTTTGGCTTGCCTTTGGCCTTCCTCCTCTTCCCGGCCATCCAAACTTCTGATTCGGTTAAATCAGTTCGTTGAGACGTCGCAAAATAATAAAAATAAAAAATTTGCATTTGTGACTATCTCTTCTTCCATTTTACGCAAAAAAAAAAAAAAAAAAAAAAAAAAAAAACCTGCTTATACCGTGTTATTTTATACAATCCTTTCATTGTTTTGAGCAGAGTAGTTTGTAGTCGCTACATTAAAAAAAAAATAAATAAATAAAAGTAGTGGTAGTTAACTACGAAGAAAGTGTAGTTTTTCCGAGCAATGATTTAGTATTATCTGCATAACAACAACATCTGAAGCAGCATTATCTGTATATATTATAGTAGGCATCTCATTATATTGAAAATTTACCCACAGTGAAGCTACTTTCTCCTGTACTTATATCTTCGAAGGGCCGAAAGAAATCTGTTATAAAAATAAACAGTATTGGTGTCACTGATATTATGACGACTTTTTACATTATCCCGTAACGAATAAGTACATTTTATACGTCAATTTAGGTTTTAAGTATGTAGCTTTTTTTTTTTTTTTTAATTTCAATTAGTAACCTATTACCAAAAATAATTAAGCATCATTGACATCAATATCAGTTTACTGATTTTTAATGTTCTCTTAAACGAATTAGTACCATTTTTCGATTAGTTTTCTTTCTTAGTGCATGACTTATTTTTTTATTTCAAATTGTGACTATTATCGAAATTAATTACCATTGACGTCAATAATAATATCGGCGTTTTATTACTTTCTCTTCAACGAATTTATACTATTTTTTTCCTTAATTTTCCTTTTATTTCAAAACTTTTTTTATCTTATTTTAATTATCGGTGATTTTGAATTATTTTTTATTAAAACCCATTTTAGCATATCAAAATAAACACGTGGTTTCAGATAACCTTAAAAATATTAATCAGGTGACGTATTCTGCTTATGCTAGCCAAATCACTTTGATCTTTCAGATAAGCTGGCATAACGAATAAAAAATAGTTAAGTATTTCAGAACGCTCAATAAACAACTTTTTTGATGAGAGTTATAAGCTAATTTACAACACTGGTGTTACCTTTAAAATATTTGATTAAACTGAATGGTCTATGGATTATTTTGAAACAATGGCTTCCGCTAAACCAATGAGAAAATTCCATTTCTTAAATGTCTCTGAATTTAAAAATCTAATTAAAAGTCGAAAATCGGACTACGAAAAAAGTTTGCAATTGTACTCATTCAGCTTCATAATGAATTTCGTATTCTTAGAGTCTACCGTTTACCCATAATCCGGTATACATATACACATTTATTATTTTATTATACGGTTAAATAGTTTCGTTAATTAAATTTCTTAAATACTTTCAGCTTATCTTAAGAAAAATATTCTTAAAAATAAAATCGTACAAAATTTTCTGAAATTTTACAGTTGTAAAAATTTTTTAAACCTAATTAAGAATTTTAATGATATCATGAATAAGAAAAAAATTATTATTTCTGAAATTGAAGAATAAACAAAAATATATATAATGTAAAGTATATTTATTGGGACTAGGTAAATAATTAAATTTTGAGACACTTATCGATAACATAAAATTACTTTACAAAATAATCAAATAGAAAAAAGCTTATTTTCCTTCTAACAACACTTGTAATATTTATCGCTTGCAGTCGGGAAGTATTTTGATTTCAAGTCATGGTTACAGTGAGCGTCATCAAATTATGCGAAATTTCATTGAGATGAAAATACTTTTCGGAATAAATATTTTGAAACGGAAGCTTATTTCTTTTGCTCGCAACCAGATTCAACGTAATTAAAAATTCTCGCTAAAATGGAATTCGATCAACCTCCCACAGAAAATTATTAACAAGCTTTCGCTCTTTCAATTTGATCGGATTATGCTCCGGTCCCGAGAAACAGTTTACTATTTAGTTAATTATCGTCTGCTCGTTTGCCCGACCGATCTTCTCAGAAAAGACATTTTAAGTTATCTTCCACAATCATGACGGTTCCGAGAATATGTCTCGAAATTTCAGTCAGATGCCGTTTGTTCTGAGAAGCGCTGGATTAGAAAAGACATACAAAATACCACGTCCCCTTTCGTCAAGATCTCTCACACTGTTCTGAGGACTTATTGTTGAAGACTTTTAAATTAAAAATGTCACACAGGAGATTCTTATCCTTGACCTTGTCAACTTTTTTGTCGCTAATTAGTTTTATTTCTTTTTCGCATTTGTTTTTATCACCTTTGTTTTCTCCTGTTGGCAGAGGTTAAAATTTATATTAGAAATAAATATTTGTTTTCGAAAGTTTTTTGTTGGCATTTTTATATATTATTAGGGCTCTTTTTTCTTTTTTTGTTTTGTTTTTTGTTTGTTTTTTTTGTTTTTGAAAGCTCTATCGTGACATTAATACTCCTTTTTTGCGAATAATATGTTGTTTTTTTTATAACTGCTGTGAGTTTGAAACAATTATCGATTACTATTAAGCTTGACCATTGCTGAAACTATTTAAACCAGCGGTTTCCAACCGGCGGCCCGGGAGCCGCATCCGGCCCACGAACTAAAATATATTAGTTGTCATTTTTTTGCGGACAATTTTCGTAAAAAATCTATATGGGTTTAAAATACTTTTCTCGTTAATAAAAACCTAATTTCTTCGTTTCTGTGAAATTTATCATACCAACGGTACAAAAAAAAAAAAAAATAAAAAATATTTTTTTCACGTTTTGCATCTAAGAAAATATTTATTCAAATACAAAAGTAATCGTGTATGTTGCTCTTTTTTATTTCATTTTTTTTGTACTTTGTGAATATAATTTGGCATGTGTGTATCAGAAATTTTCTCGAAGAAATTCTCCGATTTAACTTTTTGAAACCACTCATTTTTGACGAAAATATTTACACACACATTTGTAAATTTAAAATTTAAAATGTTAATATCTATTCTCTGGTGGTTGCAGCAGACAAACCTCAATTTTGTCATTGATCATTTTGTGTGCTACTATGTAAGTTTTAATACCAACCTTTTTAAAGTTTTATATCTTAACAATTAGATATCTATTGCACATTAATTGTTTAATACATGGGTGCACATTAAAGTTATTGTAGCCCAAATTTTTTTATATGCAATTAAATATTTTTGAAAATTTACTTCTTATTTTAATTTTTAATTCAATACTTTTGTTTTGTACAACTTGGTAAGAATTTTACAGTAATATTATTAATGTTCCTTCAAACATAAAAAGAGTCCTACATAAAATTTTGATAAAGTTGCGGCCCGCTATTTGATTTGTGTTTTTAATAGTGGCCCCCGGCCTCATGTAAGTTGGAAACCCCTGATTTGAACAAATAAAAAAAAATAATAATAATTTGCTCACAATTGTTAAACTAGGTTACTCCGAGATGATTCCATGGGGAAAAAATCTTTTTTTTTTTCAACAATTTGTCAGTAGTTAATTTAACAATGCTCAAAAATTTTAAATTGTAAGTTTAAAAAAAACTTTAATTTCTTTTCAAACAATGTTATCTTTAATAACAAACTTTAACTTCTTTTCAAACAATGTTTTCTTTAATAACAAACTTTAACTTCTTTTCAAACTTTAACTTTAACCTCTTTAATAACAAATTTTAACTTCTATCTTTAATAACAAACTAGGTAATTTGAACGATACCAAATTTGGATTTTTTTTTTATCGAAAATTACATAATTTATGAAGTTGCTACATATTTTATACCTTTTAATTAAAAAAATATATCAATTTAAATTAAATAATAATAAATATGGGATTATCAAAAATACGTGGATATGGATAGAATAATTGTATTAATACTTGTAAAAGCTTATTTATTTATTTTTTATTTTATTATTATTTTAAATAGATTTAGAAATATGGCAAAGCATGCAAAAAGTAAAATTTATAATAAAAGACTTATCAGTTTTGGCTGCTCTCCTAACTAAACTATGGGAATCTAATTTTCAAAATTGTGATTACCTTCCATATTTTGGAGAATAAAAGGTATATTAACTTAGAAAAAGTAAGTTTTGTGAGTTTGATTTCGCATTTTAAAGTATCGTCTGCATTAATTAGCATGTTTAAGCTCAGACCTTGAACCATTGTTATTCTGTGATAGTAAGTGAAAATCCGATCATTAGAACAAAAGTTATTCCCTGCAGTCCCGTATTTTATTTCGCACTGTACTTCTACATTCAAACTAAGTAGCTTCGATTTGTTTTATTTTATATTTTCTTGCTTTTCTTCTTTAATTTTTTTTATTTTTTTTATTAAAACAATTTTCTCACTAAAAATGCTTGGACTATTAAGAGTATAAGTTTTTTCCCGTATTTTGAATATTATCACATAACTTATTTTCAAAATTTCGGATTCTAAAAACCTTTTAAATCCCTTGTTGTTATCTGGATTTAATTTGCTAAGAACCTGAACCTATTTTTATGCCTGATTTTTTTAATTATTTTTTTATTTTTTACATTCTTTATTTTCTTTTAGATAAACTCTCTCTGATAAAATCTGTATGTAAATAACGAATATTTATTGTTTTAACATTCTCACTTTTTTATGCTTACCTTTTTAATTTTTGCAATTCTATATTTTTAATTTTGGTTTCTAAAATTACAATTTTATATGTTTTATACTTTAGAAAATAAATTTATGTTGTGAATACAAATCGAAGCAGTGGAAAAAAGTGTACGCAAGCATTTCAACATCATCAAGCCACTGATAAGAAGGAAGTCATCTAGGTTATATATGAATCATGTCATATAAGAAAAAGAAAAATAATTGTGTCAAATATTGAACAATAGTTGCAAAAAACAAATACTAATCTCTCCTTAAGCAATTTGTAAAATTTCTAAATTCTTTATTTCGTTATATAAGGATTTAAAATAATTTAAAAAAAAAAAATTTAAATATTTACTTGTCGTTAAAAGCGTTCTAAATATAACCCTAATACTAAGTAAGTGGTCTTTAGTTCTCAGACGAGCAATAAAAACGAACATAGTGTTTCAGCCAAATCTATAAGCAAAATTTCAGTTTTTCCAAAATCGTATGCTGTGTCCTTGGCGGCTTCGCCTCAATTACTCCTGGGAGCTTTCCCGGAAATTCCAAATGGGGATTTCACTTTCGAACACGAATAACAGGAAAAAAATACTTTCCTTCAAATCCTATTCTTGTTATTTCTCTTCTATTTTTCGGGGCAGATTTTCTCACCTTATAAATAATAAGAACCAAAGCGCAGAATAATAAATGGAGTGCTAAAATCGTCTGCTTTTCTCGGAACTCACAGAATCGATAGTCTGCTATTATGGTGATGCCAGCCGTCATAAACTAAGTGACGGCTGTTGGAGTAAATTATTCGCCCGGATCAATTCTTGGCTCATTCAAGTTCCCGATTCCCGGAATCGGTGTTATTTTCTGTCTTGATTGCAGAACACGGTATTTTCGTGAACTGTCCGGAACACATTAGTCAGGCAATATATTAATATTTTATTAGTTGTTTCAGGAAAGATGAGTAATAAGTCTTTATTGAATAAAGACACATAAAAATATTTTTAGATATCTGTTTTTTTTTTTTTTTTCTTCTATTTTCAAAATCATGCTTGGACGAGAAATTGAAAGGTAGTAGTAACTTGAAATAGACCGGAAGAAAAATTACTATTGGAACAAAATTTCACTTTTTGAGCTTAGTTCCTGAATCTGAACAGATTCATTGTGACTCGCTTCGAGAACTATTTGTAAACTCAAAAATTAATAATAATTTTTAACTCAGCTGATTTCGGGGGGAAGTAAGTGCACCCTCTTCTTAAACCCTTCTAGTGGTACCTATATTTTAAAGCAAAAAATTAAATATTGTGCTAAATGCATAAATTTTGTGACCAACGAAAAAAAATAATTAGATAGAGCAAAAAAGTTGGCAGCTTTCTTACATTTTTCTATAACTTATTTAATGTTTTTTTTTTTTTTTTTTTCTTCTCATAACAAAAATAATTTTTAACTTACCAGGTTCTTAACTAATTTACATTTAAATTAAATGATAAATTTAGAAGGCAATAAATATAATTTTAATGTTATACGTTTCATTTTATATTCATGTTAAAAAAAAAAAAAAAAAAAAAAAAATCGTATTTATTTCTCCTCTATTTTTTCTTGCTATAACACAAATTCTTAATAAATCTGAAAAAATATGGTTGTAATAGATTTAAAAATAATAATAATTTAAGAAAAATAAGCGTAGTGAAAACAAAACGTAAAAAGTAATAATTCTCAAAATTGTTTCTGTTTATAATTCAGGAACGTGAAATAATAAAATGTAACTACTTGGAAAAAATTTAACGATGAAAACAATTCGTCATTTAGGTAATTGTTATTAAAACTTTATTGTAATTAAAAAAAAATACTAAAAAAATTGATATCATGTTACAATTTAAGTTCCCAGAACCGGAAAATTAAAAGCATGAACCGAATATTCATTTGAGCTTCACAGTATCGTCCGCGTGGCCTAATGGATAAGGCGTCTGACTTCGAATCAGAAGATTCGAAACTGCAGGTTCGAGTCCTGTCGCGGACGTGATGCAACAACTTTTTACTAGTAATATAGTAATTCTATATTAGAATTACATTTATTATTAGACATTGATAAAGTATTGAATTAGACATTATTTTCTTTTCCTATGAATTACAATAAAATTAAATAATTAACAATTGAAAAGAAGTCATCAGTTGCATCTAAAAGCTTTTCGGAAAAGTTTCTAATTTAAGAATATTTAAGAACTCTTAACGAAAAACTGCCAGCATTTTGTAATGCTGCAAGCAAAAATGAAAAAGTCTTCAGTTTTTTTCTAAGCAGCCTGATACTTAATGATATTTACCGCATACCAGCTACTTAAAAAAAAAAAAAAAAAAAAATCAGGCTACTTAGAAAAAATATCATTCATTGCTCAGGTAGCCAGATTTGTACACGGCAGTTTGCAATGAACCTAGAGCTGTGTGTTGAAAGCTAATTCTAAACAGCGTGTTGAAAGATGGTTCTGAACTCTCTTGTTAAAGGTAATTTGCAATTAGCATAAATGAGTTCCGTTTGATTGAGTAGTTAATAGCGCATTTCTATTTAGCCTAAAAGAGAATGGACTAATTGCAATAAGCCTAAAAACTATCAGGCAGATTAGAATGCACTGAAGAATTTTCCAATAATTGAATAGCAAAATCCTGACGACATTTATTAACCTTTTAACAGTTAACATTATTCAACAACATAAATTCAGCAATATTTTACAACATTAACGCAATAACCATATTCACCAACATTAAGGTAACATTATTCTAAACACACAAAAAATTACACCAAAGCGATGACTTTTTTAAATTATTGATTAGCTGCATTTATTATCCTGAGGAGAAAAAAAACTTAAGTTTAATTATAAAGTCTAATTATTAAGTCCTAAAACTAGTAAACTGATTATTAAATCTACCTAATTCTAAAAAATTGTAGTCCGAATTGAGCATACATACAGAACGGTCTACGTCCGCGACAGGACTCGAACCTGCAATCTTCTGATTCGAAGTCAGACGCCTTATCCATTAGGCCACGCGGACGACATTAAGCTCTCTAAATGAATAAATAGTACACACTTTCTGAATTTGCTATTCTCTTCATATATATTATCAAAGTCTATTTTTTTTTTTTTTTTTTTTTTTTTTTTTTTTTTTTTTTTTAAATTTACCTATTTTCCATTAAAGAAATGAGTGGGAAATAAAAGGAATAAAATGCTTAAAATTAAAATAAATAAATAAAGAAAGAATAAGAAATGAAAAAAGAATAATAATGATAGCAGCTGAAAGTTTGCAAATTTCTTTTGAATTGGTTAATACATAAAAAAATTAAAAATCTTAGGAAATTTAGCTGACAATCAAATGTTTATTGTGGTTACTTTCATGTTGAAATATCCACATCAGAAATAAGAACAACTTATGAATAGACAAAATATTTTTCCGAAAAGAGAAAAAAAACTTTCTTTGTTATTATTTTTTTATACAATGTTGACTATTAAATTCTTTCATCGCTAATTTAAATTAAATAGTACTTTTAAAGGTACTTTAAAGCAATAGTACTTTTAATTAAAATGTATCTAAAACAGTTCTTGAGTACTTTTTTAAAAAAACTTTTAAAAAAAGAGCATTATTATCATCTTATTATTTTTAAAGAAATTCATCTTATAAAAGTATCTAATTATTTTTAAAGAAAAAAAAAAGTAAGAATATAGGGGTGAAAAATGACGGAAAAAAATTGTGATTTATTTTTCATTTTATTGTCGGGGAAAAAAAAAGTAAATAAATAAAAATCTTAATAAATATAAACATAAATATATAAAAACAGAAATGTATAACAATAGAAATATATAAAAACAGAAATATATAAAAGCAGAAATAAATGAAAAAAAAAAAAGTTCGTCATGTCCGAAGTCCGAAATTAAAAGCAAATTCGCAAATTGCAACATTTTTTTTTTTTTTTTCCAGTTTTGAAGTGGTGTGCTAAAATGGCTTTGCTTACAACAAAGTGAATTTCAGATCTTAATTATGCCAATATTATTCTGCAATTAATAGTTTTTAATAGGAAGTTAAATAGTATACAGTTGCCTGTTTTCGATTTTTGATAAGTATTTTTGTTATCATATAATTAATGTTGCAAAAATTTTAAATCACTTTTCATCAGTTTAAATTTTAATAAAATTAGATTTTAAAAAAAATTAAAAACTGAGAAAAAGGGTAATTTTAAATCATTTACTCAAAATCATAAAACACATAATTTATTGTTTTAAAGTTTTCAGGAAAAATTCATAGAATTTCTAAAAACTACCAAGCGCTATTTCCTCTATTTTAATAAAGCGACTCCTTTACTTTTTAACCTTTTCTGAAAGGTATTATACTGTATAATAAAAACAGTTTCAATTTTCAGGAAAAATTCATAGAATTTCTAAAAACTACCAAGCGCTATTTCTTCTATTTTAATAAAGCGACTCCTTTACTTTTTAACCTTTTCTGAAAGGTATTATACTGTATAATAAAAACAGTTTCAGTTTTCAGGAAAAATTCATACAATTTCTAAAAACTACCAAGCACTATTTCTTCTATTTTAATAAAGCGACTCCTTTACTTTTTAACCTTTTCTGAAAGGTATTATGCTGTATAATAAAAACAGTTTCAGTTTTCAGGAAAAATTCATAGAATTTCTAAAAACTACCAAGCGCTATTTCTTCTATTTTAATAAAGCGACTCCTTTACTTTTTAACCTTTTCTGAAAGGTATTATGCTGTATAATAAAAACAGTTTCAGTTTTCAGGAAAAATTCATAGAATTTCTAAAAACTACCAAGCGCCATTTCTTCTATTTTAATAAAGCGACTCCTTTACTTTTTAACCTTTTCTGAAAGGTATTATGCTGTATAATAAAAACAGTTTCAGTTTTCAGGAAAAATTCATAGAATTTCTAAAAACTACCAAGCGCTATTTCTTCTATTTTAATAAAGCGACTCCTTTACTTTTTAACCTTTTCTGAAAGGTATTATGCTGTATAATAAAAACAGTTTCAGTTTTCAGGAAAAATTCATAGAATTTCTAAAAACTACCAAGTGCTATTTCTTCTATTTTAATAAAGCGACTCCTTTACTTTTTAACCTTTTCTGAAAGGTATTATGCTGTATAATAAAAACAGTTTCAGTTTTCAGGAAAAATTCATAGAATTTCTAAAAACAACCAAGTGCTATTTCTTCTATTTTAATAAAGCGACTCCTTTACTTTTTAACCTTTTCTGAAAAGGTATTATGCTGTATAATAAAAACAGTTTCAGTTTTCAGGAAAAATGCATAGAATTTCTAAAAACTACCAAGCGCTATTTCTTCTATTTTAATAAAGCGACTCCTTTACTTTTTAACCTTTTCTGAAAGGTATTATGCTGTATAATAAAAACAGTTTCAATTTTCAGGAAAAATTCATAGAATTTCTAAAAACTAGCGCTATTTCTTCTATTTTAATAAAGCGACTCCTTTACTTTTTAACCTTTTCTGAAAGGTATTATGCTGTATAATAAAAACAGTTTCAATTTTCAGGAAAAATTCATAGAATTTCTAAAAACTAGCGCTATTTCCTCTATTTCAATAAAGCGACTCCTTTACTTTTTAACCTTTTCTGAAAGGTATTATGCTGTATAATAAAAACAGTTTCAGTTTTCAGGAAAAATTCATAGAATTTCTAAAAACTACCAAGTGCTATTTCTTCTATTTTAATAAAGCGACTCCTTTACTTTTTAACCTTTTCTGAAAGGTATTATGCTGTATAATAAAAACAGTTTCAGTTTTCAGGAAAAATTCATAGAATTTCTAAAAACAACCAAGTGCTATTTCTTCTATTTTAATAAAGCGACTCCTTTACTTTTTAACCTTTTCTGAAAAGGTATTATGCTGTATAATAAAAACAGTTTCAGTTTTCAGGAAAAATGCATAGAATTTCTAAAAACTACCAAGCGCTATTTCTTCTATTTTAATAAAGCGACTCCTTTACTTTTTAACCTTTTCTGAAAGGTATTATGCTGTATAATAAAAACAGTTTCAATTTTCAGGAAAAATTCATAGAATTTCTAAAAACTAGCGCTATTTCTTCTATTTTAATAAAGCGACTCCTTTACTTTTTAACCTTTTCTGAAAGGTATTATGCTGTATAATAAAAACAGTTTCAATTTTCAGGAAAAATTCATAGAATTTCTAAAAACTAGCGCTATTTCCTCTATTTCAATAAAGCGACTCCTTTACTTTTTAACCTTTTCTGAAAGGTATAATGCTGTATAATAAAAACAGTTTCAATTTTCAGGAAAAATTCATAGAATTTCTAAAAACTAGCGCTATTTCCTCTATTTCAATAAAGCGACTCCTTTACTTTTTAACCTTTTCTGAAAGGTATAATGCTGTATAATAAAAACAGTTTCAGTTTTCAGGAAAAATTCATAGAATTTCTAAAAACTAGCGCTATTTCCTCTATTTCAATAAAGCGACTCCTTTACTTTTTAACCTTTTCTGAAAGGTATAATGCTGTATAATAAAAACAGTTTCAATTTTCAGGAAAAATTCATAGAATTTCTAAAAACTAGCGCTATTTCCTCTATTTCAATAAAGCGACTCCTTTACTTTTTAACCTTTTCTGAAAGGTATAATGCTGTATAATAAAAACAGTTTCAGTTTTCAGGAAAAATTCATAGAATTTCTAAAAACTAGCGCTATTTCCTCTATTTCAATAAAACGACTCCTTTACTTTTTAACCTTTTCTGAAAGGTATAATGCTGTATAATAAAAACAGTTTCAATTTTCAGGAAAAATTCATAGAATTTCTAAAAACTAGCGCTATTTCCTCTATTTCAATAAAGCGACTCCTTTACTTTTTAACCTTTTCTGAAAGGTATAATGCTGTATAATAAAAACAGTTTCAGTTTTCAGGAAAAATTCATAGAATTTCTAAAAACTAGCGCTATTTCCTCTATTTCAATAAAGCGACTCCTTTACTTTTTAACCTTTTCTGAAAGGTATAATGCTGTATAATAAAAACAGTTTCAATTTTCAGGAAAAATTCATAGAATTTCTAAAAACTAGCGCTATTTCCTCTATTTCAATAAAGCGACTCCTTTACTTTTTAACCTTTTCTGAAAGGTATAATGCTGTATAATAAAAACAGTTTCAATTTTCAGGAAAAATTCATAGAATTTCTAAAAACTAGCGCTATTTCCTCTATTTCAATAAAGCGACTCCTTTACTTTTTAACCTTTTCTGAAAGGTATTATGCTGTATAATAAAAACAGTTTCAGTTTTCAGGAAAAATTCATAGAATTTCTAAAAACTACCAAGTGCTATTTCTTCTATTTTAATAAAGCGACTCCTTTACTTTTTAACCTTTTCTGAAAGGTATTATGCTGTATAATAAAAACAGTTTCAGTTTTCAGGAAAAATTCATAGAATTTCTAAAAACAACCAAGTGCTATTTCTTCTATTTTAATAAAGCGACTCCTTTACTTTTTAACCTTTTCTGAAAAGGTATTATGCTGTATAATAAAAACAGTTTCAGTTTTCAGGAAAAATGCATAGAATTTCTAAAAACTACCAAGCGCTATTTCTTCTATTTTAATAAAGCGACTCCTTTACTTTTTAACCTTTTCTGAAAGGTATTATGCTGTATAATAAAAACAGTTTCAATTTTCAGGAAAAATTCATAGAATTTCTAAAAACTAGCGCTATTTCCTCTATTTCAATAAAGCGACTCCTTTACTTTTTAACCTTTTCTGAAAGGTATTATGCTGTATAATAAAAACAGTTTCAATTTTCAGGAAAAATTCATAGAATTTCTAAAAACTAGCGCTATTTCCTCTATTTCAATAAAGCGACTCCTTTACTTTTTAACCTTTTCTGAAAGGTATTATGCTGTATAATAAAAACAGTTTCAATTTTCAGGAAAAATTCATAGAATTTCTAAAAACTAGCGCTATTTCCTCTATTTTAATAAAGCGACTCCTTTACTTTTTAACCTTTTCTGAAAGGTATTATGCTGTATAATAAAAACAGTTTCAGTTTTCAGGAAAAATTCATAGAATTTCTAAAAACTACCAAGCGCTATTTCCTCTATTTCAATAAAGCGACTCCTTTACTTTTTAACCTTTTCTGAAAGGTATAATGCTGTATAATAAAAACAAACCAAGAAAACGCAAGTTAAATATATAACCTAAAATCCAAGATCCAGGCCAAGAAAACATTCTAGATTCTCCCTAATCCTGACAGATTTTCAAAAATACATCTTCTTCGAAATAATGCTTTTCATTCTAAAAATATTCTTTTGAAATAAGACAAAGTTAAGACAAGAGATTTTATTTCAATTTGTTATAATGAAATATTTCTCCCTCCCCACCATAATATCAAACGAATGTCAATTCCAGGAATTCAATATTCCATGCATCGAATAAGAAAACATTGGGATATGCATGAATAATTCAAATATTTTAGGGGTTTCTTTTATTAGAGTGGCGCCTTTGGTTTTTATAGTAACCGTTCTTTTAATGACAACAATAACAATCTTCTGATACTGCTTCCAAAACATTAACTTAGAGAAATCGATCAAAATATTGATACGGTTACCAAGACGATAAATAAAGTTCCTTACTTAACTTCCAAATCATTCTACGAAATCATTTCTCTCATAAACAGGAAGAAGAAAAAAACACACATACATTATTCCATGAACTATACTTTAGTGCTAGGAAACCAAATATTTTGGTGTTATGTAATAAATCCATAAAAAAAAAAAGAATTTTAGATAATTTTTCTAATTTAGCGTTTCAAAGAGCTACGTTTTTATGATTATTGTTATTAGTTTCGATTTTTTTTTTAAATATGTTTTTTTTTTTTCTTCATAATATTTCGAACAAAATTTTTTTTAATGAGATAAGTAACTGATAGATTTGTGTGTTTTCCTTTTTTTTTTCTCTTTACTTTTCTTATCTTTATTTTTTCCCCGTTGTTATTATTTTTATTACAAATAAATAAATAATTTCATTTTGGAAGATTTAAAGACACCCTCCAAAGAACTTCGTGGAATATTGTTTTGAGCGTCAAGTATTAGTTGAAAAATATTATTTGTCCAATTTGCTCCGCGAACCGCTCTTTTATTACTAACTAGGAAAAAAATTTAATTAATAAACTCCATTTCGGAAGATTTACCTACCAGTAGGATATTTTGTAATTTCGTTTCTTAAGTTCAAGGATTAGTTTGAAAAATATTCAATGCTAAACGGCAACTTGCTATTCGAACCGCCCAACATAAATTGTAAAAATGAAATAAATAATAATAATAAGAAGAATAATAATAATAAAAATAAATAAATAAATAAATAAATAAACAATTTTACTGCAGCTGGGGAAAATAAGCATGTTTTGGGTTTTTGATGACGACTGAAAAAGAAAAAAAAAACTTTTTTTGTTTAAATGAAACAACTAATGACATAAAAAATTTATTTTTTCCTAAATCAGAAAAAAAAGCAACCAATGGCTTTTGTATAGCCTTTTTTAGATAAAGTCTTACTTTTTAAAGGAAATAAAGCAAAAGGACCGTTTTTTAAAAAAAAATAAGAATAATGAAAAAAATTCTATTACAATTATATTTAATCTTTTCAACATATTTGTGCGATCAAAACTATCTTGATTCAAATACCACCTTGATCAAAAAGTTCCCGGAATAACCTCCATGTGGCGCTACCATCGTTCCGATTTGAGCTCATTTTTTTTTTTTTTTTTGTTAAGTTTGTACATCTGTTGTTGATATTCCCTCTAAATCTTAGCGTCATAGCTTAACATTTGCAAAAGTTACGTATCCAAGAGTTTAAATTTGCAACTACGAACTGGTATTAAATTTTGCGTAAAAAAAACGGATTTAATGGTGCGCGAACATTGGAA
Organism: Parasteatoda lunata; assembly: GCA_949128135.1. Taxonomy (NCBI): domain Eukaryota; kingdom Metazoa; phylum Arthropoda; class Arachnida; order Araneae; family Theridiidae; genus Parasteatoda; species Parasteatoda lunata. The sequence goes on from OX421975.1 coordinate 32,185,998, forward strand.
ATGTTGGAAAAGTGTTTCAGCAACGATTCTCTAAAGAAAACGGTCGTTTACCAGTGGCACGAGCGGTTCAAAAGTGGTCGCGAGTCAATCGAAGATGATGAACGCAGTGGCAGAGCAGACCATCGAAAACCGACGAAAACATTGATAAAGTAAAAGAAATGTTGGTCAATAACTGCAAATTAACCATCAGAGAGATAGCGGAGGGCTTGAACATTGCCTATATGGATCCGTCCAAGACATTTTGGTTAATGATTTGGTTTCCCGTCGTGTAGCAGCAAAGTTGGTGCCAAAAGACCTCAATTTCATGCAAAAAAGAGACCGTGTTGACGAAATTGACGTGTTGATTTTTTGACGAAAAATGCAACAAAAACCACCCAACAGCCACCGAATTCACCTGATTTGGCTCCCTGTGAATTCTTTCTGTTCAATCGAGTTAAAGAAAATCATTACGGGGAACGCATTTCAGCAGTCGAGAGGAAGTAATGGAAAAATCGCAGGAAAGGACATACCGAAAACCGAATATAAAAAATGTTTCGAGGATTGGATCAAGCGCTGGCATAAGTGTGCTGCAGTCGATGGGGATTACTTTGAAGGGGATACTATAGATTTAGATGAATAAACTTGGATTTTTAATTTTCTGAATAAATTCCGGGAATTTTTTGATCAAGGTGGTATATTACTGCTGGCATACAGAGTTCGTACGATTTAAAAAAAAAAAAAAAGAAAAAAAAAAAAGCTATGTAACTTTAATTTATAATAAGGAATTTTCAATTGCCTTTTTATTGGGTTTCCCTTTAAAAATAAAATTTAAAAACGTGCAATTACGTAACATGATATATTTATTTTGTTGTGTTCAACTTATTAAAATGCATTCTATTGTCCCAATTTTACCACTTGTTAAGAATTTTAAGGACCACACGAACGCTGAATTGCATACCATATGACATGCGTATCCCTTTATAGACTAAACAGTTATAATTTATTTATTATTATTTTTTTCAATTTAAACTGGGAAACTCCGCTCACTAACCTCTATGGTTGCTTCTCATTCCTCTTTTTTTCTTAAAAGTCGATATGTTCTGAAGGGGGGGGGGGGAAGAAAAGATGACTTGGTTTTTAAAACATATAATTATTAAAATTTTATGAAAAAAACATTTTGTTCTGTTTATTGTTACAAAATGAACAATTACTTGGAATCGAAGAATGATGAGGTGTACTTGAAAGAAAAATAAATGATTTAAACTGAGGAATGCAAAGTAAGTGACGCAATAGGAAGTAATAATGAGAAGTAATTTTACAATAAGCAATATAAAACAATAACCTTAATCATTATAATAGTTTAAATAGAAAATGGTATGTTGAGTCTTTTATATTCTAAAAAATTTCCATATAGATGGTAAGATTTATATCTAGCAATTACTAATCTTTCTCTGTCTCTCTAATTTTTATTATTATTTTCATTTTTTTATTCATTTATTTTTTATTTATTTATTATTTTTTTTACCACTTCCCAGACAGCACCGTTACCAGATTGCAATTAAAAATGCGACAGTCACAGATACTCATTTTTGAAGTCACATGTGACCTCTGTTTGCGTGGGTGCATGGATTTTTGAAGGTTACTATGTCCGTCTCAGTGTTTCCCAAAGTGTGGTACGCGTACCCCCAGGGCTCCGGGAACAGTTTAGCGGGGGTACGCGTTCTTATGCGAAATATCTTGCAACAAACGAAAATTTCAAAAACTTTTATTTAAAAACAAAGCTAGCCATGAAAATTTACGATTACGTATTTTTCTATTGGCTATTTTTTGCAGAGTTAACAGTTGATAATTAGTGGTGTCAACAACCGGTTATGATTTTTAACTTAAGTGCAATTTTTTTATAGCAAAAAATACATTCATTTGTTTATCTGTGGTACAAAGCGTTACGAAAAATTTAGAAAGGGTACACAAAAGTACCATAAGTTTGGTACCACTAGTCATAAGTTTGGGAAACACTGGTCTATAGGTACGTCACATTTTCACATCAACATGAGACCACAATGAGACACATATCTATCGCAGTGACGTCAGCGTGTGACAAGAGTATAACATATACACGCCTCAGCTTAGTCACACGATGACCTTATCGAGACGTAAATGTCACAATTTCGTTACATTAGATCGTGACTATGTTGAGACGTGAATAAATCATATCTTTGTCACACGGTGATCTTGAAGGGACGTAAATGTGTCACGACTTCGTCCCACCTTGACCCTGTTGAGAAGTGAATATGTCACATCATCGTCACAAAGTGACGTCACTGCAATGAAAAAATGTCTGATTTTGGTCTCATGTTGACGTCTTTATGTCGTCAAAATGTGACGTCCCCAAAGATGGATATAATAACCTTTTTAGACCCAAGCTTTTTGCAATCTGGTAAAGGTGATATTTAAGGGACAGTATTTCGGTTGATTACCGAATATTCAAATATCCACAAATGATTCGATTTCAACCTTGATCTGAGCTTTGTTATAACATTTAAATTTAAAACATATAAGTTTTTATTTAAAGTTCTTTCTCCTTTTTTATTGGCACTACATCCAAGAGTGAGCCTTAGTCTGCCGCACAGTATTTCTCCAGACAGTTCTGTTCCTGATCTTAATCATCCAGTTGGAGATCTTTAAAGTTTTTAAATCAGTCAAGACATCATCCAACCATCTATTTTTTGGTCTGCCTCTTGGCCAATTGTACATGGGCTTCCGATGCAAGCTCTAAACCACTCGGTGGTCAGGTGATCTTTCAATGTGACCCAGCCATAAAAGCCTCTTTGCTTTGATGAATTTTAAAATGTTACTATGTTTCATAAGAGCTTCTGGTTCATCATTAGTTCTTTTTCTCCAATAATTATTAGTCAGCTGTACTGGGCCATAAATTTTTTCGTTCAAAAATTAATAAATTATTTATATCTTTTGGTGTCAAATTCCAGTTATTTAAAGTTAATACTCTATTATTTTAAAAGCCTTTTAAAATGTTCATTCGCGATATCATGGTTTGATTTATTACGAGGGATCATTCGAGATTTCAATTTAAATATTAAAAAAAAATATATATTAAAGTTTTTACCGCTTTAATTTCTTAAAATTTTGCGTAATTAATCATGGAAAAATACGACCAGAACAACAATAAACATTATGATTCAGAATAGAAATAAGAAACAGAAAAATACCATAAAATTTTAACAAGAAATTAGTATTTATAAAAGTCTATCATAATTTACAATCTAAACATCGATTGTTAAGATTCAAATTTCAACAGTTATTTGTGTTTACAGGGGCGAAGAGACTTATAATATTTAAAAATTATGTCTATAAAGTATAGATTTCAATAACTACATGCTACTCAGAGCATAGTTCATTTTAAAAAATTCATAATAATAATGCTAAAAATGTTTTTATTTTTAATAATATTAGATAACTAATAACACATTTTTTAAAAATATTTTATTTTTTCCTTGTTCCTCTATATCAGGGATGGGCAAACTTTTTTGGTCGAGGGCCAAAAATCAAGAAAAAAAAGTTTGGTGGGCCATGTAAAAACTTCTAAAATAAAAAAAATACGATATACAAGTTTTAATTTAGATATTTAATGAGATGAATGAAATTGCGATTTCATTTCCTTATATTGAGGTTCGAAGTGAGAAATGCTTATTTTAAGGAACGAGGCTAAATGCTTGCCTATTAGTCTACTTCTAAAACCATTTTTTCTAAGGTTCATAGTTGGAAAAACTTGTTCAAATATATAAGATGAAGCAAATATAGCACTGATTTTTTTGGGCATGAGATTAAATTTTGTAAACTAACTTTTGGTAATGATTTGTAAAGCTCAAACTTTATCAGAATTAGAAACAACTGCTTCAGATGATTGTTAGATTAATTAGAATTAGATAGAATTAATTCAAGCTGAAAATCCGACATCACTGTTTCATAATAACGTTGAAAGGCATGGTAAAAATATCTAATTCTGTTTGAATGGCACTGAAATCTTGAAATCTGTGTTCAAATTCAAAATGGAGTTTTTTCAAGCCATCTTCATGATTCTTAAGCTTTTCCTTATTTACTGAGGGTATTGAATTCAACCTTGAGAAATAAGACAAGTCGTTCTTAGCTAGCTGCCCAGCAAACAGATTAAGCTTCAGTTTAAAAGCTTTGAGATGGGTCCAGATATCATCGATAAATTGATTTTTCCCTTGCACCTTAACATTCAAGTTGTTCGTATGACAAAGAAGATCTGCCCGAGTCCATTCATCAATAAACGCATAGCACTCTAAATCAACTTTGCGTTTTTTAGTAGCTTTTTTGGGGTTAAAAAAGTTTACAAATAAGTCAAAAAGGCATTAGCCATTTTATAAATTTCATAATTTCCCCATTATTTACAATGACATATGTGTGCAATTTTTCCATACCCAATAAATGTTAAAACTCGCGCCGGCAGAAAAATCCTCTCGTTGGACCTTAAAATGCTCAGTCTGCCACATGTAAAGGGCAATTCACCTATAGTAGATTCCATATGTCTGCTCCTCGAGAAAGACAGACCCTCGTTGGAGCCAATCTACGCTTATTCTATAAAGAATTTCTGCTTTCAACATATTATCAATTGAAGCTGACTGTACTAACTATTTTCATCAATTTATACTTTGTAGAACAAAAATAGAGAAAGTAAAAAGGTCACCAAAACTTTGTTAAAAAAGTAAAAACGTAAAAAACTTCAAACAAAGTAGACCAGAAAATGGATGTATAATGTATATTATTTATATTCGCCACGGAGCGGCGAGTTAAAATTCTATCCGAGGGCCAGATAAAACCTTCCGGCGGGCCACAGTTGGCCCGCGGGCCGTAGTTTGCCCATCCCTGCTCTATATAGTTAGCAAAGTTGTCGCTAAAATCGATATCGTTGCAAATACGATATGAGGCGGGTTGAGGAAATCTGTATACCCTATATTTAATGTGTACTATTGTCTTTTTCGATTATAGGCATTGCTCTCCATTGCTTTTTAATAGCTGTTTTTGAGGAGATCATTTGGCGGACACTTAAAAAAAATTTATAATTTTTTTGTTCAAATGAGAAAATTGATACAAATGCCAAGTCAAAGGAAAGGTGTCAAAATTTCGAAAAACATATACAGATGCTAAGAAATATGTCTAAAACATTTTTGAAATTTTTTTTTTTTTATTCTTTTCACTCTCCTTATATAACAACTTGCTGTCCCTAAAATTGATGATGTTGCTAAATTCAATATGAGGCGTGTCAAAAAAATCTTGTATAGCTTACATTTGATGTGCACTATTGTCTTTTTCGGTTATAGGCATTGCTCGCCATTGCTTTTTAATAGCTGCTTTTGAGCGGATTATTTGGTGGACGCTTTAATAATTTTTTATAATTTTTTGGTTCCAATGAGAACTTTGATAGTAATCCCAAGTCAAAGGAGAGGTGTCAAAATTTCAAAAAACATATACATATGCTAAGAAATATGTATAAAACTTTTTAAAAAAATTTGTTTTTTAATGTTTTCACTTTCCTTATATAACAATTTGTTGTCGCTAAAATCGACGATGTTGCTAAATTCAACATGAGGCGCGTCAAAAAAATCTTGTATAGCCTACATTTGATCTGTACTATTGTCTTTTTCGGTTATAGGCATTGCTCGCCATTGCTTTTTAATAGCTGCTTTTGAGCGGATTATTTGGTGGACACTTTATTAATTTATTATTATTTTTTTTGTTCAAATGAGAACTTTGATTCTATACGAAGTCAAAGAAGAGGTGTCAAAATTTCGAAAAACTTATAGATATGCTAAGAAATATGTCTAAAACATTTTTATAAAATATTTTTTTTATTCCTTTCACTCTCTTTATATAGCACAGGTGTCGCTAAAATCGATGATGTTGCAAATACAGTATGAGGCGAGTTAAAAAGTTCTGTATAGCCTACATTTTATATATACTATGGTCTTCATCGGTTATAGGCATTGTTACCCATTGCTTTCTAATTATTATTAATAGCTGCATTTGAGGGGATCATTTCTAGACACTTTCATAATTTTTTATAACTTTTTGGTCCAAATGAGAACTTTTATACCAAGTCAAAGGATAGATTTCAGAATTTCGAAAAATATATTCATGTGCTAAGAAATATGTATATAGTGCATAGTGAGAGTAATAATTTTAACCTTTAAAATAATTTTGAAAAAATCCAGTACACACTTGCTATTAAAAAATGGCTATTAAAAATTTTTTATTTCTTAAGTGTTCAAAAATTTTTGTATTTAGTGTAAAAAGCCTGAAATATTAAAAAATGAGCAAAAACATTAATTACTTTACAAAATCAATCAATATAAATTAAAAAATGAGAACCTTAAAAAATCTGGTTTGTTGGGGTGCATGATTATGAAAATAATGAGAAAACTATAAAATGTGGTCAAAATGAAATAACATCAATTTAAAATGAACACCTGATAAGTATTTGAAAATAAAGGAACCTTTATACAAAGAAATTTTATAGACTTAAACAAATCGTCTTTAAACAATAAAAGTGAATTCAAAACATATAAATTTTCTTTAAACATCAAAACACTAACTTATTCTAATTAACCTTAAGTCACGTATACTGATGTATTCTCTAATATAAGTGCTTATATGCAAGAAAACAAAATGTGTAGGACTCACCCCTTTCATTTTGGTTTTGACATAACCGCTACGAAATATCAAAACTTCTAAAAAATCTCAGACTTGGAATGCATAACAATTTTCGAGAAAAAAATAAAACGCAATGGCTGTTATCCGAACGATAAAAATATCAGAGCTTCTTCGAGTGCAACATTCCACAAAAGTGATCACTTTTTTGAAATAAAAAATTTTTGAAGACATAATCTTTTTTGACGGATTCAACACAAATTAATGAATTTTAATCTTGTATCATATATTTTACACACGATTATAGGTTCAATTTTAAGGGATAGTATCAAAGCATGGGCTGTCTAAATTTGAGCCACTGCTTCAAAAGAAAAAAATTAAAGTGCTGACGATTAAAAAATAGCAGCTGTTGTGGTTCGCGTTTGATTTAAAATCGTTTGCTTTTTGTGAACAAATGTTAATTAGATGATAATTCTTTTGAATGAATTTCAAATATCAGCAATATTTCCATTTACATTTTTATAAGTTGTAAATTTAAATTTAAAATTAAACACAAATTGTTATTTGCATTTTAAACTACTCATTATTTAAGAAACCTAAACAAACCTTGCAAACATAATCGATATTAGTCTAGATCAGTGATGGGCATCATTCACGAAAATTTTATTCATGACTAAATTTATTCAGAATAAATTTATTCTGAATGATTATTCATATGAAAATTTAGTCATTATTCATCATTCATTATGCAAATGTATAAAAAAATTTGAATAATGATTGATGAATAAACTCATTAGTCATGACTAATTTTTCTGAATAAAAGTTTGAATAACCAGCGAAAAATGCAATCGATATGTCTTTGTCTATAACGAGATGCAAAACATCGTTTGCTCTTAAACGTCTTATTTTAAGAATTTTACTATAAAACTAAGACAAGTTTGAATATTTATTTTTATGTTATTTTAACTTACTCCAGCGTAACATACTTAGTTGTGCTAAAAAGGAGGTTTATAACAGTTTAGTTACTTAAATTCATTTTAAAATTTTGTTCTAAAATCTATAAAACACAATTTCTTATAGTTTTTGAAAGCAAACGATAATCTTATTTTAAATTTTTAAATAAAATTTTAACTTAAAAAATTAAACGCTTTTTTGCCATGTAACCATTTCTCAAAAGTATGCATTATGCTAGACAAAAGTAAATTTCCTCAACTATTATATAAATATACTTGAAAAGGATTAACTTTTTATTTGTAGTTGTCATAATCGTAGTCAGATTATTCCGTACCCATTTTTGTTGACCAGTGAAATCATCAGTTATTCTTGACTAATGAATAAAGGATACTGAATAAAGAATAATGAATGATTTATTCTTTATTCAAAATATTTCTGACTAATGAATAAATCTTTATTCATTATTCATTATTCAGAGTTTGAATAATTATTCACCATTCTTTATTCATTATTCTGAATGACAAATGCCCATCCCTGTTTTAGATGTACGCAAAATAAAATAAAGCATTTCATTTAAAATTTAAATTTTACAAAAATGCTTAGTTTACGAGATTGTTCGCTCAAAAATTAAATTTTTCTACCTGTGCAATAACATTTTTGAATAAAAAAAATCTTATCAAGACGTTTGTGGCTATAACGGTTGCGTAAAATTTGAAATGTTTGACATAAATCTTAAAGAAAATGTAACGGTATACAGCTATTTTGAAAATAGAAGGAAAAAACATCCATATTCTTTCTTTAAATCTATTTTAATATGTATAAAATATATTTATTTAAATATTGTTCGATAATTTGTACAAGAGGCATATTTGCATTTAAGATATTTTTTTTTCTGACACTATGAACGTTAGAGAAAGAGAATAGAGTAATATTGTATGCAAAAAAAAAAAAAAAACTTAAAAATTACCAAACACGTTTACGGAAAAAAAAAAATTTCCTCCAAAACCATGTCTTTGGAGCCATATAAAAAAATTCACTCGTAAATGTAATTGTTGTGACCATTCGTGGCTTTTTTGTGATACACATATTTAATTTTAAGATATCCAAAAAACTGCTTACAAGACTTCCAAGTGACTAGTCTCACTTGAGTGAGACAAGTCGCTCCTGTAACTTTAAAAGAACAAGTCGTGAAATGGTGCTATGAGTCATGCTATCAAAGTTGCAACACAGATTCTCAGACTTTAGACCCAGTATAGGTGTGACTACCAATTGACAAAAGTCACAATAAATAGGCAGGGAAACTTTTATGTGATATCACAAAATAAAGTAAAAGTCACGTTATGACCTCACTGAAACAGTTTAAAACGGTCACACCTGTGACTACTGTGACCATTTTTGACTTTTTAATGACGTCACTGTGATAGTCTGCGCTTATCTGAGTTCTGACATTATGTTAAGGATGAGCTTATAAAATGGAGATCTTCAGGAAGCGATCAATAAATTTTGCTACAACGATGGATAATTAATAATTATTTAAAGCAAATTTTTTCTAAAAAACAAATGTGTGTGAAAAAAGCACTTAAAATTGCAACAACCCTTAGGAAAATTTGCCATATATAGAGAGACCTATGGTAATCTATGGCTACCATAGAAATTTGTATGGCAAGATACCATACGCCTATGGTTACCATAGAGATTTGTATGGCACAACCCCATAAGCCTATGGCTACCATAGAAATTTGTATCGCAAGATACCATACGCCTATGGCTACCATAGAAATTTGTATGGTAGGATACCATAGGCCAATGGTAACCATAGAGACCTGTATGGCATTTATATGGCATGACATCATAAGCCAATGTCTCCTTGATCTACTAGCTTCCACCATTGCTGCTACAACGTCTCTCAGTAGCATGATAAATATTTTTCAAAAAAGCATTTAATACCTGTTTTTTCATATTAAAACCTACTATTTCTTTGATGTAACCCCTCAAGGCATCTCCGGTGAGTCTTTTTTGGCCTCTGAAGAGGTTTATTTTTCATTTATGAGTTTTTAAAATCCGACGTTCCATGGATTTAGGCTTAGAGTACCAGACCGCCATTTTAACACGCATTTCAATTAGATTACTTTTCATCGCTAACTTTGACTAAATTTTTACTTCTTTTTAATTTCTACATAATAATTTTTCTTTGCATTCGCTTATGCGATTGCGATTCTGATCTATAATTTTTTTTTCTTCATGTTTTGGCGGCCTGGTATATTTATTACAGTTATCTTTTCAAAATGTGTCTTGGGTATAGGATTTCGCAATGTTAACGATCGCCAATTTGTAAACGCTGACTTTGCATACTTTTAATAATATCTTATAGAAAAAATTTAATGAGAATAAAAACAATATGTCTTTTTACCAATTGTTCTTAATATAACGGCATATCTCTTTTATTTTTTAACCCACTCTGTGATTTTTTTATCTTTTTTTGAAGTTGATCTTTTTTTATTATAATTGCCGTTGTATTTCCCATAACAAAATCAAAACAAACCATATGAATACAAATACAGTTAAGTGCCTCCAATTACGCCGTATCCATCTTCTTTTAATTAATAATTTTTTGAATAAACCTTATTCTCTCCAGTTATAATCTCAATCTAATGTTGCTTCATACTTTTATCAAAGTCAGCGTTTACATTATATTACTAAATGTTTTCTTGCTATACATAGGCCCAGGCAATGTTATTGATATCAATCTACGTATATTAGGGTATTATTATTTTATATTATATTTTATTATGTGTGTCTCATAAAAAATCTTTATATATTGTCTCTGTTCATTTCTATTTACAGCTGACCTGGTACAATGTAATTCAAAATATCCTACATATCTTAAGGTTAATTTTTCAATGACACTACAACCATTATTTAGAGATTGTTCAAGACCTTACATTTTTACTATGAAGGGCCACATCTCAAAATAGAAGCTGGACCACATGTCAAGTTATTCCACGGTTGTAACTAATTTATTTTAAATTCTTTTTGGTGCCATACATTTCTAGTTATCAGTATATTTCTTACATTGACTGTACTACATTGTTTTTTTAATTAATAAGGATTTTAACATAGCGATTTCCTATAACAGCCCCATTTAACATTATTCTTTTGCTCACTATCCCTGGCCAAGTACAATTTATCAATCAGTACAATCTTGCTTAATCTATTGTTGATTTAGCAATCAGTTGTTACTGTTTATAAGTTAATATTCTTAAACTTCATGTCTCTTGCCCATCCTTCATTTGATAAGTACTTGTTCCTTGTTATTGTGACGATATTATCTTTGCCTAAATCCTATGGAACGTCCCCTCTATTTAAAACACTCCTAACATCTTTTTTGTGTGCTCATAGCTAGGCTCATAGTATGAACCTCTCTGGGGTCTGAGGGGGACTCACCCACGACACTCGTTAGTATATTTCTTTACTCAAAAAAAAGGGGGGGGAAAGAAAATTCTTACTCACACATTTACCTTTCCCCTGCCTGAACTTTACGTTTCTCACTCAAAATGGTCTATCTTCCTTTATTAATATTAGTTTTTCCCTTTGCTTATTGTGTTTATTAGTTATTATTTTTGGGGATATTTCCGTATTGCGTGTGTGCTCTGACTCGATTGCCAACTACAATCGCCAAGGTGCCAAATAGATTTAAAACTTGCGATTTTTTTTTAAACAAAAGTATGTAGTTTTTTGCCAAAAAGTGGCTACGAGTTAGGAGTAAGCTTTTTCGCCAAGGAAAAAAAAAAAAGCCACAATTAAAGTGACTTATATCACTTGGGGGAAACTATGTAGTTTTAAGCACTGTATCATACCATCTTGTCATGGAAAATACATAAAAGAAATATTTTGACTTCAAAGTGGACAAATAATTGAAATAATTTGTTTTTAAACTTTTTTTAAAATCGCCAAATATTTACTCTAATGACGTTAACAAAAACAGAAAAATTTTGTTATATTAAGAATCGCCAATGAGTAGTTTCAATTTTTTTTTTAAATTTTTAGGAGACCATATAATGTAATGTTGGTGCAATTTTTTTAATATTAAAAAATTAGATTTAGATTACTATTTGATTAAATTCGATTATTTTTGATGCATAACTCTATGGTAAAATACCAATGGAGAAATGTTGCCATAGCTGTATGGCAAAGGTGTACCATAGCATATGGAAAAATTTCTTCATAAGCTATAGCATACCTTAGTTTTCTGGCAAAAATATGACATAAAAAATGCCATAGGATATTCCTATGGGGTTTTGCTTATGATAAAATTTTACCATATACGTATGGCAAACTTTTGCCATACATGTATGGCAAAATTTAATATAAAAAATGCCATAGGATATTCCTATGGGATTTTGCCTATGGTAAAATTTTGCCATACACTTTTGCCATATACGTATGGCAAATTTTTTGAATACATGTATGGCAAAATTTAACATAAAAAAATGCCATAGGAGATAAAAAAATGCCATAGGATATTCCTATGGGGTTTTGCCTATGGTAAAATTTTACCATACACTTTTGCCATACACGTATGGCAAATATTTGCCATACATGTATGGTAAAAGTGTATGGCAAAATTTTGCCATAAGCAAAACCCCATAGGAATATCCTATGGCATTTTTTATTACAAACCTATGGCAAATTTTCCTAAGGGAATTTACGAACAAATTAGATTTTTTAAAAACTTCGCGTTAGTGCATAAATGAAAATGAAATTAGACCAGCCCACCTGGTATTTTTACCAGTTTTAACAATTCAGTTAAAACTGGTAAACTAATAATCGAACTAATAATCGAACTAATAATCGAACTAATAATCAAATGTTCAATTTTTTTTTATTTATTTATTTTTTTTTTATTTATTGCATAGTTCGACTTGTACATTTTTTTAAACACTTTCGTAATTTTAAATTTTCAAGTCTTGTAGTTTTCGCTCAGCAAAGCAAAAGTAAAGTTGAATCACCAAAACAGGAGTGACTCTATTGATTTTTGATGTAGTGAGTAATTTTAAAACAAAAGATGCATTTATCCTTTCTCCCCATTCATTGATTAATTGTATAATTTAAACAATTATTTATTTTCTTTTACAAGAAACTTCAATCGTCAAATAGATAACTTGATAAAAAGAAAATAAATATCTGCTTTAGTTTTCGAGAGATATCAAGATAAAATGCGAATAAATCGAGCATTATCTTCACCGTATCACAAGAAATTTCTCAGAAAACCCTTTCATATCTCAGGTCGAAAGTTAATAAAACCACACAAATGGAAAATTTTTCTGTCAACTTACTTAATTTTATTTCTAGGAACCCAGAAAAATTTATCTGTTCCTGTGAAACTAGATAAAATTAGTTATTTCTGTGAATTCTGGAATAGATTTTTGAAAAATCATCATTATCTTTAAATACGACCTCCACATCGATTCCGTCATATCTCTACAGTTATCTTTCCTTTTTGTGTGTTTTTTAAAATTATACGACTCATGGATTAGTCAATTGTGTGTCATCTACAAAATTATTCTTATTCCCTTAAATAAACAAAACATGTTCAGGGCCCGGGTTACAATATGCGGGGGTCTGAAGACGACAATAATTTACGGATCTCTATTCAAACTCTTTTAAATCAACGTAAATAAAAGTTTAACTTTTTAAGTCCATTTTATACCAAGCTCAATGGTATTTATTGTTATTTCATAATTCTTGCAAATTATTTCATAACGCTTAGGAAGCTGCGCTAACCAACCCCTATAACCCATCCCCCTTCAATCACCATTTCTTTATATAGATATTTTTTTAAAAAAAAATAAAAGTTGATTTTGTCAATATATATATATATATATATATATATATATATATATATATATATATATATATATATATATATATATATATATATATATATATATATATATATATATATATTTATATATATATATATATATATATATATATATATATATATATATGTACATATATATATATATATATATATATATTGCTTCTGAAGCTTGGACAATGACAAAACTGGAGGAAAATTGTATCGCAATATTTGAGAGAAAGATTTTGCGGGGTATACTAGGTGGAGTAAATGAAAACAATAACTGGAGAAGGAGATTTAACTTTGAACTGTACAAGATTTATAAACAACCTATGACATTATTAAATACATGGAAATAAATAGAATGAATTGGATCGCCCACGTTCTTCGAATGAATGACGACAACGCAATAAAAAAGATACTGCTTTTTAGACCCACTGGAAGAAGAAAGCGGGGAAGGTCGCGGTTGAGATGGGCTGACTCTGTGGAGTCTGATTTTCTCGCAATTAATGAAAAGAATTGAAGATCAAAGATAAATCGGAAGCCGTCATGGAGAAATCTTCAGAGGAAGGCATTGGCTCACATTGGGATGTTTTACCAACTTTGATGATATATATATATATATATACATATATATATATATATATATATATATATATATATATATATATATATATATATATATATATATATATATATATATATATATATATATATATATGTGTGTGTGTGTGTGTGTGTGTGTGTGTGAGAGGATAATATAAAATTTATAAGGAGTGTACTATTTATTCATTAAGAGTTTAAAACCGTCCACGTGGCCACGTGGCCAAATGGATAAGGCTCCTGACTTCGATTCAGAAGATTGCAGGTTCGAGTCCTGTCGCGGACGTAGATCATGTGTATGTAGTTTAAATTTAGGATTCATTTTTTAGAATTAGGTAGATTTAGTAATCAATTTATTAAACTTTAGTTTTAGGACTTAATAAAACTTTATTTATAATTATGCTTAAGTTTTTTCGTTAAGAGCTGGTTACTTTATATATTTTTTAATTAAAAATTTTTCTGAACATTTATTCGATGCAACTGATTACTTTTTTTTTTTTTTCAAATTGTTAATGATTTAATTTTATTGTAATTCATAGGAAAAGGAAATTAAGTCTAATCTATATTACAGTTAGGAGATAAAAACCAATACAAATGTTATATTAGAACATTTCCTATAAAAAATGTTATTTTTTAAAAGAAGGTTTTAAATCCTATGCAATTTTCAAAGCAAGCATGTGAAATTATTTATGTAGATGCTATGATTATAGACTATATTATTAAAAAAAATATTTAAGAGTGGAAATATTCCTATTTTGTAGAATTTAAAAAATATTGTTGTGAAAAATAATGCATTTTAAAAATTGTCACGATATGCCTTATTTATATTCAACAAAAATGCTTCAAATTGAAACTGATTCGAAAAATGCAATAAATATAGAATCAATTTCTAATAAAGGTATATTCTTCCCTTCTTCCCTTTTCCTTTTTAAAATAAATAAACATGAAGCTTTTGAATAAAGCTTCATGTTTATTTATGCCCGGAGACTAAAAGTCATAATTCCCCTTTTCTGAAAATGTCACGCCTGTTTACAGTAATTAGTTTCAAATTCTGTTAGGATAAAAATTTAGGAACAGGTATAAATGTAAATTCAAGCATAGGTTTTAAATTTTTATTTTCCCTTCATATTTTATGCAGATGAGTATGAACTTTCAAACCTTGCAGAGTAAACAAACTATTAAGCTCTATAAACAATAAATGGGCCCCAATAGCACAGTGGTTAAGGCACCAGTTGGTCTTGGAAGTAAAGACGGCTGGTGCGCAGAGATCACTTCCTTTTATTTTAAAACCAACATCATACACTCAACCCAATTCTGAGTACATGATTATGGTTGTTCAACTCCTCGTGGAGGACTCTTGATAGACATTTTGCGTTACATGGATAGGAAAACCGCGAACACCTCCCACGGTTAACTCGGGGGCAAGGGGACTCTAACCCATGATCCGTCTACCACTGAAGATATTTTACGTCGTGGTCATTGCGGTCCGGGAGCAGAATTCATACCAATCAGTCCCCGCTTGATTTTAAATCTGAGTTACCTCATTGGGAGGCTCTATCCCCTGAGCCACAGCGACTCAGCCAACTTCATTTTATTTTATTTTATAACCGTCGTTGAACAGCCGACCCAATTTTTGGGTTTACGACTACTGATGTTCAACTCCGTAGCCTTGTAATTTTGAACCCAATCCAGAAGACAAGGAAACTCTTGGATCAAGCATTAGGAGAAATTTGCCTTCGCGGAGAACTTTTGATGGAACTTACTTGCATTTACGTTACATGGAGAGAAAGACAACGAGGACCTCCCACAGTTAGCCTGACGGCAAAGGGACTCAAACCCATGATCCGTCTACCACTGAGGATATTTCGCGTCAGCACTGTGGTCGTTGCAAGTCGAATGAGGATTCGTATCGACAAACCATCGTCGGGAAGGCGAATCCTCTATCCCTTGAGCCATCTATCCCCGACTCTTGCCTACTTCATTGTCACAATCATGTCTCTGATCTCAAAAATGTGGAGATTTAGCCACCATGACCCATTTAGCACACAACGGTTAGATTATTGCGAGATTGCTTTACTTTACTTTTTGTTGTCTTATTAATTTATCTAAATTTTAAATCTATAAAAATAAAATTCTTCTCACTGCACATTGTACAGAAGTATATACAATATAAAACTCATAAGCGTGTAATTTTATTATTACAAACTTTCAGAATTCTCACTATTTGCATAATTGTGAAGAATTCTGATAGACATCTAATCTGACCTTTATGATTCTTTTGGCCAACTATTGGCTGATTTACTTTATTATCAACTAATACAGAATTAGAGGGTTGGGTGGTCACATTTATAGGAAATATGTTACTGACTCAGAGTTAGTAAATTGACCTTTAATCAGTTTATTGCCATCTGAAAAAAAAAAGGGAAAAGAATGCCTAAAACAAAGATGGTTATTTCCCGTTCAAAAAAAAACCTGATCATAAATAGATAGAAAAAACGAGCATCTGGGGCGATTCTGGCCTGCACTGATAGGAAACATTAACCCTTCAATTCCAAGATCCCTCCCTACTGGGGTATTTTCCAGTAAAGGAAATATACAGAATTCCTGTTTGCATTTTCCCTGAAACAGATGCAGCAGACAGAATTTATTTTCGATTTCAGAATTTAAGAAAAGAAACGAAAACAAATCATAAATCAAACGATTTTAATAATTAACTGCATTCGTAACTATTTTGACAATTCGAGTTTTTCCCTCTTTGTTTGCCCTTAAAAAAATAAAAATCATAATTTTTTTTTTTAGCAGCTGGGAGAAGTTCTTTTTTAAAATTTCTGTTTTTATTATTAATCCTGCGTTTATGTCTAATATCACTTACAATTTACATTAGAACAAATGTAAGTGTAGAAAATGACGGACAATAGCTTTCCTAGTTTTATAAAAAGCATAAAATTAATCAATGTCTCGAGAAAACTTTTTTTTTAAATATCATTAAATGGTTTTTAAACTACCACTTATATAAAAGTGATAAACATTGAATTATTTCGTCAAATATTATTAAACTATCAAAAAGTTTTAATTTTTTTATTAAATAAAAAACTTTTTTCTGGTGTTTCAAAAAAGGTAATTACTTTTTTTAAAAAAATTATGAAGTATTTAAAGAAATATTGAGGGAACACATGACCTCCCCAGACGCTACAGCCCCAAGGCGGAAATCAATAAATTTTACTTCTGGGAAGGATTTTAATTATTCCTAGAAATAAGCATATCTTCCATATCGGGGAATTTTCCTGACATCATTGTCATTTTCGAACAAATAGATAACGAACCCTCTCAGATTAGATTTCCTCTTTTGTTCGAAGAATAGGAATTAATGAACAACTGAGAGTCATGATTATAGTTAAAGCTCATCCAATTTAAGAACTATCTTTCCTTTTATATTTCGAGTTCTTATCTGAAGAAGGCCTTTTTCTACTAACCAAGCTCAACTGGTGATGAGGTGAAGACGGAGAGGGATGAATTATAATTCTTCTTTTAATTCTTATTAAATTTATTTTCACAAATAAAATATGGATATTTACTCCATTAGGCAGTATCTCCTGATACACGTAAAATGCAAGGCCGCCATCCAATCAGAGATTGAAATATATGCTTGTACATATCCAATCAGATCGGCAACGAACCAATCCGAGAGGTTCTGAACTTCAATGGTTCTAAGCTGACCAGATTTTGAAACCATGATTTGAGGACAAATCAACGGAAACCAAATTTGATGATTCGAGGACACCCTTTTGCTTATGGAAGATATTAATTTATACGTGCAACAAAGATTTGTTTTTACCCAATGGCAAAATGGGTGCTGTTTAGGGTTTTATGGCGTGCGCACCTTACTCGGACGTCATCACACTTTTCAACTGTGTTCAAGAGTAATAGTAAGAAGTGCGCATGCGTAGTCATTGCATGCGTGGCTATGACGACCGCTGCTGTTTGATAATTTTTTTGGAATTATTTTTTTTTCACTTTTAATTTTGTTATGCATTAAGTTGGTGAGTTTATTTTTGAGATATGGGACCAGAGAGATCCTATAAATTCTTGAGCTGTGAATGAAAGAGAATTTCATTATTTGAACGATATTTTTGTTTTTATTATTTTAACTAAGAATCAGAAATTCTAACCTACAGTTCAAACTGGATCATTTTCAATACTTATTCAGGTGAATATCACTAATAAAGAGGGCCCCAAACTGATTGATACGGTCCCAAAGGATAGAGTTGAAGCAAGAAAAAAAAAAACGATGCCAAGGCCCAAACTTACCAAGGCGGAAAAAGCTAAAGCCAAAGAACGTAGACGGGAATATATATAAACGGAAAAACGAAAGGATTTTGTTCATAAACGCAAGAGTAAAGCCCGTTCTTCACAAAACAACGTGAATCAGGAAAATGAATTGAATCGTAAACGTCGTTACAAGAAGCGTCATCTCACAAACTTGAATGATACTGCCCATGGTACAGGTGTGTAGGACCAAAAACTTGAAAGCAAACGGATAAACGGAAAGATTCGAATCGCAAACGCATGCGTGAAGCCCGTTCTTCACAAGACTACTTGGAAAATGAATTGAGGCGTTTTTCATAATTTTTAAATAAAAATTAGACAACAACCATTTTTCCAGTGGGTAACCTGGGATTGCCTTTCGGTGATCACAATTTTTTAAAAGTTATAAATTCAGAGGCATTTAAAAAATGAAATTTTCTCATTGACGTAACGAAAGCCAGTGTGTTAAAGATAGTAAGATATGGACGATTTAATTTTTTAAAATTTATTTTATTTCCTTTTATTTTTTTATTATTTCTTTTTCAATATTTTAACGTGAATAAGGTGTCCTTTATCGAAAAATTATTATTTTCCTTTTGGAAAGAATAATAATTTTGGATAAGAATAGCTTAAAAACGGATAAATTTCGGCTCCGACGCTACACAAACAAATGACCCTATATCTCCCCTTAATATTAACTGACAATTTTCAAACTCGGCCAGAAATTTGAGTTTAATATACTAAACAATCGTAGCAAAGGAATTTTTTATGGACAAATTAGGGGGACCGAAATGGACCAAAATAGGTACCGTTGAGAAACCGCAGGAAAGTTCTTTAGGCTTAATATTCGCGGGAGCAGCGTGTGAGGCTTTGCATGGTTAGCAACGCCGCGGGCTAGATTGCAAAGAAATTTGTAAGCCTAGAGGTTTGGAGTTCTATACCAGTCAAGGGTTTATTTTTAAATTTTTTTTTATTTTATCCATTGGCAAAATGAGTGTTGTTTTGGGTTTGATGGCGTGCGCACCTTATTTGGACGCCATCACACTTTTCAACTGTGTGCAAGAGTAATAGTAAACCAGAGGTCGCCAAAGTGGTCTATATTGACCCCCAGGGGTCTATTTAGCAAAAGCGGGGGTCGATCTGAGCCAGGGGGTCGATCCGAATCGAAAGGGTCGATGGGTCGAAGAAAAAACAGTTCTTAATACGCAAATCACATGTACCTAATTGAGTAAGTAAAATTTGTGAATTTTTTTATAATTGACTTAATATCAGTCTCTTTATAAAACATAAATTAAAAAACTTACATTTATTCGAGTGATACAAGTATTTACGTACCAGCGCTCAGTGGCCCGAACTCAGCACAGTTTATAAGTTATATGCATATGAGCGCTTGCCCAAATGTCACGTGTGACGAGCATTGACGTTACAAACACAAATATCATACGCAGTTTCAGCTATCTTTGCAAACTGTGAACAGTGTTGTATATTTGCAGTGTCATTATTAAAACTTTTACAGTTTTGGATAATTAGTTATTGTTTCGATAAAACCATTCGTTTAGTTTAGATATCAATTTTAATTATCAATGCATGTAAAAAAAGAAGGTAAGCGTTAATAATATGGATAAGTACAGCCCACGACAAAACTATAGCATACTTTGTATTTTTTTACGAAAATTACAAAATTGAACAATTTTGACGAAAATTAAAATATACCAAATTTGAACCCAATATAGCGAACCTTGCAAAAAAACACCAGACACATCCATCTCATTTATTAAGAAGCAATAAATCTGCAGTTACTTTACTTATTACTTCTACTTATTCATAATTACTTATTATTTAATAAATATTAAGGTATTTAAATTTCAACATAAATATATATTTTTCATAAAACTATTGTAACACAATGTACTATTACTTAAATAAATGTTTAAAATCATAAAATAAATGTACAAACACAGTATCTAATAGAGTTTTATTTTAATTAACAAAAAATTACTTCTATGGGGGTCGATGGAGATTTCGAAAAATTATATAGATGATCAAAAAAGTTTGGCGACCCCTGTAGTAAACAGTGCGCATGCGTTGAAATGGAGGCCTCTGATTTTCCCCATAGAAAACTATTTTACGGTAGTTTGTTTCAGGCTTATAATATTTTGACCCAATTCTAATTGGTTATTTACTGTAATTTCAATCTCTTTCCTGTGGAAAAAATCAATAAGCAAAATACAATTTTATTCGCTAAATTTACGCATTATCGCATTTAGCGTGGGCCCTGCGTATGATATTCTGATTTGCTTAATACATGTTAAATTAATGAGTACATAATTGTTAAAATTTGTTTACATTTTGCTGAAATTATTTTCAGAAGTGTACGCATTTTTCATCAGTTTTAGCAAAGCGCGCTTTACTTTACGCATGAATTTTCTGTAAAACAGAGCTATCTCGTGTAAAAAAACGTACCACATTTCTGATCTTTTTCGATATTTCACTGCATAAAAAGTTAGATTTTTTTTCTGAGTAATTCGAGGACATATGCTAAGATTTGAAGAAATTTTCTGTCCTCCAAGAGTAAGAAAGCTTTTGAGGACAACTTATTGAAATTCGCGGACTGTCTCAAGATTTGAAGAAATCTGGTCACAGTAAAAATTCACCTTAAAAAGTTTTCCCCCCACCATTTATAACCTGGCAACTTATTTATGGAAATATATTTTAAATCTTTTTTGTAAGTTTATCATAAATACGCATCTTTTTTCTCCTCCCTATATATTTAAATTTTTTTATATTTATGTTTCTTTCATTTTGAATTTTTATTTGATTAAATTATGTTAATAAATCTTATATTTTTTAGTGCTCATAACACTATAGTATTAATATACATTGCTTTGTTGATATAATTACAATAGAAGTAAACACTAATTTTTGTGAGTTGATAAAGGTTATTGGTTATTTAGGTTATTTTTTTGTGTGGATAATTTGTCTTTATATTAATTTTCAGTTTTTTTAGCAATCCTTTATTACTATTTTTTTATTTATTTATTTTTTATTTTCTCTTCTGTTCTTTTTTGCTTTGGGTACTTTTCTTCTTTTCTTTGTTTGATTATTTTAAGAGTTTAAGGTAGCTCATGCATAGTTAATGTAATAATTTTTTAAAAACTTAATGTAAAAAAATCACTCTAATCAAAAATTTTAAATCAAAAATAAAAATCTTGTTTTCAAATTCTAAACTGACAAATATTTATAGATAGATAAAAATCATTGAAAACCCACGCAAGGTTAAACACGTGCCTAAAACCTTTTCTTTTCTCTGATATTATTTTGAATTCTTACATTGTACGGAATTAATCAATAAATTAATGCTTTCCTCGAAATTGCGAGCACTTTTTTAAGTTATTAGAAGAAGGAAAATTTTTCTTTTATAAATTAAGAGAATAGGTGAGAATATAAATTTTTAAAGAGAATTAACGCTTTAATGAGTTTGAAAAAAATATTATACAATATAGTTAGGGCGAATACAAAGTATATATTTTCCTTTTAGGAAACTATTAAAACTTGGTAATTGAAATTAATGTTATATATCCGGTTTGTGCCCCGTTGTTATTGTTATATACCTGGCAATTTGGTTTTTATACCCGTATTTTTTCAAAATTTATCTAATGTTAAACCGGTTTCCGGGTAAGATGTATTCGCGTAACCGATATTTCACTGTATTTTTGAAACTGCTTTTAATGTTTTCAGTCCCTCCTCAATATGCTTTGATTTCAGATGCAAATGCAAATATTTATACTTTATAACCGTCGTTGAACAGTCAATCCAATTTTGATAATTTGTAATTTTGTACCCAGTCTGGAAGACAAGGGAACTACTCCTGGATTAAGTATTGGGAGAAATTTGCTTTCGTGAAAGACTTTTAATGAAACTAAACCGCATTGGCGTTACATGAGGAGGAAGATCACGAAAACCTCCCTCGGTTGGCCTAACTGCAAGGGGACTCTAACCCATGATCCGTCTACCATTGATGATATTTCAAGTCAGCACTATGACTGTTGCTAGCCGGATGCGGAATTCGTATCAACGAGCAATCGCTGGGATTCCAACCAATTAGACCGGTTCACCTCATTGGAAGGCGAACGCTCTATTCCCTGAGCAATCGCGATTCAGCATTACCCATTGCAATAAATTAAACTGTAGAAGATTACGTTATTATTTTTTATAATAAAATTGATTACTGTTTTACATAATCAAAAAAGGGATGGCATGTGGGGGCTACGTCGCTGAATTTGTATTTCTAAAGCTATTTTATATACCTAACTAATTTAAAATGAGCACTAATTGAAATAAATTAAAATAAGTTATGTATTTAAAAGCAAAATTAATGAGAAAAGGTACTTGCTTGTTTTGAGGGATCGTAAAAAATCACCAAATGTTATTGACGCCAATGATGCTCAATTTATTTGGGTTGTTAGTGCTACAGGTACTTTGGTATCAGGCACTGTTTTAATTGTGACCAGATATACTTAATATAAGTATTCAATATGATTATTGCGGAAATTCATTTTTGTGAAACAGAACAGAATCATTCCAAATAATACTGATGATTCCGCGTTTTGCTTTATACACGGTTTGATTGATCTAATAATGTAAAGCCACCGGGATGTGCAAAAAATAATAATAAATTGGAATTATTTTTAATTCTTTTAAGTGTGTCGGTTTATGCCTTTCAGTTTTGTACATGATTTCGCAGGTTGATTGATTGATTACTTTTTTTTCTCGCATACGAGGAATGGTTATTAGCTTTAGTGCTTTACAAAATGTGTAAAAGTTTAAGAAGGTATATTCTTCTAAAAATAGAATGACTTTTTTATTATCTGCATTACTCTGCAATCTATGTAGCTCAAACAAACATTAGTTCCGACCAGTATAAGCTTAATGCGACCACAAAGGATTAAAAAGCACACTGAGCACTATTTTTAGAAATAATCTCTTCTATTTTTCTTCTATTTTTAGAAATAATTACAGTCGAATTACAAAAATTTACCACAGCTTCATTTATTATTGAATTTTATACTGTGGAAACATAAAAAAAATACCATTTCGATGTAGTGTAGAGAATTCTATTTATTTTGACAAAATGGTAAAATAAAAGTTGAAGAAATTAAAATAACTTCAATTCCCTCTTAGTTAGAAAAGAAACCTATGATAGTTCTGAGAATTCTATTTTCGATTCGCTTATTTTAATCACAAGTTAGCGTGATTTGCAACATTTGGGACATTTTTCTCTAAAGATAAAAAAGAAGCAAATAGAACTTCTTAGAACCTTCTGATGTGGCTTGCGTGCAGCATGCAACATTTATTAGTCACCGAATATCCTACGAGTCACATTCGAATAAGTTAACAAACTGAAATAAATATATTAATAATAATAACCATTCGATCTGAATTAACCAGTTGAATCCTTCTTGAATCGCCATCTTGGAATATATTTGAAATTTTTGATGTTTGATTTAAAGAATTTTTATTTTTTTAAAGAAATTTCTGATGATTAATCAGTCGGCATCAAAATGGTTGATGATTGAGTTGGACAGCACAAACAGAACTTGTTAAGTTTTTAAAAATGTCTTTGGAATTTATATTAAAATTGTAAAGATTTTTTTCTTCATAATCTTTCACTGCCAAAAATAAATTTAGAAAAAAAAAAAAAAAAAAAAAAAAAAAACATTGTTTGAGTTTCCAACACACTAAAAAAATTAGCTCAGTTTTAAATAGCCGATATAACTGAAAAGAATGATTATCTATTTCGTAGGCGCAGAATATTTTTTTATTTTTATTTATTTATTTTTTTTTTTGTCGTATGCCTGTTTTTTAGGCAGAGGGGGTGCGATTGTTCCTGTTTTTCAGTGGCGCCATCTATGGCCAGGAATACAGAGAGAAAGAAACATCCATACCTTGCCCGGGATTCGAACACACAGGCCGGTCGGCGTCGCAGACAATAAAGTCGCCATAAAAAAAAATTAGTAAGTTCAATTGATTTTCTTTTCATTTTTATTTAAGTGAATTTTAATAAAAATTAAAAAATAAATAAGTAAAATAACTGAATTTACTTGCACTGACGAAATGTTTAAGTACCTTGAAAAAAAATTGACTTTAAAGCGAAAAATTTGTTAAAAATTTAAAAAATTATTAAACTTTTTTTTAAAAAAATCACCAAACTTGAACAATTTTGCATATTTCTAAGACCGTTTGTAAGAAATCTAGCCAAGCAATGAAACTTCATTTAAAATAAAATAAAAAATACTTATTTGGAGAACTTTGTCATCATTGATATAACATTTAAACTGCCTTTCGAAATAAGTGACTGATTTCATTGTATTACAGGTCACAAAATCTACAATTTTAAATTATCAAATCACAATCTTTCTGAGGAGAATAAGAATTTATTTTAAATAGTCGAAAAATTACTCTATTTAAAAAAAAAATAAAAATTAAGAAATTTTAATTATTTTAATCGTGTTATATTTTTTTAACAGAAAAGTAATATTTACGAATATCCTTTAGTGGAAAATGCAAAACAATTTTATTTCACAAAATAATTTTTCAAGGGAAAAAAAAAATGAATTTAATAATAAAAGAGAGAAAAAAAAAGAGTTTGAAAAATGCTGAAAATTTGACACGAGGCATAAAATAGGGAAGATCAAATTAAAAGAAGAAGAAGAAAAAAATTGGTTGACAGCATTTTCATTGGATTTTCTTGGTATTGCTGGAGGAAAATTGCCTTCTGAGAAAAATTGTTTTAAGCCGGGCTCAAGTTTTCCTCTTCATATCAGTTCAAATTATCGATGGCGCGTTTTATTTATCTTTTTTTTTTAATCTTTTGCTTGATCTTTATTGGATAGTATTTTAAAGAAAAGCTCATAAGTGAATTAAATTATGATAATCATTGGCTTTAAAAGCTGGATATGTTCTGCCATTTCCTTGAACAAAGTATATAAAGCATTAAATACAAATTATATATTGTTTTGTGGCGTATCTACCACTATGATTATTAAATACCAATTCATTAGTATATAACATATGTTAACTTGAGTCCATCTTGAGGTACCTTTTAATAGAAGAAGGTTGGCATAATCGATAATTATAGCTCTACATTGTTGACCTCCAAACGGGATATGAACTCGCCAACATCGAAGGCTGGTCCGCGTTTATCACTTGGATACCCTCACAAAATAGCTTTTAAAAAATCCGGTTCAATACCATACATATCTCTCGGCAATTAAAAAAAAATAATAATAATGAGCAAAAAAAAAAAAAAAAAACAGCATTAATCAACTAGTGGTATTCGTTCTTCGAATTCTATTACTGTAAATTCTGGAAGGGAAGTAATATGACGTATCTACCACTATGACCAATTCACTAATATATAAGACATGTTAACTTGAGTCTATGAGGTACCTTTGGATAGATGAAGGCATGGTAGTAAGCATACTCTTATACCCAATTTAATTATTACCTAAACAGCAATTTATTTTATTTTATTTTATAACCGTCGTTGAACAGCCGACCCAATTCCATGGGTTTACGACTGCTAATGTTCAACTCCGTTGCCTTGTAATTTTGAACCAATCCAGAAGACAAGGAAACTCCTGGATCAGGACCCCCAGAGGTATTGATTTGTTATGGGAACATGGAGGACTTTGAGACTCCACAGATTTAACGTGCCTCAGTCACCATTTACTACACGGGGAGTCTTCGGCCGGCGGGGATCGAACCCACGACCTCTTGAATATGGGCCCAGCGCCCTACCGACCAGGCTATCCCGGCCCTCCTAAACAGCAATTTTATTTTATTTTATAACCGTCGTTGAACAGCCGACCCAATTTCCTGGGTTTACGACTGCTAATGTTCAACTCCGTTGCCTTGTAATTTTGAACCAATCCAGAAGACAAGGAAACTCCTGGATCAGGACCCCCAGAGGTATTGATTTGTTATGGCAACATGGAGGACTTTGAGACTCCACAGATTTAACGTGCCTCAGTCACCATTTACTACACGGGGAGTCTTCGGCCGGCGGGGATCGAACCCACGACCTCTTGAATATGGGCCCAGCGCCCTACCGACCAGGCTATCCCGGCCCTCCTAAACAGCAATTTTATTTTATTTTATAACCGTCGTTGAACAGCCGACCCAATTTCCTGGGTTTACGACTACTAATGTTCAACTCCGTAGCCTTGTAATTTTGAACCAATCCAGAAGACAAGGAAACTCCTGGATCAGTACCCCCAGAGGTATTGATTTGTTATGGGAACATGGAGGACTTTGAGACTCGACAGATTTAACGTGCATCAGTCACCATTTACTACACGGGGAGTCTTCAGCCGGCGAGGATCGAACCCACGACCTCTTGGACATGGGCCCAGCACCCTACCGAACAGGCTATCCCGGCCTCCCTAAACAGCAATTATAATCATTAAAGAGCTAATAAACCGGTATAGCTAGATTGGTAGGGCATTGGGCCCGCGTCAAAGAAATCGTGAGTTCAATCACTGCCGACCGAAGACTCCCCATGTAGTAGATGGTGACTGGTGCTCTTCAAATCTGTCGGGTCACAAAGTCCTCCAGGTTTCCTTAATAAATCAATACTTCATTGAGTACTGAATTGGTGATTGAACGTTCTCTGGTTCAGGTTAAAATTACCACTTATGTATGAATGAATGGATGTATGAACGGGCGTGATGTATGGGTGTGGAAGAAGTCAAATTCTTATCCAAGTATGGCACCACTGGAAAACAAGAACAATCGCACCCCTTGCCCTAATGGCCTACGACAACAACATCAAGCACCAGTATTCGACAAGTCTTAAAAATTTTGGTAATAGCATCGATACACTTTATACATCGATAGGTCTATTCCCCCGCGATCGATACAAGAGGTTAGTTTAACTTGTATTTCGTAAAAATTTTTGAAACTATTTACTTTCTTTTAATTAAAAACTCTGACTTCAAACTTACTTAGATATTCAAAACAAATATTTTACATTTATTCATCAAAATAATTTTAAAGTTAAACCCAACTTAATGGCTATTTTTTGTGACTTCATTCATCATTTCAAATATTGAAATATGGTTATTATTTGCACTCAGCAAATCTTCCAAATAGAAATAATTCCAATAACATAACGTGATCTCTGTCGTTTTCCCAATTTCTTATAATGATTCACAAAAGAAGATTAAATTTCATTCTGAAACATGAAAATCATTCTGAAACATAAAAACCGACATTATTTTTTAAAAAAGAAACAAAAAACGCCATTTTGAACTGGTTTGTTTCATATGTTCGTTTCAATGCGAAATGCATTTGAGTTCTAGTTAATACGTATTTAAAGGAAAATGATATCCCATAATGCAAAATTATTTCTTGATAATAGTTTAAAAAAATATTCCCCTCTCCCTTTTTCTTCTTAAAACTTATCAGTGCTTTTTTCCTAATGAAGAAATTCTTACAAACTAAACCCACCTAGAAATCCACAGTAAATACTAACATTTACTGATCGAAACAGTTACGTAATGATGTCCAGCTTATAGCTCATTTTAGACTTAAAATCTTCCGAATTATGTCATTTCCTCCACATTTATCACACACAGCTGAAGAGGATTATGGGAAGAGCAGACGATGTGTACCGCCGCATTTTGAAAGATCCAGTGACAATTGCAGATATATTTCCGAGAAAATCTATTGAAATCTTCTAAAAATTATCAATATAGCGACTTAAATTGTCTTCTCAAATCTACTTTAAGGATTCCAAAAAGGGCGTCATATTTTGTGATGCAATCATTACATTAAATTCGGTTCGGCTGGAGAAAAAAAATGCATGAAAAAATATCGTTTGATTTTTATTTTCTAAGAATCTCTTTTCGGAGAGTGTTTTATGAGCGGATTAGAAAACGATTACGATTACAATGCTGATACACTGTTAGTGTTCCTCCGAAAAGAAACCAAGGGGGGAAAAAAGATGATAATGATGATGAGTTGAAATGATATTTTTTTCTTGCCTTCTATTCTTTGAAATGACGTTTGAGAAGTCCTCTTAGAAAAAAAATATACTTGCCGATCATAAAAGACTCTAATTCCTATAATCTCTCTGTTCAGTTCCTAGAAAAATCCTTTCTCGATTCAACTTGTATTACAAACTGGTTCCAAATACTATTGCTCAGTAGCAGGAAACATTTACAAATGGAGCGAGATTTTACATTTCTACCTTATTTTTTATTCTTTTATATGAGTCGTCATGAAAATTACTGATTCATCACATTAACGAATTTACATTCGAAGTAAACGTTTTCAGATGTTTGGAACATAAAAAATCAGCAACATTTTAGAAATATTTTTAAATTAAAAAAATTAAAAAGATTGTGCAAGGGGGAAGGGTAAAAGGGAAAGTAAACAAAGCAAAGTTTTCTCATATTAATTTTCGGCCTTAAATATTGTAGTTACCAAATTTTAACCAAACAGGAATGTCACCAAGAATCAAAGTAGACGTAAAAATGCAGCAAGTGGAACGTTTGCCCAAGGTCTCATTGCAAACATACTTGAAAACTTTTTTTCTTCGAATTATAAAACTTTTAAAATTTAATTTTAGAATCGAAAATTTATAAACGTTGTTTTCTATTTTTTATATATTGATGAAATGAAATTGAAAGCAGCGATCTCCATGTTACAAGTTGCGATACCGAAAAGAAAAAATTTGCTAATTTTCAATAGAATGCTCTAATTTTTAATTGATAAATTCTTTGCTGTGTTCGAAACAATATTTCATTTTAAATAAAATAAAGATATAATATGCATATTTAAAAAAAGGCTTTTTTTTTACAAAAGTTAAGTTGAAATAGTTAAACTTTGTAACCATAGTAACCACCGCCTTTACAGGCGAATGGCTTGGGGAGTTCTTTACATAGACAAACTATGCATCATTCAAAATGAATGGCAAAAGTCCTTCATTTTCTAAAAATTTTTATATTCATAAATCAGTTTCCCAAAATAGGTCTTCAGAAGTATCTGCCTTTTCTTTATAAACATCTGTATATGCTGGGATAGCCTGGTCACTGAGTCCGTGTCCAAGAGTTCGTGGGTTCGATCCCCGCTGGCCGAAGACTTCCTGTGAAGTAAATGGTGACTGATGCACGTTGAATCTGTCTAGTCGCAAAGTCCTCCATGTTCCCATAACAAATCATACCTCTGGGAGGGTACTGATCCAGGAGTTTCCTTGTCTTCCAGGATTGATTCAAAATTACAATGCTACGGAGTTGAACATTAGCAGTCGTAAACCAAAAAAAATGGGTCTGCTGTTCAACGACGGATATAAAATAAAATCAAATCATATACACTGAGTGGCCAAATTATTATGACCACCTCAGAGTTTTATGTAAATGAGTTATTGCGTCACAGCGCTGCCGCTAGAGGGCAAGATAACTATAACACGGGAATGCTGGACAAGTGAGTCATCAGTTATACTGTGTTGCTTGCTCAGATATGGGAAAGAAAAGTGATTTAACAGAATTTCAACGTGGAATGAATGTGGGTGCGAGATGTGTTGGAACGAGTATCAGCAAAACGGCTGCACTTGTGAAGTATTCTGGAGCAGCAGTTGTTAATGTGTACAAAGAATGGACAATCAAGCAAAAAACCGGGTCTCAACGTCAGACTTGTGGTCGTCACAGGGTACTGAATGCTCGATCAGAGAGAAGGCTGGCCAGGGTTGTGCAGCGCAACAGGAGAGCAACAGTGCGACAAATTGCAAATGGTCTTAATCATGGAGCAACTGTGAACGTCTCTGAACGGACTGTTCGACGCACATTTCGCCGTATAGGGTGTAGGCCAACAGCGTACTGAAGGGGTGGTCATAATATTTTGGCCACTCAGTGTATATAAAAGTATAGAATAATGCTTCAAATTCTGCATTAGTTCAATATCAAGACCTAACATTAGGCAAAGTATTAACTAGTTTGGAAAAGTGAGTTGCAGAACTATTAAAAGTATCAATGTCAAAGTTATCAAACAACTTAAGGTACTTTATATTCACTATTAATTTTTTGTGTGAGGATTTTCTGAGAAAATTTTGTCTTGAAAATTATTATCAAATGATGAACATGAAATGAATAACGAATACAATAAAGCAACTAGAATAATTATTTTCATAACATTTAATTCTTTATTATTTTTATTTTAAAAGTTAATAGTTACCCGCGTTAGTTACGTATTCAAAAGCTGAGCTTTTCCTTTAAATATTCTTTACTTTGGGTAGTCATTTTAAAACATTAGAGCCATTTTAAAAAATCCTTGCTTGCATTTTTCTTCTTCTTCTGAATCATTATTGTTTTCGTCCCCTAACAACTAGAACAAGGAAGACGATCTTTTCCTGATACGTATTTTTCTAAAATGTATCATTAATTTTTTGCAACATATTTAAAACTGAAAATACTTATGTATCTAGACACATATATGAAATTTATCTAGTGTAAGGTGGATCAATGTATACACAGGTATCTAAATACTTAGATGCCTATGTATAATTTATCTATTGTAAAACGTATCGATGTAAAGCATATGTATGTATCTAGCACATGTATGGTGAAATATACCAATGTATGTATGATACGTATCAAGATAGATACACATGTATAATGTATTTATTGCATATTAATGCATCTACCTACAACAGATACGCATGTATCATACATCTGTTGTAAAAGGTATCGATGTAATGAATCTAAAAGCGACTTTAGTGATGCGCATTTTTTTACAAATTATTGACAAAAACGCTTTTAAATGAACTAGCGAATGTTGAAGAGGGAAAGTGTTATGTTATTTTTCAAACAACCTTTGACAAATTAGCTTGTTTGAAAATATATATTTGTTCATATACCGTTAATAGAGATTTTTATCATAAAAAAAACATGTAGAATATATTTCGTAGAAATGAATCCGTATTTTTAAAAACTAATTTTCAAAATTTTTTATTGTTATTCACAGGATTCTTAACTATTTTTCACATAACTCTAAAAAGCAATTTCTCAATTAGCAAGAAATCCTGGATTGATTCTTGTATTATCTCTAATGCACCATCAATGTTTTAATGCATTTAGTTACGTCACTGAAATGCATTTTATCTCTTTGTGGGGCGATCCGATGTTTCTGCTCATTGTTCACTTTTGTTATTATTATTTAAAAGAATAAAATAAAATTGTTCCGCTTCAACTCATTCCATTTCTACCCTCGTCACCCCATCTCTGTCTATTTACGAATCTATTTCGCAGAATCGTTCTTTTTACATCACTCGTCGCAACCGTACCTGTCGTCTAACTTATAACCCGGATAAGAACACATGTCACCGAACCACAAGAAATTTTTTTCGATCGTTTTCTCCCAGCGGAAGTTTATTTAAATACGTCACTCCAACCATTAACTGCCTCCATAACCATGACCATTCATTGCCTAACACCTCATTTTTTTTTTTTTTTTTTTTACGTGGAACTTGCGGAAACACGCTGTCTGCGAAATGCACTATGTGTGATGTCACTCACAATAATTATCATGTCACGGTTGTGAGTTATACTAAGGTGTGACCATAATCAACTCTGGATGTGCTCGTGACCTAAAATCGAATAGTTCGTAGATATGATGCACTGTTTTTTGCTAAAGGGAGTATTGAAATACCTTTATGTGGCTGAGATAGAATACAATATTCCAAACCACAAAATCGAAACCTGTCTTTAGAGATCATTTTTATTTCCCGTTAGTGGCAATGCAAAGCCACAAAAATGGACTTAGGCTATTTAAAGGAGGAGAGAAAAAAAGGGTCTGAAGACAAAAAGAATGAAATTTGTTGTCTCTTTCACAGGGAGTTCAAAATATTTACGCTGTATATTACAGTATAGGCTTATATCCTAAAAAAAAAAGGGTCAGATCAGATCTTAATCTTTATTTATTTATTTTATTTAATATCAGGTAACTCCAACGTAAATAGAACATAGTAATATTATCAACCTAAGAATAGTATATCAATCGAAATTCCAACCTAAGAAGAGCACAACAATTGTATATACCAATATATCCAACCTAAAAATCATATGATTCTTGCAATATTTGGATAATTTGGTGTTTTACGGAGCAGATAATGAAATATTGCTCGGTATGTTTATATGCTTTCATTTTGAAAAATAAAAAAGAGCATAAATTTTTTTTTTCTTGAAAAGAAAAGTTAAGATATGAATTTATTATGGAAGCATTTGACAAATATTAAGCATCAAATAAATTGTTGGTGATTTTGGTCAGCAAAAACAAACAAATCGGAAACCTTACAAACTTACGTAAGATTTTCTCCATAATTTCTCCACAGCCTCATATTTTCCTTTCTTTTTAACAATCACAAACCATCAGGCTTCTTATTTGCCTAGTGATTAATTAATATTTTAACGGTTTCTTCTAAATATGAGAAATTTTTTTTTAGAAAACTAGGTCTCCTCACTTGTTCGTCACCGATTACCTACCTCCAATAAATGCTACGCAAATACAATTTTGCAAATAAATAATTTTTCAAAAAAAAAAAAATTATTACAAACAGACACTTTTTCTTTCTTCCTGTTTTATTTATATATTTGCCGAGAAAATTCAGTGACACTGCAAAAATAAATTTTAAAAAAAAGTTTTTTTTAAATATTTTAAAATTAAAATAAAAAGCTACCATGTTAATGAAAACTTTAAAATTATAAAAAAAAAATTGCAAAAAACAATAGAATTTTTTAATATGCAAAAAAGGAACTTTTTAAAAAATACATTATTTTGTATAGTTCGAGTATGTGATTCGCTTCTGACGCAACACTTAATTTTCCGAAATAATATTTTATTTTGCAAACTAAAAGAAATTTTTGGAAAATTAAAGAAAAGGGGGGAGGAAATGTTTATAACGCTGTTTCTCTTATCTTTTTTTTTTTTTTTTTTTTAAATTGAAAATTAGTCTTTTTTACAGAATAAAAATTTCAATAAGCTTTCTTTGAAAGCGATAGATGGCACCACTAAAATACTTAAAGTAAGAAGTGACTACACGCTTTATTAGAAAAATGAATAAAATATGAGTTTGTTAATAAACGCGAAATTAGTCACAAAAACGCGATTTATTTTTTAATAAACGCATAATGTTTCTATGGATTCCGATCTTAATCACAAAATCTGAAAAATGTGGTATTATATTAAGTTTTTTAATCAGAATGAAGAACAGCCGAAAGTGTGTTTAGTTTGCTTCGCAATTTCACGGCATGAATTTAATTGAAAAGCAAAATATTCTGAGAACATAGCCCTATGAGCAAATTATTTACATAATTATTTAGTAATAATGTTATTTATGGGATATATATATATATTTAAATGTCGCTTTTTTTCCAGTTTTATGACTAAGAAATTATTTAACTGCTTTCGATCAAATTTTGTCCGGGGGTTGATGAGCGGAGCGAGAAGGGGGGGGGAATAATACTAAACTACTATATAAAATTCTGATTGCAGAACTGTTTTGGTATAATTTTGCCAGGAAAAAAAAAAAAAAAAAAAAAAAAAAAACATTTTAGAAAATCTAAATACTAAATAATATACATTGTGTCATGCCTGTTCTGAAGGATACAACCATATAGAGTAAATATCGAACATTAGTTTATAAGTAAAAAATTAAAAAAAAAAAAAAAAAAATTATAAAAACATATAATAAACATATTAGAATACATAAACATATTAGAATTCCCAATGCAACACCCGTTTTACTACAAAAGCACCCGCTAGAGGGTCTCAAGAATGCAGTTGAATTATCTGGTATTACAATAAATTGAAAATTATGCTTTTGTTTCAAAATGCTAATGTTTTTAATTTAAATAAATAAAACATTTTATTTTGTGGTAATCATTTATTATATTTACCTTTTTTCTGTCGGATCCCGCGGTGGACTGATAGTCAAGACACGGTTCCCACTAAAACACCGGAATCAAGCATCACTGGCTGCGGTCAGTGTGAATGGATGACCACTTTGATCAGCCTGCAATGGGACCGAGGGTGGGCGGTATCGGTCCTCGTTAAACTGTTCTACCGTAAAATGCTCGACTTCGCGCGCAGGTCGTCGTTCTACCGAAGCAGGGGTGCCATCCCCTCTGCGGTAGATAAAAATTGTGATGGCAAGTCTTCGGATTATCCTCAGGAATGTTTCCCACACCGTCGCCAATAGCCCATTGTGCAGCTCTAGTGTGACGTAAATCAACGACAACAATCTTCACAAGTCATGCGACGAAAAGAAAAATTGCAGCAATGAAATTGAATTCCTCACCACTTACACGTCTTTTTAAATCCCGCGATTATTTTTTTATTTCTGAATATCGCTAAGAGATGCGCAACTATTTTCTTCACAATTTCCGCAGTGAGATTTCCCGCATTAAAATCCTTTTGCACTTTCTATAATTTCGCTTTCATTAATGTTACCGTTGCAGGTAAAAAATAGTTATGGATAGTTTTGTGATAGATTTTTACACTCAGACGTCCAAGACTGTTTATAAAGCTGGTAAGACACGGTTATAGTTTTGGTAAGATAGTAAAATTAATTTTCAAAATATTTTTTTACCTATTTTTAATAATTATTTCATTCAGATATTTATTTTAAACACCTTAAAGTTAATAAACATGCTGTCACAGTGTAATTAAAAAAAAAAAATAAAGCTTGGGTGCATTGCAGGGAAAACCGGAGATCAGTGGATGGGACATCACATATTTCACCACCAATTCAAAGAAAAAAACTGACTGCTGACAAAAATATTTTGCATTTTCCACTTTAGGATAGAACGTATATCAATTTAAAAAAAAAAAAAAAAAAATTATGGGTCGAAAATTTGAAAACAATTCCGACAGGAAAAGGGTTAAATCGACTCAAAGTCAGAATGCACGAATTTTGTATGATTAAATGTAATGTTAGGATGAAATATGATGACACGATGCATCTTAATAAATTAATACTGAAAACAACGTTGAAACTTAAAGTAAGTAAAAAATCAAAATTTAAATTCAATTTTATAAATTGACTTTCAGTAGCATTAGAATGTTTCTTTTCTTTTAAAAATCTTCACTGGGCAAGTATAAATCTTTTTTTCAAGCTTTAAAAATTATTTAAACACATTTTTTGGATTTTTTTTCCCTGGTAGTTGCAACCCTTGAAAAATTTCTACGAGTGCCTTTATTTGACTAATATTTTTCCATTTAGTTCTACGAATCGTTCAGTGGATGGCTAATTTCAAAAGACATCCGTAACCTCCTATTTTAGCAGGAAAAAAAAAAAATTAAATGTACAAAAAAAAAGGGGTCATTCCACTTTTAAAGGTCACTGAAGGATAAAGGGTCATTTTTCACGTAAGATAAAATTTCATTTACTTATTTATTTTTTTGTTCAAAGAATCACTCTTTTTACCTCATAGCACCAGAAATCGTTATTTGGAATTGATATTGTGTTGCCATTTTTTTCTTCATGCCGTCCATTACAGATTTCTTTTATTTGTTCGTTTCCTTACCTCTTGTTCGAAGCAACGGCCATTGTTGTCTTTGCAAACAAAAAGACAAACAGAAAAAAGAAATTGAAGTACAATTTGTTGAATGAAAGTTTAGTTTTCCTTTGGATACAATGCTTCTAAAATTCGTTTTTCTCGACTAGATGACAATTCTTTTGTGATTATTCTGAGAATCTCAGTTTTCAAAGAACAGAAATTGAGCATCGAATTCAGAATTCTGTATTTCGGGATCAGTGGGCTTTTGTTCGTTTATGTAGCTTCTTTGGTTTTATTGTTCTTTGTGAATTCTACGGAACAATTTTTTCAAAAAAGTTTTGAGTTTAAAGAATTTAAGCAGTTTTATTTTTTATTCAGATGGCACTTGAAATTACATAGTACTATCGTCAATCCAACTTTTAAATTTGCATTCGAGTTTTAGGGATTCTAGGTTAAATTTTTAATTTATGTTTTCTCGATATATATATATATAATTTTATTTTTATTATTATTATTTTTTTTTTGTACTTGACAACATTTTAGTGATGTAATATTATTAGTCAAAGCTATAGTTCGCTGTATTATTATTCGCTTATTAAAGGGTGGCTTTATTCGCTTATAAAAAGGTCGCTTTATTAGATAAGGAGAAATAGCGATTGATAATTTTTTAAACTTCTATAAATTTTTCTTAAACACAATAAAATGATGCAATTTGTGATTTTGAGTAAGTAATTGAAAACCACACGTTTCTCAGTTTTTAGATTTTTTAAGATCTAATCTCACAGCAGCTCAAATTGAGGAAAAGCGATTTCGATGACGCTAAAAATTTCCTTTAAAGTTAATTGGAAAAAAAATAAAAAAATAAAGATACTTACCCCAAATACAAAAACTAATAATTATTCACAATTTAAATACCTTTCAAAAAGTGTTGCTTGCAGAATTTGTATTGGCATAATTTTGTGAGTAAAAATTTAATAAAAAAATTTAAAATATCGCACGCTTTATATCTCCAATTCTGTTTCAGTAACAGTTTTATATTTTACATGTATCGAAAGATCGTGCCAAATCGAGTAGATATTCATCATTAGTTAAGAAAATTAAATGAAAAGCGTATTTAGATTTTTCTCTTTCAACAATCAAAAGGATGGACTTAGGCCTACATCTACGGTATTAATACGCCATGTTATTATAAGTGTGGCATGTAATGCACCATACATAGCCATCTAGATGGGACTATCTAGTCATGGATGGTCCGAATCCATGCATAATTATCTAGTTATGGATGGACTTTGGAAGGGAAAATTCCAAACATGCTTCTTAATCCTTTTTATTTAATTTTCACAAACAAACTTATGATGCCACAATAGACATTACATATTTCCTAGTTTTTTAAAATTTCTTCGTCCCGCAGTGGACTGATCGTAAAGACACGGTTCCCAGTAGAACACCGAAGTCAAGCATCACTGGCTGCGGTCAGTAAGCGGATGGGTGACCACTTTGATCAGCCTGTGTAGGGAATCGGTCGGTTCCCCGCTCATAATCGGTTATTAACTATTTATATCTATAATATTATGCGGTATCGGTCCTCGATAAAATGTTCTACCGTAAATTGCTCGAATTTACACAGGTCGTCGGGCTGCCAAAGCAGGGGAGACATCCCCTCTGCAGGGAATCAAAATTGCGATGGCATGTCTTCGGATCACCCTCCTGGATATTTCCCAGACCGTCGCTAATAGCCCAGTGTGCAGCTCTAGTGGGAAGTAAGCAAAGTACCCTTCTTAAAATTTCTAGATTTTTTTTTTTAAAAAAATCATTCTTAATCGAATTTTAATTAAACCAATAATGTAGTTTTTATTGCATTTTATAAAAAAAACTAATATAAACACTTTTAATTCTTGGCATAAGGACTGGGGGCTTAAGCCCTCAGCCCAAGTGCTAATTAACGGTTTTACTTGAAGAGAGAATAAGAATGATTATCTTAATCCCTTTAAGGGACTTTCTTTACATTATAATGTGGTTATGTTCATTATGATAAGATTTACATAATAAATCAGTTTTTCCTACGATTTTACTTACTTTTTCTGGTATAAATATCCCCTTCTTCGTAACGAATTCAGACGTATCTCACACGGCCGAAAATTCTACACCCACTATACAGGCAAGGGAGCTCCAGAAGACAAGGGAGCTCCTTATACCCGCAGAGGTATTGATTTGTTATGGGAACATGGAGGACTTACAGTAAAGAATTTGGAATTAACTGCTATAAAAAAAAACTGATGGTGGATATTTACTGTATTCGGCAAAAACTTTGGAAGCATGTAAAATACAATATGCGGCCATCATCCAATCATAGTTACAGATATTAAGTGTATATTTTAGATTCTCTGTTCATTTTCCCCCCATAAAATTATATCAATACAATACTGCAATCAGTATTTTTTGTAAAGTAGTTAAGTATTATAGAATTTGTTTTATTTTTACATTTTTAACAGATATACCTTTATTTTCTATTTGCATAATTTATGCTAATTTTTTTTTTTTCAGATTCAGCGAAATCGGTTTTTATTAGATGAAATTGTAATAAAATTAATTTTTAAAAAAATCTAAAAACAGCTAAATTTGTAATTTTAAATTACTTACACAAAGTCACAAATCGCATAATTTTATTACTTTTACATTTTGAGAAAAAATCCATAGAATTTCTAAAAATTCTGAAACATTTAATTTTTTCTGACCTTTTTATAATCTCAACGATAATTTAACGGTACAGCTCTGTCGAATAATACTCCATCATCAAAAATTAAGTACAAGAAAACGTAAATCAAAAACTTAACCTAAAATGGGAGGGAGTCAGAAAAATTTACTCGAATCCAGTTTATAAAAATTTAGGTCCTAAAAACTGAAAATAAATTTTTGATTTTATAAAAATTATTTCGATAAACATTAATAATTATATGAACAAATCAGAATTGGCTGGTTAAACAGAATGTTTTTTTTTTTTTTTTTTAATAACCTTTTTTAAAGTTCAAAATTATTTCTATAAATAGTTTTAGTTTAAATAGAACCAAATGAAAAAGTATAAAATTTTATCATAATAGGGGATAAGTTATTTAATATTTAAAGTGAGAGAAAAAAAAAAAAAAACAAGGTTTTCAAGCGCTCTGACCAAACACTATGTAGGCCAATTAGGGGCCCCACAATTGGGCACTTTAGGCACCGTATGTATATATATATATATAATAGTGTGTTAAATAGCTTTAAAATGAGGAAATTCGAGCATAATATACTGCATTCATACAGGGCCCTATATCTCCTAGCAAGGTTTACACCATTTAAAAAATTTACTTGAAGATGAAGTTTAAAGTGGTTTTGAGTAAAACGCAGTCCTACAAGGCAAATAACCTGCTTTTGGAGTATTTTAAGTCAGGGTTTGTCAAAGTAGCCCAGCCCCCAAAAAACCCGTTTTTTTTTTTTTTTTTTTTTTTTTTTTTTTTTAAGTTTTCCCACTAAAAATATACCTACTTTATTCCACGATGGGTTTTTTTTTTTTTTTTCGAAATTTACTTTACTAGATTAATAGGACAAAGTACATTACAAGCATATATTATAAGTGCATTCTTTTAATTAGGATAAAAACTGTACATAAAAAAAACACTCAGGTTTGGGGCTCTTAAAACTTAACAAATATTTCTTTATTTATTAGAAATTATTATTATCATGTTTTTATAAACCAATTTTTTATTACAACGTGCTTAACTGTTCATATGATAAAAATGTTGCATTTTTTGAATAACTAGGCAGATTGCAGTGATATAAATTATAATTAATCACTTTACTTCATTTGTAAATTTTTATGAAATAAAATTTCTTATGCAAACAATAAAATATAATTTATAAATTAAATTCTTTATTGTAGAGCACAAAGAACTGTTTTTATATATTTTATTTTAATATCTATGGAACTATATTAGCATTCAGTATTTAATTTTTCTTTATTGCATTAAAACTGAAATAGGTTTCTAAATTTTTTTTCCCTCTGAGTAGTAAATTTAAATGCAGAAATTGATTTTCACAAACTTTTTTTTCATATTAAAAAAATGAGAAGAAAAAAGTTTAAAAGGAATACATATGGAAGTTGTTTTTTTCTTCATTAAATTAGAAACTTACCAACTTGGCCAGCACAACTCAGTCTATGTTTTGTACGCCAACACAGTCCACGCATCTACACCCGAAAGGGAAAACGCTAATAAAATCATTTTAGTAAAAAACACATTTTTACTCTTTATTTAGGCTACCCCCGCACAAGCTCCCACTGACAGGTTAAATAACAATTTTTATGAGTTAATAAACAAATAATGAAGAAAATGAATAAATAATGGACGAACAAATTTAAAAATAAAGAATAAACTAATTTCATAAAAATGATAAAGAAATAAATTTAATAAATAATGAAAAAACAAACAATAAATCTTTTCTTTTGCATCTCTTTTTACAATGTATGGTGAAATCACTCTTAATTATAAGAAGTTTTTCTACACACTCCCTGAACAACTTGAAGATAAAATGATTACTGAGCATTTTTTATACAAAAAAAAAAATATTGACTATGATTTTTATCACGCATATAGAAAGAATAAGACTTTTCTTAAACAATAGAGTTGCAACAAGATTGCACTTGTTTGTAAATGTTTTATCATCTACATGGAATACAACACATGGAAAAGATTTTCTTTGTTACAAATTTAGATTTTATTTCAATAACTTTTATTTGCAATTGGTACATCATGGATATTACTTAAACAATGCTAATGTTTTGTGACTCATCAATGTAATGTAACTCCAGATTTCTTATCATACAAACAGGTCTGGAGAAAGAGGCACGCCTAACAAGACCTAAATTTTATGTTCCCAAAACTATTTCTTTCTTCCTTTTTGTTTTGTTATTGAAAATTACAAATATTGAGTTGTTGTGGTTCAGGAGATAAAGCACTCGCCTTCCAATGAAGTGACCCAGGCTCGATTTCCAGCGATGGTTGGTCGATATGAATCCGCTTCTGGCTTACACTAACCACAGTGCTGACATAGAAATATCCTAAATGGTAGGCGTATGTATAAGAATCCCCTTGCCGTTGGACTAACCATGGTAGGTTTTCCTCTCCAACGCAAATAGGAGTTAGTTCGATCAAAAAGTCCTCCATGAAGTCTAGTTTCTCCCAAAGCTTGATCTGGGAGTTACCTTGTCTTCTGGGTTGGGTTTAAAATTACAAGACAACAGAATTGGATATTGATAGTCGTAAATTGAAAATTGGGCGTAAGTCGACTGTTCAACACCGCTTATAAAATAATATATTGTTTGTTTGAAAAATAAATTTATATTGCTTTTTTTTAATAATATATTCTTAGGTTAACTCCTTTTCTAGCTGAAGTTCTCTATGTAAAAGTATTACTAAAGATGAAAAGAAAAGTGTGAAGCAAGAAAACTACTGGTTTGACATTTAATAGATAATAAGTTCCACATCTTCGAGGAAAGATCTCCAGAAATTTATGGCTCAAGAAAATATTCAGCAAACAATTGTAGAGGAAGAAAAGGGCATTGCTTTAAGTTGAACTCTACAAAGGGGTTTCTAGTATTCTCAAAAGTCAGACATTCAGGAACTAGTTTTCTATTTTGCCATATAAACTTACAATCTATAAAATGTGTAACTCATTACAAATCAAATTTTTTTTAATACTATTAAATAAAAAATAAGACATAATAAATAATTCTTAAAAATTATTTCCTGTGTGGAATTATCTTTAGATAAACGAGTTTTATTCTTTAACAAATTTCATTTCGCTTAAAATATTCTCGAAATATTGCAAAAAGTAAAATTAACATTTAGGGTTTAAAACTTTTGACCGCTCTCTTGGCTAAACTAGCTCCTGCCAAAACTATGCCAGATTGCGGTCATTTTCCAGGTAAGAATCCGTCGCAAAAAAGGTGTGCTTGGTCAGAGAAATTTCTTGCGTATGATTTAGTAACTTAAAATATCACCTGCACTAACTAATTAGCATATTTGAAGTCACCCTTTCGAATCAGTGATAGTTCTAGTATGTGAAAATTCGATGATTAAATCAAAAGTTACTCACAGTGTTAAGTACCCCCTATTTTCCTTTTTGAGCACTGTACATGTAAATTTGTGTCTTAAATGAACGTTTTATTTTATCGATTAAATTTTAATATTTTTTTAGAAAATGCTCCTATTTCATCTTAAAATGTAATTTTAATTTATATTTTTCATCCATGTTTTGGCAGATGTTTTGAAAAATTGGGACTGTTTAGAAATAAGATGGAAAGCTTAGTTTCCAAGTTAATTATTTCATATTTTATTTTATATCCGTCATTGAACAGCCGATCCAATTTTGGGTTTACAACTACTAATGTTCAACTCCGTAGCCTTGTAATTTTGAATCAATCCAGAAGACAAGGTAACTCCTGGATCAATACCCCCAAAGGAATTGATTTGTTATGGGAACATGAAGGACTCGACAGATTTAACGTGTACAAATCACCAGAGGATAGCGCCAGAAAAATACACAACAGGTTTTACTCTTGAATAGGTTTCCAGAAAGGTTATAGTGCCTGAGACAAAATTATTACTATGAGCATCATAGTATTCAATAAATTACTTTCAAATTGAAAATGAACATATCTAATAAATAAATGTACCTAATAAATAAGGAATGAGTGAATCTGATAATCAATTAATTACAAATCTAATAAATAATGAATGAGCAGTTAATTTTTCCTTTTCTTAATATAAACAAGGGAGATATCCTTATCGTGATCTATGGCAGAATAATCGCCAAGTCTTGGTAATTTCCGGGCAGTGGCTGTGAGGAAACTAAAAAAGAAAAAAAAAAACATCACAGGAAGGGACCAACTTGAAAGGTATAATTAGTAGTCACCCAAGAACAATCATCTACATGCTTTTTTAAAAATTTGCAAGTTAAAAGTCTATTTGGCACCTTCACGATTGTAATTTGTGCAACAGATCACGATATGAAAATATCCCCATAAACACTTAGACTTAAAGTGACATCACTTTTAGCCGTAACAGAGTTTTTATACATGCAGCATGATGAAAGCATTAAAATTATCAATTAATCTGCAAATGTTGTTTCACACACTGCATAAACTAAGAATTTTGTTTGTTTTTTTTAAACTTGAATGCTGCAATTCTGTTTATTACATTTTTTTCTGTGAGCTTCTTATCACACACGTAAGAATAAAACTTTAATCTTAACAAAATAGTAACACTTATTATTTGTGAATGTTGCATAACATTTATGATGAGTGTTATATTGCACTTATTTAAGAATGTGTTATAATTACACAAGATCAAGAATAAGTTTCAACTAATGTTGTGAACCAGTTAATCCAGTTTAACTTGTAGTTGTTTCCTCACACACGTTACTAGAACAATGGTCATCTATGGCATGAATCTTTTTTAAATGTTTAACTAAATATGTTTTAACTCCGAATTTTTTATTACACACATTAT
Source organism: Parasteatoda lunata (assembly GCA_949128135.1). Taxonomy (NCBI): domain Eukaryota; kingdom Metazoa; phylum Arthropoda; class Arachnida; order Araneae; family Theridiidae; genus Parasteatoda; species Parasteatoda lunata. Next base: position 32,229,491 of record OX421975.1, read on the forward strand.
ATGGAAAAGGCTTCTTATTGGTATGAACATTATAATGTTCAATTAAATTACTTTTAAAACGAAATTTTTTTCCACAGACGGTACATGAAAATGTTTTTTCTTTAGAATGAAGATAAGAGTGTTGAGTTAGATTACTTTTGAATCTAAAAGTTTTATCACAAACAGAGCATGAAAATGTTTTCTCTTCATTATGAAGATAAGAATGTTGATTTAAATTGGCTTGATCAGCAAAAACTTTTTCACAGACATAGCATGAATATGGTTTCTCTTTAGTATGAATTAATAGGTGCCGACTTAAGATAACTTTTTGTGCAAAAGTTTTATTACACACGCTACACGAGTAAGGCTTCTCTTTAGTATGAACGCGAGAGTGTGTAATTAAATTACCTTTCATTGAAAATGTTTTACCACACACAACACAAAAATAGGGCTTCTCTTTAGTATGAACCCTATAATGCCGATTTAAATCACTACTAGTGGTAAATCCTCTATTACACTTGGCGCATGAATAAGGCTTGATTTTAGTATGAACACTTAAGTGTCTAATTAAAATACTTTTAGATGAAAATGTCTTATTACAAACATCACATGAATAAGATTTATCTCCAGTAAGAATACAAGAATTATGAGTTAAATCTTTTTTATCTTGAAACATTTTATTATACACACTGCATGAGAAAAGTTAATCTTCAAGATCAGCACAGAAGGGATGAATTGAAATGTTTTCAAAAGATCACATCATGTAAGACTTGTTGAGCAAAAAGAAAATTATATTGAGGTTTTCAGAAAAGAAATTTTCTTATCAATTTATGATATCTTTTTATGAATTAAAATTGTAAGTTTCTAAAACGAAGTTATCATTTGTTTATTTGACTAAACCGAAACCATGCGAAGTTTCTAAATGCTTTTAGCTGCTTATTTCTTCCCAAATCGAGTTTCTTAAAACTGAACAACCAACAAATTCAAAACAGTTTAGCCAGAGTATTGGCGATCGAAATGGGCTGCAGGTGGCGTAGAGCAGAACTCTCTACCTATGGCAACGCATCACATGCTTTCCCCATTAGCGTGTGGAGTGCCATAGAGGAAGGAAGTACGTTAGTTTCTCTCTTGATTTTCATATGGATTATAATCTTTTAAGTGGGAAAACTATATGGAACTGAAAACTACATTAAATATAGTTCTAAAGAAAAGCATCAAGGAAATTTAAAAAAATATTTTAATTAAATAAAAAGGAAAAATGTTAAGAGAAGGGAAAATATCGTAGTACATTCCTATACAACTGAAAAGAGGAGGAGAGGGAAGGGAGAAGGGCCAAACGCATGAAACCGGTCTCTCCCCAGATGGCGTATTCGATCGTTGCGATCGCCAATTGCAAAATTTATTCGCGATCACAACACTGGGATGCACCATCTGGAGAGATTACCGGTTCCATGTCTTTTCCCTCCTCTTAGTGGTCGTATAGAAATGTACAGCGATATTTAACCTTTCTAAAGATTTTATGCATTTAATTAGCCATATTCAATATAGTTTTCAGTTCTATATAGTTTCCCAACTTAACATTTTTTAATCTACTTGAAAATCAAGACAGAAGCTAACGAACTTCCTTCTCCTGAGACTCTCCACACGCTATACTTCATTTCACCTTAAGTTGGCACTGGAGAGAAGGGCAGGTAGACCGGATTACAGCCGTCGTCATGGAAACTGGGTTACTCTTTAAGTCAGTTGGGGGATGAGGTAGCAAAAAAAGGAGAGAAAGTGGCCAGTATTGGCGTTAAAGAAAGCAAAACGGCGATTTTTTTTTTTTTAGACCAAGAATCTTTCTAAAATTTTGTACAGAATACAGAAAAGAACACGTTTTTTTAGAGCATTTGTAATAATTATTATTTTAAGACACTAGTTGTAAGCTGATTTTTTATTATGGTTCTTAAAAAGCAGATTTTCTTATTATGATTTTTAAGAAAACAGATTTTCTTATTCTGATTTTTTAACTAAACGAAACTAATTTCAAACAACAAAAAAATTATATTTATAAACATTCTATTTTGCTTAAATCTAAGTAAAAAAAAAAAAGAAAAAAAAAAAGAAATGCAAAGATGCGCATTAATACTTTGTTTTAGATATTTCTTTTTATATGCAACTTATTTTTTGTAGATTAATGTACATTGATTTATCCCACATTGTTTTGTGGCAGAAGGAAAAGTCAACATCAGCAGAAAATCATTGATCATGAATAAGATCATACTTACGTTTTATAATATTTACTGCTCTTTTTTTTTCTTCTCATTAGGATTTTTTGACTAAACTAAATTAATTTTAAACTAAACTAATTTTAAACAAAAAAAATTATATTAAACAAGATTTTTTTTTGTGCTTAAATCTAAGTAAAAAAAAAATGCATAGAAGCTCATAAATGATTAGTTTTAGATATTTATATGTAACTTTTTTTTTGTAGATTAATGTACAGTAATTTGTCCTGGTACATTATTTTATTGTTATTAGTGTACATTAATTATTATATTCATGTTGATTTTCTTTTCCTAGTTGTGAATAAACGTTAAAAATGTTTCTACTAGCACCACTATAATATTTCCACGCTTTGATGGCGTAAACATCTTTGTCGGTGTCTCTGACATTCTTAAAATTTTAAAATAAGTAAGGAATTTAATGGCAATTAAAATTAATATTTAAAAAAAGAAAGCAAGCTAAAGATTAATAACTCACAAAAGAAAAAAAAGCTATGGATTAATAAGTAACAAAATAATGCAAGCTAACAATTAAAACCAGCTATACAATTCATAGCTACAAAAAAAAAAAATAAATAAAAAAACATGCTAACATTTAGTAATCAGCAAACAAAAAAAATCTAACAAGGAATCGCAACAATAAATTAACAATTAATGCAAAAAGAAAATTAATAACTATAAAAAAAAGCTAACAAATAACTAACTAGTAAAAACAACAAATTAACAGTTAATAACTAATTAAAAACAAAACAAAAGAACAATTAAGTGATGCGAGTGAAAGAAAGCGAAATGGAAAGAGCTGGCTGACCGATGTAAAAACATAGCCAGCGCCAATTCCTTGGCCTTGAAAACTAATTCAGTGCCTAACTAAAACACCTCCTTCTTCTTTGTACATTCGCTTTACTGAGAAGGTATTTATAAGTTAAATACATTAAAACATGAAAAACTTCTAATGCATGTTTCAAGAAAAACTTTTCTTATTACACAACATTTATTTATATTTGTACGCACATTTAAACTGCAATTAATTCCAAAATAACAAAGAACTACTTTTCAAAGGCGGAGTATTACATTTCCTACCCTTCCCTGCCAACTTAAGGTGAAACGAAGTATAATGGTGAAAAAATGCGAAGTGTTGCCTTAGACAGAAAGGTCTGCTCTACACCACCTGTAGTCCATTTCAATCTCCAATATAAAACTGTATGAGAGATATCTTCCCTTTGATCGTTCATAAGCACTTGACTTTTAATAGCAACACAGGAGCGACCACGTACACGAGCGTGAACTTAATACAGGTCTCACCACCAGAGCTCAAAATCCGATGAACTTAATACAGCTCTCCTGGTCTTTTGAAAAAATGGCAATGAATTATCCATTCATCGAATTCGATACATGATATATTTTACAGATATAATCTGTTATTTATAGCATTTATATTAGCATTTTAAAATATAATTAATTTAATAAAGCCAGTACATGCCTAATCGAGTTAAAGAAGAATATTTTTAAAATACAAAGGCATTTAACTTGTACATTGAACGATTAATTTGCAAGCTTGTACACACATTTAAACATATACGTTATAAAATTGTTTCACGTGAAAAATTAGATATTCTCAATATCAGTAGCGTAATGAGGTAAATTTTGTGATTGTAAGAATTTAAAAATGTGAATTAGAATTGAAGTAGACAAAAGACTTTATTGTGTGAGACTGCAAAGAGCATTTTTTCCGATGATGCAATTTAAAATTATAAATAGGAAATCTTTTTAAATTTTTATTTCTGTGATTTTCCGTCAGAAATAAAAAAAAATTTCCTACCTTTTACAAGCACGTAAAGAATTTTTTAAAATGCTTTTTCGTGTTTTTCAAGAAATTAGACACCCTGTTTTTTTTTTTTTTTTTTACAACCACGAAAACCTGATAAAAAGTTATGCTTTTTTTATAATTCGCGATCGCAACGAACTATAGGGGGCGTTGTTGTATGTGCCGAATCCCTGCGATTTCCATATAAACAGTCATTCAGTTACACTGGAGACGTCTATAATGTAGTGTGTAGCATTGTAACATTCCATCTTTATTGTGGCTGATTAAATTTAAAAAGAAAAATGTTTGTTTTCTTTCTTATGCAAACGAAAAAAAAATGGTATCTCTATTTTTTTTTTAGAGAAGGAACATCCAGAACACATCGGAAAAATATTTGTAAATAAAGAGAAAAAAATAGGTATATTCTTATAAGAGTTCAAACCTAATGCCTGAGAAATAGTTTTACTAAATTTAATGGTATAACATGAAAGGCCCATTTAAATTTTAACGTAAAATAAAGAATGCTTACGAAACAAAACAAAAAAAAAGAACCAGTTCTTTTTTTGTCGCCATTTTTTAGTGTTACGAAAATGCGTCTTTGGGACTTGCCAAAAACAAAACAAGATGCAATTTTATTTTTTTAGGAGCGAAATATTTTATGGAGTGAAATATAACGAAAATGTACCAATGTCCATAACATGAAACTTTATCTTAGTAAACGTCCGTTTTGGAAATGTTATTTCATTTTGAATCTTATTTATTAGAGTTCATAATGGCTATAGAATCAGGTGAGAGAAAAGTTTGTTTTGAATCTATGCTAAACTCTATATCGGCCCATTTTCCACCGAAATCCGATTGACTACTTTGATTTTAAACAAAGTGTTTCATTTTAAGATTTTTTCCAAAACTTTTAAGTGTAGATTGGCGGCACTTAAAAATCTGTAGCTGTGGTTAATACGTAAGTACCGAATTTTTCTTCCATACTTTTCTGAATCATATTACTTCAAATATTAGAATATGCAAGAAGTATACATAAACACATAATTTAATACCATTTAATTTTTCAAAAAAGTATTTTGATAACAATTTTATCAAAAAGTTATTAATTAAAAAACGTAAAATAAAGAATTCTTAGGATAAAAACGATTTTAAAAATTCCTCATTTTTCAATAAAAACTTTCGTATTGTTTCTTTCTTTTAATTCTTATAGTATTTAATCAGACGTAAAAAAACCATTTTGCAGAGAACGATCATCAAGTAAGAAAAAAAATTATTTACAAGCAAATTTTTTATTATAAAAATCATAACACTTACCTGATTTATAAGTCCGGAGAATTCCAAAATGATACGTTCTTTGTTTGAAAACTTTATTCTCAAATAATATATACATAGTTTATCCCTTCATTACTTATAGGTAACATACCATACATCAAAATTTTATAATTGTAAGATCTCGATATGAATTCTAATATGTAGCTTAAAAACAGAATAGCTGAATTCTAGTTGAAATTCTTTCAAAACTAAAAAACACTTACCAAGAAAACGATAAAAAATTTATTTATTATCAGCACAAAAGATACTTTTTCAAGTAATTCGGATTATTCTTTATTGTTGTTTTCTGAATTATGTTGATACAGAAATATATACTATTCTAAGAAGAATATTCTATAACTATTACAGTTCTGTATGGAATTCATTGGAATGACGAAAGCAATGTTGACTTCATTTTAACTTGCAATGAATTGAAGACAGAAAAATTATTTTACCGCAATACACACATCTGTAACAGCAAGTGATCATGAAATCATGTTATGTTGTTGGTAATAGAAAGGAAAAAATTATTGAGAAGTTGTTCTTCAAATGCTTGGCATGTTACTGGTAATACCTCGCATAATACATGGTAATGAGCAAAGTCAGTTTTTATTAATTTTCTGATAAATTCTGCATTTTACCTGCTTTTTTAATGGTGTACTGTTTTCGGCAGTTATTGCTACATATTTCCAATTTTTTTTTTTTTAAATCTCAATTATTTAATACGATTTTATAGCACACCGCTACTTTCGGACTACACATTTGAGCAATCACTTTTTATTTCGACCTGCTAGATTGCACCTAAATCCACATAGTTTGGCAATCACTTTCTTTTTATTATCAGCTATTGTTAGATTTCCACATTGTTTTAAAATCTCGATATTTTGATACGCCATTGAAACGTACCGCGAATTCTGAATCACGAATCATTTCTTGAGCGAAAATCCGTGTGGTTTTGTCAAAGGTCGTATTGCCACGGATGCTCATAGTTTTTAATGCTACGTAGCATTCGAAATTTCCCGACCTAATAATATACATTATTATGTCGTGTATATAATAATGACCATTATTACAATACAAATTCTATAATACTTACATTCAATTCAATAATAATGTACGAATTTCGAATAGCGCATGTGAAGAATCACTTCTTACACATTAGATTATTGAAGAAATACCCAGAGGCGTAGCGAGCTTATATTTTTCGTATTTGGTAGGAGGAAATTCCCCTCTTGCCGAATGAAACTCTTAATTTGACCGAGTCATAAATGTGTAATATATTTACTTTAATAAAAAAACTATTTTATTGACAAAATTTCTCCAATGTCATTTTTAAAAATTTTTTTTTTTTGGTCCTATGCCAGTTTTTAGGCAGAGGGCTCATATTGTTTCCTCAGGCATTATATATTTTTTTGTTTCTATTTAGGGCACTGTAAATATTGTGATAAATTTCTGAATCAGAAATTACGGTGGCAATATTTTTTTTTTTAAAAAACATATAGAGACAATTGTAAGTACTTCTAAAAGTATGGCAATCTCCTTTGTATTTCTTACGCGATCTTTCATTTGCGGAAAATTTTTATGTAATTAAAAAAGAGTTTCTTAATAATAATATGATAGAGGTTGCCTGTCATTGACTTAATTGTTATTGAAGGTACATGATTTTAGTCAGTGTGATTTTCTTGGTGCAAAAATTATGTGTAAAAACAAATTTACTTATTATGAATGATGAAGCTATTTTAAATAAATAAAGAATTATGTTTTTTAAGCTTGCATCTAATTTTATATCATAAAAAATTAGTTAGCTTTATAAGATGAGAAGAGGTTTGTTCGTTTGAGATGCTTGTTTTTTCTACTTTAACTTACAACTCTAAAAGTAAATCTAAATATACTCATACAAATATTTTGAATAAAATTTAAGCTACATATTTATTTTGTTCAAATTTTTGATTTGATATTTTTCCGTGTCCATTTATTTGGCCTTTTCTGCAACTGGCAGATGTTTGATCGGTCACTGGTAAAGGTCTCTCCTAAAGGTTTTCTTTAAAATAAAATCTATTTAAAAAATTCCATGCCCACTAAAAGTGGTCGCTTCCCAGAATTGGTTTTTCCTGGAGGATTCACTGTATATATTAAAAGTATGAAAACACTTTCATAATCAAATAAAAACAAGGCATTATATTTATTTTAAAATGCTCAGCTAATAATATATTAACAAATGCTTTAACAAATCAGTCTTCAAAAGGTACAATGTCAGGAATGCAAACGCTAGTGAAAGTTTCAAAACTTATGTTTGCATTGTCCACAACTGCTATCAGCAGTGTCACGCCATCACTCCACTTCCTTTGTAAAAATGCTATTTCAGAATATCTGGGAATTGGATCGGATGACCTGAAAAATAAAAAGAGAGTTTTACAGCAAATTATTAAAATCACAATATGGAACCAATGTTTGGCAACATTCAACTAGGCAACATTTCACAGAATTCAACATTGCATACTTTTTTTAAAAAATTTATTTTGTGGTTTCAAAAGTTCAGTTCAAAAGTGGTTTCATAATTTAAAAAAGAAAAAAAAAAAACTTTCCACTACATACAGAAACAATCCAGTTTCATTTAAGCCCTTATGGGTGAACTCTTATTTGATCTATGAACTCTTGGTCACAAGGCCATTGTTCGATTTCTGATCTATTTTATATTCAATATATAGCAACAGAATTAATAACACACGTTAGTTTTTCATGCAATAATGAGTAGAAGATAGCCTTTTAAATAGGCCTACAAGAAAAGTCAAGCATGCTGTCAGTACTGTACTACCATGTTGAGTGGAGTCAAACAAGAACTGGATAAAATGAAGGAATATTTTATGAAAAAAAAAGGGTATTTTGAAATGGCCAGGAAACATTTCAAATCTAAATTGCATACATGATCTATCAATAGGGAAGCCCGCTATTCGTTATTTCGTCCTTTTGCTGAATAGTAACTTAATCCGTATCTTTTACTTTACATTATTAAAAATGGCTTTTACACATATATGTTAAGTTCTAAAACTTGCAAATCTATGTTCTGAAAGACTAATGGAAAGCAAAATTCAAAGAATTGAAAAAAGATTTTACTTTATACTGAACCACGAGTTTTGTGCTGCTGATTTTTCTTTTATTACTTTCGGCAAGTCAATTTCATAGTTTTTTTCAAACGCGTTTTGTTTCAAGAATTGAGAATGTTTTTCAGCATTTTAAGGGAGCGCTTCTAATAGACTTCATTCTTTTATTGTCACTTTTTTCTGTACGAAAGATAACCGGCAAAGTAGAAGACTGTGATTTTCAATGTTCAAGTCATACTTTAAGAACTAAGAATAATTTTTATTTTTTTCTCTTGCTTTTGTTAACTTTTCTTTCTAACAGCGCTTTTATTTTGGCACAGTAGTTTTGAAAGAGTGTTTCTATTCTCTCTAAAAATACAACTAAGTGAAAAAGTTAAATTGGGATTTTCACAGTCTGTTAGTTTTTTTAGGTATCTAAAATATTTCTATTCTATAAAACTATATTAGTCATATATTATATATATAACAAATATAGTTTTTATTACCTTTACCCTATAACAATAATACAGCTAAGTTTTGATTGTCCTTATTATTTATTTATGTATTATTTTTGAAAAAAAAAAATTCTATTTAGTTGTTGAATATTCCATGTTTGGCTAAATCACTATTCGTTACATCCCTATTCTATAATTGCAATCTAATTAAAAGGACAGTATTAATTACAAAAAATTTGAAAACTAAAAAGTAATAATTTTTTAAGAATTTTCTAAGAAATTAAAGTAATTGCTTTTCTTCATTACTTTACAAAAATTAGTAAACCTATTTTTATATGATGTTTAATCAAAATAGTTCATTATATAATAGAGAACTAGTCTGATAAAACATCACATTTTTTAATATAATAAATTTGACACATCCCACTCTAAATATGTACACTACACTACTCTATATTATGTATTGATTTCACAATTATAAAGTAATTTAAAATGATACATAATTTTTAATGATCAAACATTGATAAGTATTAATACTTAAACGTACACAATAATGTAATACATATATAACTTTAAAAATTCTGCATAAAACTAAAATAAATATGAAAATAGTTTTTTTTCCTTTAACTTTTTGGTACTATATTAATCTATAAGATATAAATTTCAGCTATTCTTATAATATGCATGGCTATACAAGAATAATATTGCTCATAATTAGTTTCTTTCAGTGTCCTGAAAGAGATAGGTTTCTTCTGGACATAATATTGACCCTGCATCAAATAATAAAAACTAATTCAATTTTTCTAGAATTTCCTATTGATTTTTTAATATAACGTTCTCTATTTCAATTTTCCCCAACACTTTAGATTAATTTAAAATCGAAAATCTGATGCAGATGAAATTCTTTCTCCAAATTTTCTGTGAACTTGAAATCTCACGCAAGACAAATTTCTCTCAAAATTTTTGATTAATTGGAAGCTACAAGTAGAAGAAATAAACAATTCCTCTGATTTTTAAAGCTAAAAAAATTACAAAATTACCCAGTTTATAGAAGAAAAAAAATAAGAAAAGAACCAGAGGGAAAACTTTTGATAGTTATGAATAGAATGCATTTCCCCCCTTTAGTTAGCTCGGCAAACCAAGTTCATTTCTAAAGACTTATACTCATTCAATCATTTTAATACAATTCTTATCTTAACACAGGCATTTCTAAAAAAATGCAAAAGATAACTTAAAATTTTAATAATATAAACAGAGGTCATAAGATCATTTTTTTAAAATCTTGCATAAATCATAACTTCAAAAGATGGACAATGACCATACAACACAAGACATACTACTTTCAAATACTTGAATTTAAAAATAAAAAAAATAATCATTGAATTAAATTATTAAAATAAAATTAAAAAGAAAAAATAATTAGACTGCTTTATAATGCTTTTAAAGAGATTTTAATAAATAAGGGTAAAAATAGAATCGTTCTAAAATTTATACTAACATTACCCAGTTTGATGACTAAGTAAACAAATAAAAAAATAATAACAAACTAAACTTTTTCTTAAAGCAAAACCAAGAAAAGTGATACAAAATATGCTTATGAAAGATATAACGGGCTTTTCGAATATCTTTATATTATTGGGTTCAAGAACACTTAAAAAAAAAATTACATCTGATATTTTTTTAACTAACAGTGAATATTAATACAGATAGTGGTTTAAAGCATAACTGGCATAAAATTAAAGTTTACATAGGAAACAAGTGAGAATTTATTTTTGCACATAATTTACAACTTGATGACAAAACACCAAGTTAAGTATAATTTACATCATGCAAGGTTGCCACAGAAAAAAATGAACAAAAGAGTTGCTTCTAGTAGCCTGAAGCATGAAAATAGTCGCATAAAATTTTATTAAATGACTTCATTGTAATATACCATGACCCATTTAGTCATGCTGACGGCCAATATGATAGTTTTTAAATAAACATTAGTGTTTTAGCACTAAATTTTTACATTAACAAAAAAAGTATATTTGCAGAACATTAAATACTTTTAAATGCTAGAATTATTGCTCTTTCTATTAATTTTCCCTTCTATCAATAATTGATTTAGCAAATATATATATATATTGAAAAAGTGATAACTAAAATTTGAAATTCACGCATCATAGTATGATATTAAAAATTGGGTTTTTTAAAATCACGCAGAGTTTTGTAGCAATAACTGCTAAAAAGGTGAGAGAAACAAAATAGATTCAAAATGGAATCAGTGCGAATTGAGCGCATTAAAAAGTGATTACAAATTTGAATAAATAATTTGTATAAATCAAAAATATTGAATTACAAATTTGAATTTGTAATTCAATATTATTTAGCAGAAAAAAAACTCATTATGTTCAGAAGTAACCGCAGGCTGTCAGCCCAATTTATGCTAAAAAAAACATTGCTAGGAGCACGGAAAAGTCTCCCAATAGTCTCCTTTCCCTTAAAATAGTTGCTTTTATAGCCTTTTTAAGCAAAAAAAGTAGCCATAGTTGCCTCAGGTCGAAAATAGTTGCAAATAGTCGCATTTTAGTGATCTGTGGCAATCCTGCACCATGTCATAAAGATCAAAACTGCAGCCAGAATATGGAATTAAGAATATCACATAAAAATTATAATAATCTAATTGAGAACATGAAAATCATACACAACTCATTCTAATTTTTTTTAATTTGCTGAATGAGAATATATAAAGCAAGCTTTAAATAAATCGAATTAAAATAATTTATGTCATATACAACGAACTCTACTTGAATAATAACACAATATAAACTACTTACCTCATAACAATAATTCTTAAATTTGGAATACCCGGACAAGACTTTTTAAAATTTGTTCCTGGTTTATAAACATCATACGAAATTTCTAGAATCTGGTTATCTGAGAAATATCTGCAAAACAATTTTGGCGAAATAAATTACACAACAAATTGAGTAGACATTGAAACTCTTTTATAAAAAAATTTTTCCATTAATAAACTTAAAAAAAAAAAGAAATTTAAAATAAATTTGAAAAAGATCCAATTAGAATAAGAAAACAGCAATTTTCTAAAAATATTATTACCAATTATATATATCAATTTTTGCACAGTTTTGTGAAGACAATAAATTGTAAAAAAAAAATAGACAACAATTATTTTCACGACTTTTTGCTTTTCATATCTTCGTAAGGCTAAAAATTTGCTTCCATCAATTATAGTGATACTGAAAATTAAGGACTTTTAAAAACCTTACGCTAAAATTATTTTAAAGGCTCTTATTTTCCAAAATAAATATTAAGTAGTTTTTAAGGACTCTTAAGGACCGTGGGAACCCTGTAATTAAACAAGTGTCATTTACTACTAAATATCCCATCAGTAATGCAAGCAGTTGAGAAACTTTTGAACAGTTCAGTATTAAAATACTAGATGCAATCTTTCAATTATCTCAGTTTTGCAATTACTCAAGAGGTTGCTAAAAGAGAACACATATACAGAGGGCAAATACATAAAGAGCTATTTTAAAAATGCGACCAAAGAGCTATTTTGAGATTTTAAGAAAAAAAAAAAAACGGCTATTTTAAAGAAATCAAAGAGTTAACATTTTCTGCAAAGAAAGTGAAAGATAGAACAGTAAGACTGTCTTTAAATGTAACCAACCAGAAAACCGAAGATCTTAATTTGGTTTCAAGATATATCAATAGCAGTAGAATCATTAGAAATGAATTGTCTAACACAAGTTTAACTTTTTGTACAATTTATTTCATCTACAGGTTTCAAAGAAAAACTTTTAGGATCAAGGCCACTCAAAGGTCAAACATCTGCAGAGGATAGAGCAAATGCTATAATCGGACGAACTGTAAAACATATTCCACTCAATTGTTGATTTTTAACAGCGATTTTATGATTATAACCGATGATCTTATGAGATGGAAAAGCATTCCTAACACATAAAACCAGCAGAAAAAACTAATGTTTGCTGCTCTTTCCTTACTTGGGTCTACTTATTCATAAGAACAATAATTTTTAAGCCTTTTTATATACTCAATAATTATTATATACTCAATAATTATGAACCTGATTAAGACTAATTTGGGAAGTTGTCTTACATTTAAAATTAAAAACCCACATTTAAAAATGAAAAAAAAAAAAAAAAAAAAAAAACTTGAGAGACACAAACTTTAAACAGGGATGGAAAGCCATTGTTTACATTAGTGTTTGTTTCTCATAATGATGATTTTAGTTTTATATACATTACAATTCTATTTGACATACCTACATATACATAGTTTAACTAAGAATTAAAATCAATTGTAGGGAGTGCTGTGAAGTGAGAAAAGATGAAATGCTAACAAATGAGAAAGGTATGTTACGACGGTTCGTGTATATAGAAGATTAACGGAAGGAGATACACGAAATGAGCTTACAAGATGGATAGGAGAGTTAAAGAGGATTGACAGCAGTAAATATAACTTCATTAGTTGAGCGTTCTTAGTAAAAACCAGGGTAAGAGTATCCTAATTAAGTGAATAACAATATATCTACATACATAATTTAAGTTTTTAAAAAAAATTTAGCTCTCAAAAGAGATTTCAACAGTCAATAACTGGCTCTATTGACTAATGAGTTAGTCAACCACTGCTTTAGGACCTTTAAAAAAAATTTTTTATAAACTCAGATTAAGCATTTATAAAATGGTAGATTTTTTTTTTTTTTTTTTTTAAATAATTAGCAAACTCAAGACAATACATAAATATCTACTCACTTCTCATTCCTGCATGCTTTATCAGTTAGCTTAGCTATCTGCGTAAGTTTTAGAGGACTTAAAACATCAGCTGAAAGAAAACAAAAATGATTTCTATATAGTTGGGGGAAAAATTTACATACACAATTCTGCATTTGAAAAAAAAAAAAAAAATCAAAGTTTATTTTAATTTTTTATGAGGGCTAATAAGAAAAATGTCAATAATTTACCTGAATTTGAACAACATTCAATAATTTATGTGGTTGAAGAATTCGGCTTTTAAAAAGCTATAACTATTAATTTTATAGCAACATTAAATTTTTTGAGCATTTATTTCGAAACAAAAAAAAAAAAAGTCGAAACATGACAGGTAATAAATTTTAAATAGAAAAAAATATAGAAAATATTTTCTATAGAATATCTTTGGAAAGATATTGATGATTTATCCATTTATTTTTAAAAAACTACTCTTAATGTAAAGTAGAAACATACATTTTAGTCTTTTTATTATTCTATATTATTCAAAACACTTTTGATGTTGGAATATGTCCAGCACAAAATTCTAGAAACTTTTTAAATTATTTAATTGGGAGAAATAATGTGCAACTAATAAGCTTTTTTTAAAAACATAAAATAAGTAAACTATAAAATTGTTAGTTATATGATATAGGTAATTAACTAATGCAATTTTTTTTTTACTTGTTTAAACATGCTTTTATTACTGTTTACATCAATAATATTGGAGATGCCAAGAGAAAATTTTAAGTTATATTTGAGAAATAAAGATATTTTTTAAAATATATTACTTATTCTTATGTATCATTAAATGCTAATTGTCTTGAGAATGAAACCATGATAAGTTTTTCAGTAATAAGTCTTTCGAACAGATCAGAGAATGGTGGATATATACAGTAAAAGCTGGATGTAATGAGTATGTCGTATTATAGGAAATTGGTTTTTAAAACAAATTTATTAATTGTAGTCATGTTTCATTTTGTCAATAATTAATTCTATTTCAGGGTCTCAATAAATAAAATTTTAAAAAAGTTAGCTACACCTGGAAAGATATTGAAACAAACTGTTAATAATAAGGAACATTAAAAGTCATTATAAAATATCATATCAGACGATAATGAAGAAATAATTTTTTTTTGGTGGCTACTTTATTTTATTTCAGAGCCATGTGGCAGCCACAAATCTTGTTATATTTAAAGCAAAACTAATTCTCTGCAGTAGAATTTTTATTACTTTTTTTACTGTGACAAACCTTGCTAGCACTTACATCTCTCTGGAAGATATTTTTAATAGTAATAAATATATATGTTACTAATTTGTTATAACAGTAAGTGCTTTGTGTTTATAAAAGAAGCCTAAATACTAAAGAATAAAACTGTTTATAATATTTTTCAATTGTAAATGGAATAATTTTTTTCCCATAAACATATAAACAAATATATATTCTAATATTAAAGATGATATTCTTGCAATTTTGAAAGAAAAAAGTACTATTTTCTTTTTTGCACTTCGCAAGTTGAATCCATGACAGTAACTACAAAAAAAAATAGATTGAAAAAAAAAAAAAAAAAAGAGTTAAAATAATAAATATTATCCTATTAAAGAT
This sequence comes from Parasteatoda lunata, assembly GCA_949128135.1. Lineage (NCBI taxonomy): Eukaryota > Metazoa > Arthropoda > Arachnida > Araneae > Theridiidae > Parasteatoda > Parasteatoda lunata. The sequence goes on from OX421975.1 coordinate 32,244,765, forward strand.
ATTGGTCTTCAAAAATTATATAATTGTACTTTGATGGCAGTTATATCAATTGATGAAATCAACTGCAATAAATGACAAAAAACAGTAGAAAACTTTTGTTAAAAAGTAAATGTTCTAATGTACAATTCAAATTTCTAATATTGCATGAAATATAATGGGATCCTTAAAAAGCATATAAAAATCAATAGCAATAATTGCCCCTCACCCTAAAAGACAATCGAAACACTACAGGGATTTTCAATATTATCAGAGTAAATGCAAAATTCAGAATTTCAAATATGCCGTAATAGCATTAAATGAAAAAAGCTAAAAGAAATGCAATAAAAAATAGAAAAGTTAAAAAAAAAAGAGATTAGTAGCAATAACTGCCGAAAAGTAAATTAAAAAAAAGTGGAATCCTTAACATTTAAAGTGAATAGTCAAATGTGCAATTTGAATTTTGCTTGTCATAATAAAAATATATGAAAGCAATCAGGTTTTTTTTTAAAAATAAAAATGTGAAAATTTATTGTAATAACTATCAACTAAACTAAACAATCCTAACTATGCATGGATTTCTGATAAAATTAATGTAAAACAAGAATGTAAAAAAAAAAAAAAAAAAAAAAAAAAAAAAAAAAAATTTACTTAAATGTGCGTCTAGAACCCTAGTTGTGTTGTGATAGTATTAGATATCAATTCTGCAAAATAAAAAAACTTCTAAATGAAAATCTTTTTTGCAGGAGCTCTGTGACAATGTTGCTATGTCACGCAACTACCATGAGTAACTAGTTAATTATTGATAAAAGTAAAGTATACCAGAAAATAATACATACCCAAAGGATGGCAGATACCAGGTTTGACTAGTGGACATATATTAGATGCATTCCATAAAAACTCATTCATATTGATAGGAATTTCCTCAATATCACTAGAATCTCCATCAGATTGTTCTTTTTCACCTTCAACTGCAGCCTTAACATCAGTCCAAGACTTTTTATTTTGTATATTACGATAATGACAAGGAAAAGGTTCTGTTCTATGATGCCTTCGGTTGCGAGGAAATTCACTGTGAAGTTGCCGGCTATTAGGCAGTGGATAATATTCATTTGCAAATGGACTGCTTAAATTTCTGGAATTTTGACCATCAATCAATGTGATAGGTTGAGGCATTCCAAATGGTGGGCCATGCCTGATTGATGGAAATGGTGCTAAAGGTGAAAAGTTATTAGCAGTGAAAGCAGATCCAAACATAGTTGAAAGCATAGATGTTGCATAAGAATAAGCAGTTCGATGCACTTCAGCAACAAATTCTTGTGAAGTAAGGCTAGGCAAAGCCCCAGAAGAGTTATTGAGGTCAAGAGGATTTAGAGAGGAATTACCAAGAGGAAAATTTGGTGCAGGTAGGCGAAGAGGTAGAGAATTAGGATTGGAGAACTGGGGACTTCTAAAAGAGATTGAATCACTCGGATTACATCTTAGGGGTTCACTCAAAATCCCAGGGGAACGAGAGGATGCAAATGGTTTTTGATCTTCAGAACCATTGTAACTACGATAGTCACTATCACTATGCTGGTTTCTTGAATTGTTATGTTCACGATAATCCATAATATTATGTCTGGTATGAGGAGAACTTCGATCTGTTCGAACAATATCATTTCTATTTTCCCTTGAGGAACTTACAGTACTATTATGATATGGAGGTCTACGATAGGGAACGTCTTCATTATGTCTAGAGCCCCTTTGCCACGATTGATTTTGGTACCTGTGAAACTGTCTGTTTCGACGTAATGTACGTTGATAATCTTGCAAATCTCTATAACTATTCCATAGTCTTCCTTGAGGCCGATTTGCCACTGTTGACTGATAACCGCTTCTATTTGACTGCTGCTCTTTAGAAAAATCCATTATATAAACTTCTTTGCCTGGTTGTACGTGAAGGGGCAATAAATTTGCAAAAGGTCGTGCAGCACACACAAGGTCCTTTCGGTATATCTCTGGAAACTGAATCCATGATGTTGTAGGCTGATCATTAGGGGCATTAAGTTGTTCCCTCTTACAATTTCCTATTTTTTGTGATTTTATTTTATTAAGATTTAAAGGGATATCAGAATTTTTATTCGAATTAGTTCTTCCATTGCACACCTCAAGTATTTTGATATCATCATCACTCTCAGAATCATCTTGGTCATTTGCAACTTCAGTTTCCATTGCTTCATCTTCGTCAGAAAGCAGATCTATGACAGCAAGAGGAGTAGTTTCTTTTTTGGTGACTTCTACCAAAGTGACGTCATCATCTACATTCAAGTTTCGTTGGTTATTCTCGTCACCACTGAGCTCAAGCTCATTATAATCATACGAAGAGCAGCTCATAACTTCTGAGTTCTGTTCATCAATATCTGAGGTATCATTTATAACAGCACACTGAGAGTCTGATGACTGAGAATTAGCTTCAATATTAGTGATCCCTTCTTCAGTATCAGCTACAAAAACACCAGTAGATTTCTCTAAGGAATCCAACAAAACGTCAGTACTCTGAGAATCCACATCAATATCAGCAGCAGAGGCACTTATTGAAGGTTTCAGAGAACTACATTCATCAATATCCAATTCAATTTCTACATCAGCATCAGTTTTTGAATGTTCTAAATTACGGGATGAGGATGAAATGACATCAGAATTAATTTGTAACTGATCTTCAATAACAGCATCAGTTTTTTTACTCTCTTCATTTACTTCACTTTCTGTTTCAGTAGATGCAGCTATACTTTTCGAAATGATAGCCACATCATTAAGTAAACTTTTGCTCTCTTCTGCAGCTTTTGAGTCCTTGCCCTCATCAATCTCTTCAGAAAATGCACCAGAAAAAGTCAATCTTTTGTTTCTACTATCTTCGGGTAAAGGAGACTGGGTTTTTCTCTTTTTTCTAATTTTTTCAACAGCTGCAACTTTAGTTTGAGATTTGTTTTTCATCCTAAATAAATTAGATATGCAACATGAACTATTCTAATAGTATAATTTGAAGTAGAACATTTAAATATAAATTTTCATTACGACTAAGGGCATGTAATTGAAAACAAAACTAAAAAAAAAAAAATTAGCGAATTTACTACTGACTAAGTTGTTTAAATGAAAAGAAATTTTAAACAATGATGTTTATTTTGGAGTCTTATAAGTTAAAATAAATAAATAAAGCTTTAAATGAGCATTAAAACATTCTTGTAACTTTTAATTGGATTGATTTTATTAGCATGATTTTGTGCTGTAACGCAATTAATGAGCAATAATAATAAAATTATAAAAGCTGACAAATGAACTGATTGCATGACAATAAACCACTCAAGTCATTAATCAGCACAAATCTAATTAATAATTTTCAGAAAGCTAATAAAGAATGCAAAACGTCAAATGAAAATTTAATATGCCAACCTGGATCCAAAATTACCAAAAATAAAACATAAAGGAAAAATTAACATTAAATTAATTGTATAAGCTAGACAGGATTCCAGGCCATCAAAATTTCCACACCAGTCACATCAACTCATCTTAATGCCCTTTAATCTTGTTTTATTCATATAAATGCTGATTCCCTCTCAAACTTTTAATAAATGTAAGAAAATTTTTTTTTTTCATTTTATTACAATCAAGCTGGAAGAATTTATATAAATAGAATATTTAATTATACAATATATATATAAACAACCCACTTTATTAAGGAATTAGACCAATTTAACAAAGCAAAAAATAGGCATACATCAAGAGAAAAAAATTCTGTCAGGAAATGGAATAAATCAAAATTCTGCAAAGGTATCTTTCTTATACAATTTATTTATCAAAGCAACACAAAATAAAATCACAGCTCCACAGCCTTCCTCAGAAGAAATGCAGAAAAAAGGGGGCACAAACAAATTGGCAGTAACTGCTATTTTTTATGCCAGGATGAAATTAAAGCACACATAAGGTAAGTTAGCAAGGGACATATGAACTAGTTCTAGATCAGGGGTTTCCAACTTACATGAGGCCGGGGGCTACATTTAAAAACACAAATCAAATGGCGGGCCACAACTTTATCAAATTTTATGTAGGACTCTTTTATGTTTGAAGGAACATTAAACATTACTGTCAGATTTTTCCCAAGTTGTACAAAACAAAAGTATTGAATTACAAATTAAAATAAGAAGTAGATTTTTAAAAATATTTAATCACATATTAAAAAACTTGGGCTAGAATAACTTTAATGTGAATCTATGTATTAAACAATTAATGTGCAACAGATATCTAATTGTTAAGATATAAAACTTTAAAATGGTTGGTATTAAAACTTACATTGTAGCAAACAAAATGTTCAATGAGAAAATTGAGGTTTGTCTGCCGCAACCACCAGAGAATATATATTTACATTTTAAATTTACAAATGTGTGTGTGTAAATATTTTAGTCCAAAATGAGTGGTTTCAAAAAGTTAAATCGGAGAATTTCTTCGAAAAAACTTCTGATACACACATGCTAAATTATATTCACAAAATAGAAAAAAGTGAAATAAAAAAAAGCAACATACATGATTATTTTTGTGTTTGAATAAATATTTTCTTGGATGCAAAACCTAAGAAATTTTTTTTTTTTCGCACCGTTGTTAATACCATATGTAAAATTTCACAGAAACGAAGAAATTAGGTTTTTATTAACGAGAAAAGTATTTTAAACCCATACAGATTTTTTACGAAAATTGTCAGCAAAAAAATGACAACTAATATATTTTAGTTTGCCGGCCGCCAGTTGGAAACCACTGTTCTAGATGATTCACTAGATTAATGATTTTTCTGTTTTCATACATGGAAACAAAAATTTCTCATAAAAATTGTATTATACAAAATAGATTTAGAAATAACTGTAATAATTACAAAATATTTTATGTACTGGAATATCTTTCTCCCAAAAATTACACATTTTTTATCAATATACTGTAAATAGAAAAGCAAGGGAAATTTATGAAGACAAAAATAATAGAAGATAATAAAACAAATAAATGAATGAATAAATAAAAGAAACTTACTCTTTTTGATGAGGAACAACTATAAAACCTAATTGAGATAAATAGGAATAAACTAAGTATTTTTCAATGCTTAATTTTTGTTTCAGCATGACAGAATAGGCCTCTTCTGTGCTCAAAGGTGATTTGCCATTCATTATTTCTAGACACCCCTAAAAAAAAGACATACAAACAGTCAAGATATAATTTCAACATAACTCTAGGAGAAAAAATCAGCAAATTCAACTAAATTCTTTTTTTACACGTACAAAATTCCGGATGGGTCAAACCAAAGAAATTACCAGCAGTTCAGGTGTTATTTTATAAATTTAAAATATATTATTTTACCTCACTGCATGAATTTTTCCAGCAATATTTTGCCATTGCAAAACAAATGAACTAGTAATAAATAAATTTATGAAAAAGGGTAAAAATTTACAATGTATGCGGGTAAAATCTAATAAAAACTCGTTTATATGGATAATTTAATTGCAATTTAAAACTATTGTTTTGCATGTCAGGGGCCTGTCAAGACATTTTGTAATAGGTCCGTTTTTGTAAAATTGTGAAAAAATTACTCGTAATTTGTGAATATAAAATAAACGTTAAGTCACATTCTTTCAACCAGAGTCCGCTTTTGTAAATTTGTGCAAATAGGGTCCGTTATTGCAAAAAAAACTTTCTCAATGAGTTTTTAAATTGTAAAGACATACAAGATTATGCTCAACACTGTAAAATTATAATTTAAAAAATTAAATTTTAAAAAATTAAATTTTAAAAAAGAAACAGCAATTGCTGCTACTAAATTAGAGATGCAACATACAAATATTTGGTATTTAGCCTATACTGCTGAAAGCAGAATATTCATTTTGGATGAATAAAGGAAGAAACTTCTGCCGAAGACAAAAGTTAGTTCGTTTGCATTTGTCTTTCTTTCCACCACCTCTTCCTAGGAAGGGTTCATTCGATTCACAAATTGATAATGAAGATAAACAAATTTGTGAAGGGTCCGGTTAAAAGATAAATTATTTTGTGAAGAGTCCGTTTTTAAGTTAAAATATTTTGTGAAGGGTCCGTTTTTATGAAAAGATATTTTGTGAAGGGTCCGTTAACGGACCCAAATTTCTTCTAAACAGACCCCTGCATGCATACATTTTTGGATATGATATATCTAAAATAATAATAATAAAAAAATGTTGATATCAGTGGATATTCTTTTTACACAAACTTTTGTACTTTGTATTTAATTTTATAATAAGAATGCTCTTAATTTAATTTTTAAAAAGACAAAGCAAGATTTGAAAATATAACATAAATATAACAGTAATTACAAACTAAAAACTGTTCATTTGCATAGTTAAAAATTATATATATATTATTTATGTTATTCTCCCCCCCCCCCAAAAAAAAAGTATGGTTACGTTTTTAAACTTTTTTCATAGCTTATGGAATTTCTTTTTATTATAAGTACATTAATTACTCACATTCTTTGTTTAAAAATAAATCTCTTAAAAATGTGTAGCATTAACATTTTGAATCAAGATCACCAAAAATAAGGAATTTCATTTTCTAAGAAATTAAAGAAATAGGTTTTAGATAACTTTAACACATTGTAAAGAAAGTACTTTTCTGATTGTTTCTGGTTAAAAAATTAGTATAGCACATGTTGTGCATGCCTACTACAAACAAAATTTAAATAAAATATTAAAATAAAAATAATTTTCTGTAATTCTCTTTTGAAGTCCCCACTGAAGTCTTTTGAAGTTGTTCATTCATTTGTATACCTTACGCATAAAAGCTTTCATTTTTCAAATCATTATAAAAAATAAAAAACTCATATAATAGCTTACATTTTCAAGTAAAAACAGTGATTCTTCAGGGGTGAGAGCTATTTTGTCGTCAATTTTATGGCCCATATGTTGAACAAGCTTGCCCTAAAAAGAAAAATACAACATCCAATTTTATTACAAGAAAATATCTTAGTTTAATAACTATAATTTTAAAACATCTTTTTTTCTCCGTAATCATATAGAATAGTAAAGAATTATTTTTTAAGCAAACATGAAGTGAATTGTTATTCTAATTTATCATAATTTCTTTCATATTACTTGTTGAAAATCATCATTGCAGATAATCTACTGAAATTATTTTCTGGGCATCAAGCATTTTTAATTGACTTACCAGCCTTAAAAGGATCAAGAACCATTCACAAAAATTTCATGCATGAAAACAAGAACATCATTGTTGAAATACATTTACCCACATTAAACTCTCTAATCAGGCTCTTGTTCGCATGCAGTGTAAATGCTCCTTTAACATGAATGTGCCAACTCGTCCTCTCCCTTGCGGATGTCCATTTGCTTACACATGAAATAAATACTGCAGGTGGGAGGGGCTTTGGAATTTTTTTATTTCTTTCTACCTAGAGATTTTAGGTTACACTGATAATACTCAAAAATTACAATGGAAAGTAGCTTCCACAGTTGAAAAAAATTGCCTCCAGTCCAATTCAAATGTAGTTATAAACATTTTACAATTTTAATTTGGATCAAATAATGGTATTAATTATCAAGAACTTCACTAAACCATTTATAAATACTAAGTGAAAATTAAAAAGTAACAATAGGAAAAAAAATAATGCATTTCTAAAATTAAAAACTGCAAAGTCTTCTAATATTTCAAGCAAAACAACATTTTAAAACCTCATTTTATTATTGTAAAAAAGAACTGTCAAAAGATCATTATCAAATTTTATTCCATTAGTTAAAATAACAAATCACATACTAAACAAATACACTACTATAAATCACGCATTGAATTTTAATTATAAATAACAAACACATTTTTAAAATTTAATACTGTTAATCATGAATACTCAAAACAACTTTTAAATCATACAATTTTGAATAAAACTAAAATATATAAGCAAAAGCATTTTTTATTTTAAATATAAAAAAAATTTTATGTATGTAATTTTGATTTTGTACGAAACACTTTTTAATTTATTTTGTTTTTAAACATGAACTATTCTTATACTTTTTCATAAACTATTATATCAGCAATTGTAAGTTTTTTAAACTTTGTATAGTTTCTTTAGTTTTTTCTAGTTCCTTTTATTGTCATGGAAGAAATATGTTTCTTCTATACGAAATTTTACCATTGTTTAATAAAATATGATATAATATTAAAAAAATTAAAACATTGTTTTAAAAGGAAAACCTGAAAAATTAATATACTTCAGTAAATTTTAGATGTTTATGACATACCTTTAATTTCGTAGCAAATGAAACATTCAACTCTTCATTCCATTCAGCTTGCATTAAATCACAACTAAAAAAAACAATAAATAATTTTAAAAAGGGACTAATTACAAACATAAATAAATAAAAATACTATAAATAAATAATAATAAATAAAATTTTAATAAATAAATTAAAAGAATAGTTACATTCTGGCTGCTCTCTTCTGAGCCAATATAGTCTTCTGACTCTCAAGAGCACAATCAACAGCTTCCTTTTCAGCTTCAGTTTTTTTACACTCAGAAAATTTAAGACCAATACTTAACTGAGGTACCTGCTCTTCCGGTTTTCGGAGTCTCACTAGCTCTTCTCCACTAAAATTTGAACAAACAAGAGAAAAATAAATATATAGGACAGGAAGATGTAAAAAATTTTATACTGTAATATATCGTCTAATAAATATCACAATATGATATCTGTTCGAAAATTATCAATCAGAAATCTTAAAATTAATAAAAATAAATAAAAGGAATAAATCTATAACAAAAGAAGAAATTTAGAATTAAAAAATTCTAAAAAATTGCTTCTATAATATCAATAGCATTGCTTAGTTTTTTCAATCAAAATAATAAAGATGGATTGCCATAAGAACGATATCTGAAAGTAAAAGTAAAAACTACTCAAGATTTATTAGTTTAAAAATAATAATGTAAAATCTTCTTTTAAATTTGTGAAGAAAAAGGTGCTATTGAAACATCATTAGACCTTTAAATTTACTTAAATTAATATGTTGTATTGACTAATAATCAAATTCTATACCTAATAAATCTAAGTTTTGTCTGCTTATTATTTTCTTTTTTAAAAATAAAATTGACTAAAGATTTATAGGTTTAAAAATAATATTGACTACATAACAAATTATTAAATGAACACATATTGAAAGAGTTTTAAGAAAAATTAAAAAAATATAAAATAAATACTAAATTTAATAGCACTATTGTTAAAGATAGTAATAATAAGCGTCAAAACAATGCTTAACTTTTTATTTAATTAAAAAATTTAGACAATTTAACTATTCTTTAATAAATAATGAATTTCTTTAATAACTAAATAACGTATACTTTATTTAAAGTTTTATTATAATTAAAAATTGAAGATTTGTTTAACATTTCATAATAAAATATAAATTACTGAAATACAAAATACCTCCAATAAATTCTAGAGCTAAAAAGTAAAAAACTTATTTAAAAAAAAAATATTTTTATTTTTATTCATAATTTTTTTTATTTATACTTTCTTTTCATTGATAGATTAAGTTCAAAATAAAAATTTAAGATAACAGCCACTGCACAGCAAGCCCAAAGATTTGGTCTACTAGAAAAATTGACAAAAAAAAAAAAAAAAAACGTTTAATCTCAACAGCAAAAAAAAAAAAAAAAAAAGCACAGAAGCAGAAATCTAATTGAAAATAACTTAAAAGAAATGTAAAATCCCGACGAAATAAAATTCACATCACAAAAGTCCCACTGAAAATAATCTTCAAGAAACTTAAAATTCCAAAGAAAAAAAAAAAATGTGGATAAATAACCTATACGTTACATTCTGTATTTCAACACTGATTCTCACATGAAAATGTGACTTCTAATTCAATTCGCTCATAATCATTCAACATCATGAAACAAACAGAGTCTTCACAGCCAGGCAAAATCAATATTTCGTAGCCAGACAAAATCAAAATCGCTTTCGCCAGCATGGTAACAGCGTTAGCATAGGATAGGAAAGGATCCTCAAATCAAAAACATCTAATATTGGCGGCAACTTAAATCAGATCCTAAATTGAAAGTCACTATATCGACCTACCAATATATGCATTGAATAGATATTTCACGATACATCGATTCATCACCTGGCCCTAATTTATATTAATAGAATTATAGAACACACAAAAAGTTAGCTTCATTACAAAAACTCAAAATCTGTTGGAATACAAAATATGATTTATTTAAATCACTTATTAAACAAAATGTTGATTTCATGAATACAACAATGTTGAAAGAAAACAAACTATACAACTAATGCATAGAGACCACGAGAAAATTGCTATATACATTATGACTAAAGTAGAAAGATAAATTATTTCTCAGGTATAAAATCATTTATCAGTCAGACTTAAAAATTATTTAAATAAATTAGTTAAAATTGTAGTGAACATTAACCATCATGTTCTACAGTAATTCTTCAATAGCTGCATCCTTACCAAAATTCTGTAAGAGCATGTGAAATATAATATATTAAAAAAAAGGTCAAACTTAATAGTGCAAATTACATACTCACAATTAGACAAGCACAATCACCTTTTTAAATTTCTCAAAACAACACCTCGAAAAAAGAAAAAAAAACATTGCTGTTCTTGTAATTACAACTGTTGTATGTTAATATAAAATGGCAGATAATCACGGAAGTCTAAAAGTTTCCACGTTATTAAAACAAAGAGTATGAGAGGAATTCAGTACTCACAAAGACTTTTTTAAAAAATAAAAAGCAGTTCATCATGGATAACTGCAAGTTATACTATCCTTCATATTCTATGATATATTCTCCTTTTTAAATGACACGCCATAGCTTAATTGTCAACAAAAAATTTGGCATCTGTATCAACAAAATAAAGTATTTCCAAGAACAGATGGGGACTAACAGAAAGTGATTTCAATTCAAAACCACTCTCTGCAAAACCAGAAGCATATTTCTTGCCATCACAAATTAAGTGCCGCTTCTTACAAATAGATTAAACATCTAACTAAAGGTTGAAAAAAAAAAACTTGTTATCAATTGAGCTATAACACTATAACAGTTGACAAATAATTAAAAAATTTTATGAATACAAAAACTCTTAATTTTTTAATATAACAATAAAATGGGGGTATTTCCATATCTTGATCTGTCATGCCAACTACAATAGCCAAGGTGCCAAATAGATTTTAAACTTTGCAGATGTTTGCCCAGGAGTGTTAAAAATGAAGTTACGAGTTATACCGTTTGAATAGGTACCTTTCTGCTATGTTTTTTTTTTTTTTTAGTTTCTCGCTGGCTGCTGCTTAGAAGTTGCCAAGACTTGTCGATTATTCTGCCATATATCACGGTACGGAAATCTTCCCTAATAGGACGCTTATTTCTTTAGATAAATAAAAGGTAATTTATACAATAAATATTATAGATTACAATAAAACTAGCAAAGGTTTTTCCTACTACTAACAAAATCAAATAATATTTATTACACGTTTTTCTTTATACAATACATGTCGTTATTGATTATAATACAAAGCTTAAATCTATTCTCGGCCAAGTACCATTTCGTTGATTAATTTGATCATTCGGTAAATTTAAATTAAACATTCAGTACTCTATCACTATAAATAACAAAATGTACAAATTGTTGGGTACTAACACGAAAATATGTGCACTGGTCATGAAAAATAGAGGATAATTGAGAATATACTCAGAAATTTTTTATTTGTGCTTACAAGAATCGCAAACTTGGGACAGGACGTGTATAATGATGCTGGACTGAAACTATATCATACATTTAAAAAATAGGAGATATAATCAACGTATAAAAAATAAATAGTTGTATTTATATAGAGGATAAATAACATTACCTGAGATAATCTGTAGTCGATTGCATATTTACAACTTCACTAATTTCTGCTGTATCCATGATTAAAGTATGAGTAACCAAATATTTTGCTTATTATTTATATTATCACATCACGTCTAATCCATTAAATAACATTTGTAAGTCGGATATAAGTCTTAGTTTATTTGAACTAACAAAATTTTGGTTGAAATTCAGTAAAAACAAACCCTCGTGAGACGTCAGAGAATGGCGGAAATTAAGTGTTGCCAACACAAAAAAAATACAGAAAAAAATAAAAACATTTTTCTAGATGCCGCTAGTAGAATATCACGTGACATTACCATAAAATTCTATGAAATACATAAAAGTTAAATAAAGGTTCTTTGAATACATAAAAGTTAAGAAAGAAATAAAGGTTCTTTGAAGTGTGCTTGTTTTTAAAGTCTCTAAATAACTCAATATAAAGATCTATACGCAAACATTACCTGGAATTATTACAGAATAAAGCTCTACACTATTTTTTTTTTTTTTTTAACATGGGCAATATATTGCCCATGTTAATATATTTGTTTCAACTCAGTGATGAAGCCAAGGGCCCATGTTATCCCTCGCATGAAATTTTGAGTTTAAAAATATATATATAATCTCAACAAAAGGAACTTTTCTGTATATATTTCTTAAAATTTTTCCAAAAATTATTTTTTATCTAATATATACGGTATTCTCATTCTTTAAATTTCAAGATTTCATCAAGCGTAATTTAAAATAAAATTGGTACTTTCCCATAATGTAATGTAAAATTTAAGGTAATATCTAAATAGAGAAACATGACTTTAACACTAAATAATTCAGATTCGTGTATGCTATATTTGACATATAAAAAATAAAGTTACTTTAAACTAGAGGTGGCATTTTGTGTGGCACACAAACTCAATTTAAATTGAAAAAAAAAAAAATTTTAATATAAAAGAATTAATAAAAATTAAAACAATATAGAAATCACATTAGTGTTTGTATCCTTGCAAGTTTTCTCCTTTATTATTTGTAATTGTAAAATTGTTTCATTTAAAAAAAAGGTAATTAAATGTAATTTTCTGTTTATTATTTTCTTGCTCATTTAAATACATAAAAATGATGAGCAAAAAATTGTGATTGGTTAAATGTTAGCCATTGTTTAAATTTCACTAGAAACAATTCAATTTTTTAAGATTTTAAAGATAACATCTGTGATATTTGCTAAATTATAGCTTTATTTGATCAAGAAAAAAAAGTTAGTGTACGTGCAATAATTTAATGAACAACATTAAAACGGTAGCACTTATCGACTTGACATAAAATTTATATTAATAATTGCCATGTTCAAGATTTTTTACACTAAAAGTGGTGCACAAGATGCTCAATGTTGACCACCCCTGCTTTAAACAATTAAACTTCCTAAAGAAAAAGAAAATAAATGCATTTTAAGAAAATTTCATGAAGTAACATATCTCTTGTTCTTTTTTTTTTTTGTTTGCATGCGGGAATTAAAGATATTGCTTTTATTTAAGAAAGAAAAAAGAAATACTTCCATTATGAAATTGAATTTTTTGAAGAAAATAAAATTTCTGTTACAAATTGACAATAAAGCCACATTTTGCACTTCTTTTAATGTCATATCTAAAAGTTACAAGTTTTAAGCTGTGCATGTTTTTAGAATGCCATGAATAAGTAGTATATCTGCGAGATAAATATATCTTAACTTAATATTTAACTGCTAGAGACCAGTGTCTTAATTGTATTTCATATATTAAACTTTAAAATAACTCTCCAGAAAAAAGATCAGACAACTGAATATTATTTTTTCTATAATATATATTTTATATTACTTTTATTGACAATTTTTTCTTGCCATCATCATTGAACTTGTGATAATAGGAAAAGCTCATTTCGATTTAATAAAACAGATTTTTAAATTTCCAAACAACAAGCGTTATCAAAATAAGAGAAAACGCCAACAATGTTTGGAAATCCAATGCAAAACATAATAATAAGAAGGTTATAGCGATGTAGCGGAAGTTCGTACGGACCGGGTGAAGTTACTTCCGCTTAACTAGCTGTTTGTTTGTTTATTTAGAAAACGAGGTGAATATGCGAATCTAGAAAATAAGTATTTTATAATTATAAAGTAATCAGAATTAGAAAAATAATAATAAAATAGCAAACAATTATCAAGCATGTTTCGCAGAGAAACCTCCAGATTTGCTCTTTTCTAAAATGCTCCGACAGATTTTTTTATATTTAACGATATAACTTTTTTAGTAATTCAAAATTTTTTTTTTAGTAATTTGCATATTTACAGCGCAACTATTTATAACTCGGAGGTACTTTAACTGAGCTTATTATGTACAATCTATGCAAATGCATTTTAATAAAAGGACTCATAACCTCAAAATTTTTAAGTTAAAAATTGATTAAAGACTTTAATCTTAGATTAGGAAAAAGGTTTGAGTTTTGATTCAAATATTGCACACTTAATCTGTAAACATCAAACAAGCGATTATCATCAGTGACAAAAGTACACATTAGCGATGCACAAATGAACTAATTAATAGTACGATACAACTTCGATTTGGAGGTCGTAAAAATAGCTAAACTATTATAGGCAATCTCAACACTCGAATACGCCATCTGGGGAGAGACCGGTTTCATGCCTTTAGCCCTTCTCCCTTCCCTCTCCTCCTCCTCTTTTCAGTTGTATAGGAATGTACTGCGATATTTTCCCTCTTCTTAATATTTTTTCTTTTTATTTAATAAAGATATTTTTTAAAAATTACGTGATACTTTTCTTTAGAACTATGTTTAATGTAGTTTTCAGTTCCATATAGTTTTCCAAGTTAAAAATTTTCAATCTATATGAAAATCAAGAGAGAAACTAACGTACTTCCTTCCTCTATGACTTTCCACACGCTAATGGGTAACGCATGTGAAGTGTTGCCATAGGTAGAGAGTTCTGCTCTACGCCACCTACAGCCCATTTCGATCGCCAATTAATGCTAATAGTTCTCTATTCATATAATCTATACTAATATTGTGAATCCTAGCAGTTGCTTTTGCAATACGTTTTTTATGGCTCCTTAAAATAGAATAGTTCAATTTAACTAATTAGTGTTTCTAGTATAAAACACTAGTGTTTTATTTAAGCAAAATGAAGTTGTCTTATAATTTATATATGTATATATATTTGTTAAACCATTTTGATTGAATCCTGAATCAGTTTTTAATGCTTGGGTGTGATATTTAGTATGTAAGGGAATCCGGGACAAAATGTGGTACTTAGTTCAAGATATGTTTTAAAAATACCGAACGATTAATATTAATAGTTGCAAATACTTATGTGAACACAATGACCTTCACAAACGTTTTGATTTTAAAATATTCTCAGTCAATTTATTTAGAATAAATTCAAATTAAATGGGATACTTCCAAAGATAGGATTTAGGCAAGGTCTTTGGCAGCACTTCACTAACACCCAAAAACAAAGATTTATTACAGGCGTTGAACAATTGACCTATTTTTGGGTTTACGAACATTATTGTTCAATTCCATAGCCTCTGCATTTTTGAACTCAACCCAGAAAACAAGGGAACTCCTGGTTCTAAGCATAAAGATAAAATAGCCATTGTGGAGGACGTTTTGATGGAACTAACCCGCCATGAGATACATGGAGGGGGAAAAACCTCCCCCTCTCCGGTTAGCTCAACGGCTATGGGATTACACCAAAACAGCGAATTTATTTCACCCTCTGTTCTCCTATTACCAATTTCTTTCCAACTGCGAATGTAATGAATATTCAGGTAAAATACCGCACTATGAGCTAATTAGCAAAAAAAAAAAAAAAAAAAAAAATTATTAATAAATAACTTGGCCGAATATTAAAAACAAAATTATTTACACTCATATCATTACATATTGACTTATTTTAAATAAAAAAACTAGTGGATAATATGTTGTTACATATGGCTTTATTGGAAATATTAATCCATTTACAATATTCAGCTTTAAGTGGACATAAACAAGGAGTAAAATGGAACAAAATTACATAAACAACAAGGAAAACACATGACAAACGCAAATTAACACAAAGATAAAATTAAAGTGTAAAAAAATATAAATATATATACAGGGAAGAATGAGTAGTACCCTTTAGAGAGAATTCATGTGATCTCTGGCATCCCAGTAAAGTTTACTAAGATCACCCCGCTCTTGAGATTCTTTGTCTAGTAAAGGGCATACAAGCAAGTGGTCTGAGTTCATGGTTCCCGAATTGCAGATTCGGCACTCACTAGATGGAAGGATACCTATTCTGTTGAGGTGCTCTGCCAAGTAGTCATGGCCTGTTGAGAGTCTGAAGTTTGCCACGGCCTTCTTACGAGGACTGTGACAAAATTTCTTCAAACTGTTTTGGATGTTAGCCCAGGGTTTTCCGATTGATTTTATTACTTGGTTGCGCTTTAGGTCGGTCATAAGTTTCTCGAAAAATTGTTTTTTAAGGGAGTCTGGTGGAATTGATTTATTACATTGTGGTTCGAGTGTCCCTTTCTTGGCTAGTTGGTCTGCCTTTTCCTTGCCATTGATTCCCACATGCGATGAGATCCACTGGAACATAATAATTTTGTCGCGTCCGTGATATCCTTAAATCACACGTGCCTCCTGGGTGGTGCTAAATGAGTAACGACAATGGCTAAGGCGATAAGTACCACTCGTGGATAATATAAACACTTTAGAAAAATTTGAATGCTTTCAAAGTTATGAAAGTTTCTTTGAAGTATAAATTTAATTATATTAATTTTATAATTAAAAATAAATTTGAACGTCGTTTAATTTATAACTCTATTAAGAAAAAAAAATCTATAATGAACAGCAATATTTAGATTAGTAAAAAGCAAAGACGTAATAGGGAGATTTTTTTTTCTAGTTCAATGAAACTCTCTATAAACTGGTATACTGATCTATCTACTTTAAAGGTACTGATCTATCAGATTATATAGCCAAATTGTTCAACAAAAAATAAGCACCTTTTACGTACTTTACAAGTACTCAAAATATATTTTATATTACTCAAATAAAATGTTATAATAAAGAGATATAAAATGTTTAATGAGATATAAATGTTAAATAAAGAGAAATATAATGTTTTTTTACTATTGGGGGAAAAATTGGCAATGTTAAGTTAGTTCCCATGATCAGTAAAAATTCGCCAGATTTTTTCAATTCCATTTCAAAGAGCGGAAATTAAGAATCTTTTGCAAAAATGTAGCAGAGTTGCACGAGAGAGCAAGAATCATTCCCACCGAATCCAGCTATATCAGGGTTGGCGCAGAAAAAAATTGAACAAAATAGTTGCTTTTAGTAGCCTAATGCGTGAAAATAGTTGAAAACTATGAAAATAATTGCATAAATAAGTACAAACATTCACCAGAAATATGATTAAAATTTTATTAAATGACTTAATTGTCATATACCATGATCCATTTAGTCAAGTCAGTGGCAAATAAGATGATTTTTATATACACGTTAGTGTTCTAGCACTAAGTTCTTAAATAAAATCAATTAGTATATTAGCAGAAAAATAAATACTTTTAATTACTAGAATTCATTAAAAAAAAAACATACTTAAAATTTTCTTTTTTAAATTCATCGTAATATCGTATTAAAAGTTGGGTTTTTTAAAATCATGCGAAATCTTGTAGCAATAACCACTGTAAAGGCGATCGAGAAACGAAATAGATTTACAATGGAATCTTGTGCAAATTGAACAAATTAAAAAGTGATGACTCATACTTGCCATTCAAATTATTTTTTACTTTTTGAGAAAAAAAAAAAAAAAATTCAGTGTGTTCAGAAGCTCCTGCAGGCCGAAAGTTTTCAACCAAATTAATGCTAAAAAAAAAACAAAAAAAAAACATCATCACTAGGAGTAGAGAAGTCTCTCAATAGTCCACTTTTCCTGAAAATAGTTGCCTTTTTAACCTTTTCATGCAAAAAAAGTTGCCATAGTTGCCTAATACTGAAAATAGTAGCATTTTAGTCGCCCGTCGCAATCCTAATATATGCACATGCAAACATTTCCTCAAACAAGTAAAATGATTGGCGCTTTCATTCGTTACGCCAAAATGGATTGGGGTTTAATGGATTCTGAAAACGTTGAATGGAACAATGTGATAACTCAGGTTTTTGCACAATTCGTTGCGAAAATCTACACAGTAAAGAAAAAAATCTCATTTTGGAAAAGGAAAAATTAAGCACTTTTTAAAAAACACCCAATTAAAAAAAAGGTTAAGGGCTTTTAAAAACGAAAATAAGCACCTTTAAGCACTTTTTAAAAACGTTACGCACCCTATTACTTAATTAAATTTAATCTATATTTATTAATTCAAATAGAATAAATGATAAAAACGCAATATTTATAATCCTTAGCTATAAATTTTTTTTCTTTCTAAAATATGAAACAAAGTTGCAAGCAGACGAAAAATAAAAGAACTTTTTAATATATAAAATAAAAAAACATCTTTTCAATAATTACGCTAAAAATAAATAAAATTAATTAAAATATTATTATACAAATAATCTGCATGTAGTTGAAATTAAATAATATTTAATCAACTGAGGAACGTTTTTACGAATAGAAGAGAAAAAAACGAAAAAAAAAAAAATTTATAAAAATGCAATATGTTAAGCTTTTCTATTTAAAAAAAATTAATAAAAAATATAGATTAACAGATAGAAAATATAAATCACGACGGTAAAACCGCAAAATTTAAAAAAAAATATATATATATATATATATAAAATTTATATCAATGATAAATATCAAACCAAGACAAAAAGAAACTAGCAAATATATAAGTTAATTGGTGTTATTCATTTAATTAAAATCAAGCTAAATATAATAAACTAATGAAAATCAAATTAAAATAGACTAAAGATTTATTATAATCCCCAAATTTACTAATATAAAACAAAATTAATAATTAACAAACGCAATAAATTTTATACCTAGTTTAAAAAATAAGAAAATGATAAAATAGGAAAACTTATTAATCCAATAACAACACACTTAAAACAAATAAAAACAACACTTAAAAATTACCAAACGGAAATAATAATTAAAAGAAGCATTAACATAAATATTAAAATCCTGGACAAGGTAGGATATAATGAGATATCAACTGAATTAAAAATAAATCTTTACCTTAAAACACAAAAATAAGAGCTTATTTATTGAGTATGAAATTTATTGATAACATGAAAAAAAAAAAAAAAAAAAATCAGAATATAGTGGAATTAGAAATGCTTTATTTGTAAAAAGATAAAGCTGCAATATACTTCATATAATAATAGTCTGCTTTTAGTATTAAATAATCATATGTTAAAGATAAATTATCTTCTGCTTTTATCTATAAAAGCTGGCGATTTTTAATGAAAGCAGATGTGATTCTACATCAGACAAAACTTGCAAATGATACAGCATTTCTCAAAAATACAAATTCATGCAACTAAAGCAGATAATAAAAAAGTTTTGTTTTTAATAATGAATGCATATTCTGAAATTATAAAACAATTTGTCATAATAAATTAAGAATAACGAAATTTGAGATACTAAAGTGGACTATAAAAAATTAGGACTTATTAATTCTCTCAAGTTCTGAACTCGGACATCAAATTGACAACATTGCAGAAATGCTTAAGAATAAAATATACAGAATTAACTTAATAACGGTCAGCTCGGAAAAAATAAACATTTGATTTTAATTTTTAAATCCATAAAATCACAATGCTAAGAATCAGTAAATAGCGCAAGCGCAAATTATGGTTGAGTGAAATCCCGCAATTTGATAGGGAATCAAGGTCCTAGACAATTCCTGGTTTTGGAGTAAAATTACACCCCCCCCCACTTTTTTTACTACCTCAGAATTCTCGTTTTTCCTGCACGTACGAGCCCTGCCTGGGGCAATTTTTCCTATTTCTACCTAGAGTACGCTTCCCATTATGCAATGTACTTTAGCATTAAAAAAAAACAACAGCCTTAAAATAAAAATTCTTAGTGCTGGAGAAATGATTTATTCTTTTCAATCATTTCCCTAGTTATAAGGATTATATATACTTTAACATGAAGAAGCCTTTAAATAAAAATCCTTCTTACAAGATGAATAAATTGTTTTGGACCATTACATATACTTTAGCATGGCAGAATATTCTAAATATGGATATCAGTTGAGTATTGCAACAGAAATAATATATTTTTAGACCTATATGGGCTGCCGATCAATTTCTTTTCACAACCAAAGTTTTCATATAACTATTATATTCTTAACAGCATTAATTTGCTTAAGACTAATAATGCATGCCAGAAACTTTTAACAAAATTTATGCAAATTATGATGAAACTTGTTAAAACTTTTAACTACATTGCCAGGGAACAGATGCAAAAATCTTAATACACATCTGTTCTCAAGATGAAAATTTGTAACTTGTATATCGCAACAAATTGTTATATATAAAAAATAAATAAATAATGTCAAACGGGGATGTAGGCTATGTAAGTTCTAAGGAGAGAGGCCAGTTTTAAGCTTCATAGTCGGCCAAAGAAAAGAAAAATGATTATTTAAAAATAGGCATTTGTATTCAGAGAAAATGGTTGTTTACATTGTTTAGAATGATGCACACAAAAATCAGGACAAAATATTTTGTATCATGATTCATAATAAATCATATGTATTTATTTAACCTCATAACCCATTCCTCTAAATTTTTTTAATTGGTTTCATTAATCCATTCAAATTGGAAATTTTTTAAATATTAAAACATTTTTACTTCAGATAACATTAAACTCAAAGTAAAAATTATCTTTATGTAATTTCATAAACATATAATGCAGTCAAGCTTTTAATAAAATGCAGCATCATATAAAACTGATCCTAGAAAGGAGCAGGTTCGTTTTGTGGAATTATGTGAAAAACATGTAAGACGAAAGAGATTTTATTTCTATAAAAAACTATATTTATAATAAGTATCTATTAACTTTTATGGATATCAGGATTTATAGATAGATACAATTAAATATATATTTAGTAATGTATTAAATATTAATAGGACAATTAATAAATAATGCAAGACTAAAAGAAGAACGCAAAGGAAATAAAGAAAGAACTATACAATGTACTTTTTTATTCTAATGTAACACAAATATAAGATTATTATATTTCTCTTACAATTATTAAAATAAAAAAAAAAATGACAAGGAAATTCATGTGAATAATCCTAACAGCTTGATTTATATTCTTCCAGGAAATCTGCCTTCAGCACGTTGTTCATCCCACTTTTCATGCTAGGGAAAAAAAGATATGGAAAATAAGGATGCATAAATTTTATGACTTTTTTTCAATATATATTGTTTTACCCGAAACTTTAGATTGACCTCTTTAAGAAATGCACTTAAATTTAACTTAATAATAACTTAAAAAATATTTAAGCACTTAAAAAAATAACTTAAATATGTTAATATTAAAGTAGTAACTATTGATTAATTTTAAAATAAATATTCCATGATTTTCCAGACCATCTATGATTTTCTAGTATTTTATCAAATTTTCCTAATTTTTGCAACTGGCAGTACAAACTTTATTATTAATTTTTTAGTTATTTATACCTTACATAAAATACATTACAATATACTTGCTACTGTTAAAAGAATTTTTTTTTCTGCTAAAAAAAAAAATTACAAGACCAATTTTTTTGAAAAAGGATTGCATGAATCCAAAAGTGTTTTACATACAACTATCCAGTTTTTTTTTACTTAAAGGTAATATTTTGCTTAAAAAAAATCAGTATAAAGACTGAATTCTAGTTTCATTTATTTTCCAAGGATATCATTTTTAAAAGTGTAAAGAATTTTTGTTCTTGAAAATATGCTTACAATAAAAATTAATCATGTATAACAACAAAAGTTTCTAAGATATTATTTAAACACTTATCCTTTAGAAGTTAACGCACATCGAACAAGAAAAATTTTGAATAAAGAAAGAATAAGATTCCATGATCATTATTCTATATAAGGTTCAAAAGTTAATGAAATCTAGAATTCTCCCCCTTCATGTTATTGATAACTAAAAGAAAATAATGAACAAACAAACAAAATCAGATGTTGTTGGGCATTCATTCATTAGATATAAAAGAATACTTTCCTAATCAATGTTTATTTTTTTCTAAAAGGTAAAATAAATTTATGAATCGTACTATTTTCAAGCTAAAACATTTGGCAGTCACAGTCTTCTTGATTCACCAGACAAGTTATGTAATAAAAGTAGTTGCACACAACTCATTGGTTTAGCGTGAGACATTATTAGCAATGTTTTAAGTTTATTTTAAAGTTAAACGTTGTATAGCCAGAATAAATCAAAAATTTATAATTTTTGAGTGAATTTTTTTTTCTCCACACACTTATGATTAAGATACAGCACTTAATGTCCTTTTTCGCCTCGACTGTACTGTTTAAAGTAATAATAAAGAAAATTCGAGAACTTTGAAATTCGTCAAGTACAGTTCTTGAAAAATCTTTTCGCAATTAGTTTTGGTTTTACTTTTTTTCCAAATTCAAAGCTGCCAGCTTTTTTGTTGGAAAAAAACTCACCAGTTTTTAATATGTTTTGTGATGGCTTTTTATGAGTAACTATAGAAACTTACCCAAACATTAGGACAAAGGATTTTATAAACTCTCTTGAAATATTGACAAGGTTCATAATCTTCTCCTTTCTTTTTTAGACAGCGATGGTAATCAAGATAGTTTTGCCAGCAATTTCTAAAAGTCACAGATATATTAGGATATCACAGAATAATTAATAAATAGACTAATTTTTGCTTGCAGTAATGATAAAAATTAAAGTTGTAATAAAGAATTTTGCAGTTAAAATGTACTTAGGAAAAAAAAAAAAAAAAACTTGATCAGTCCAAGCAACAGAATATAAGATTGAACTTTGCATGCATTTTCTAAGGGCAATAAAAACAATATACATTTCTTTTCAACTAGATACATTTCTTTTTTACTAGAAAATTTAACTAAATAGATTTCTCAGTAAGAAATAAAATAAAACAAATAAATATAAACATCTCCCTAATTTTTTGTAGAGCTTAAAATTCTTTCTTAAAGCTTAAAAAAAAAAAAAAAAATCAAAGTCATCTTTATTTAACATGCACAAAAAATTATTCTGTTTTTTTTAACTGCCCCTACCTAGATGATGTATTCACTTTTAATGAAAAATGAACTAAGTCAATAAAGAAAAAATAAAAAATTAAGAAATTGAAAGATTTTAATTTTTTTTTTTTTTTTTTTTTTAAATATGTTTAAGAACATTTTTTTAATCCATTAAATTACCTTAAAATCTTAGATTTGTATCCTATAAAATATGTATTATAACTAAAGAGTTAAAATGGATGGGGGAAAAAAGAACTAAGTACCAGGGTTTGAAATTTTTTTTTTTTTTCTCCCTCTGTTTTTTTTAAAAAAAAAAAAAAAAAAAAAAAAAAAAAAAAAAAAATTTAAACAAACATTTTGATTTTTAAAAAAGTTAAATTAAGTTCATTTTTCAATTAGACAACTAAGAATTTAAAATTTTTAACTTTTTACAGACATAAAACATGAAATTTAAACGTACAGTAATAAAAGAAAAAAATTTTAAAAATGATAAATTGCACCTAAAAATGTTAAATACAGTCAGACTTTGATATAAGGTCACTTTAGGGACATCGCAATAGTGACCTTATAAGCAGGATGACCTTTTAATCGATTCATTAGCAATTCATAACTAAGCACATAAATAGTACACATTATGATTTTTTAAAAATGGTAATACAAACAAAAACAATTGGTCATAAATTAAATATTTAAAAGTCAATAAATTCCAACAGAATTAGTAAGGAATTAAAGAAAGTTAGATTTTTTAAAATTTTTTTTAATTTAAAATAAATGTGCTTACAAATTTCCTCAATGTGTACATACATTACATCTTAACTTATTTAAAATTATCATTTATGCAGGTCTGTCTCGTTTTTGGTTTCATTTTTCGAACAATGTTTTCTAGATTTTGTAACTTCTCAAAATGATCCTCAGCTCTCTCATGGTATGTAAAAAAATTTCATATGACATTTATTATAATGAAGGCTTCTGCTTGGGTTACAGCTACAGTATCAGGATCACTGTCATTGTCCTCACTGTTCACAATTTGTGAAACGATTTCAGAAATTGTAGCTTCAGAAGTGGTGGCAATTTCTCACCAATCAAACCTTATCAATTCTTTGTGAACTGCGGAGTGGAAACTCTCTCCAGTTTCAGGTGTGTTCCTTGGCTGCAACATTTTCCTAGAAGTCGAGAGGGGTGACCTTGTAAGGAAGTTAAATAGCCTTTTGTTAGAAAAGATCTCCCCTCGCCTCAGATAAAAATGACCTTATAAGCGATAATGATTTTTAAAACTTGACCATATATTCGATAATCTATAACAAAGAATTCCTATTCAGTGAGCTAGGATTTTGGAAAAGTGACCTTATATGCGGGGGGACTTTATATGCGGATGACTTTATATCAAGGTCTGACTGTACAACAAACCTTCCAGCAAAATTTTAAATTTTACCAAAAATCTTCAGAAATATTTCTTTCAAATTAGCATGTAATAAAATTGTTTAAATATCCTATTTTAAAATTAACCTTCTGGTAAAATGAATAATTGTTCAATTTATGAAAATACATAAAAATTTATTGGTAAAAAAATAAAATTAGTAAATTAAAAGGAATATTAAAAAAGACATTTGCCAAATTTCTTCCGAAAACAGAATGAAAGATGTTTATTCATACTTTTGTAATATTGATATAACAGGGTTCCCACTCTATTGACAAAGAAAAAATTAAGCACTTTTAAGGACTTTTTCTGAAAAAATTAAGGACTTTTTTGGAAAAATTAAGGACCTTGCAAATAGTATAATTGTTTATCATTGAATAAATATATATAACCAGTAACAGTGCTAATTATTTAACTTTCAATAACTTGCTACAGTGCAAATTATTTAACTTTAAAAAATCAATAAATAAAAAAATAATAAAAATAATTTTATAATAATATAAGTACTGATAAAATTGTTTTAATTAACAGCCCAAAGTAGGCTCGTCAAAGTAGGACCAGACAATTTTTGCAAACCCGGCTCTGGTTTTTTGAAAACATTTTCAAATTGTTAAGGATTAACGACATCTATTAACTTATCTGTATTCCTTTTTTGATCATTTCAATGAAATTGTATTGTAAGGTTAGGTACAGAAATTAAAATTACTAATTTTTTTTCATATATTAAAAAAAGAGTAAATAAAGAAATTTGGTAAAAATATGGAAAAAAATATTACAAGTTTTTATATTTCGCTACAAGACATGCATCACATATTCAGCTGTGGACCAATCTTTGTAAATATTCAGTTACGCCAAAAAAATTCTTTTTCTTTCTATTAACAAAATGTTTAATTTATAAGGGTATACATTTAAAAAATCAATACTAAGAAATTTAATTAGAGTTATACATGAGAGTAGTTTTCTTAACTAAGTAATGTTAAATTAAGTCCTATTTCAAGTAAAAACGGGTCATACTAATATCTAAGCACCTTAAATCATTCCACTTTTTTTTCATTAGACTTAACTTAATATATATATTTTTTCAAATTTATTGCAATAAATATTTTATGAAAATTTTTATAGATTAAAAATACAGTTATGTTTAAGATTTATAATCAATATGTTTTAATTAGTTCTCAGTTAAACATATAAAAATGATTTTTCAAAGATATTAACACATTCCTATGGCCAGAAAATTGGTACAGTTACTTAATTAACAAATGATGATAAATTATTTATTTTTTATCATTTATAGGTAGGTGTTTACTTGTAATAGTTCTTTATCATCTTCTATCATTCTTAATATTATTCTTACTATTATTATGATTTGATATTTTATTTTTATCGTAAATTAATAGTTTTGAAAAATTCTACTGAAAAATTTTATGAAAAGCATATTAAAAACGGTTTGTAACTTTACCATTTTGAAATTATTACTCAACAGCAAATTTGTTATATTTAATTTTATGATGAGCTTCACAATTATTTCCAGCCAAAACTGATATTAGGAATTTACTTTACATAATATTACTAAATAATCTGACGAAAAACATATACGAATTTTAAAGCAACCAAAAGTTGGATAGAAATTTTAAAAAATAAATAAAATAAAAAACAGAATATTAAGTTGCAATGTTAACTGAGAAAAATGATTATTAAAATCTAAGTTTGAATTTTATTCCAATAGACATTAATAACAAAAAGTTTGGGCTCCTTTAGTTAAGTAGATATAAATTTTTATGTAACAATCTACTTATCCTTAAGAAATAAAAACTATAGCATAACAATCTAAAACTTAAAAAAAATTTTACATTGCAGAAAAACAAGTTATAAATAGTTACCAAATATTTAACTTTTTTGTTAGGAGCAAATCATGCATTCTTATTTAGTACTCAGGAATAAAAATTTAAAATATTTTTGAAAAAACTTGAGGTTTTCACCAAAAACCCAATAAATCTCAGGTTTTTGATGTAAAATCTAAGTGGGATGGGATTTTTCAAACCCTGTTTATTACATATCTGTTTAATTTTTAATACAATCATGAATTTAAAAAAAATATTACAGCGTTTTACAAACCGACAGTTACTTATTACACACTGAAATATTATACAAATTTATTTCATTCTTCCAAGATTTTTGGAAATAGTTTTCGTTAAGGATTCTAGTTCAAAAAATTTATCTTATACTTCTTTTCTTAGAGTTTTACTTTGTTTCTATGAGCAGATGCATTACCAGTAGAACTGAATTTCTTGAATTCTGTTAATTTCGAAGGTGAGTGTGGGTCTCCCACTCAAGTGCCTTAGAACCGCCCCCCCCCACACAAAAAAGCATCGTCTCTCCCACGTGCAGTATCCCCCTTGTCCACACTCTATTCTTTTCTTTTAGAATGTCACTCTTCACATAGAGAATCATTCGAGACAAAAGGCAGAATAAATTAATGAAAGAATCAATATATTAATAAAAGGACATGCTTTCTTCTCCTTGCCTGTAGCTCTCTCACACATCCCTTATTGTCTCTCTATAATGCTTTACTCTCGGTGCATGGTCTAATTCTAGGTGAAAAAAGATCGACTTTTTGTTTTAAAACATTGAACTGAAAAATTGTTCCAATCAACTATAGTGAAGCTGAAAAATTAAGCACTTTTAAAAACCTTGTACCGAAATTAAGAACTTTTAAGAGCCCTTATTTTCCAAAATAAAAGTTAAGCAGTTTTTAAGGACCGTGGGAACCCTGTATAAGTAATTAAAACTTTAAAGAAAAAAAATAATCAAAAACTTCAGATACTGTAATATATTTTATCATCTTTTAAAAATTAATTGAAAACTTAATACGCAAAAAAATTAATTTTCCAACTCTTTATTTTCCAATTTGTTTCAAACTTTTGAGTGTACTAAACCATGCTCAAAAAATAATAAATCTATCACAGAGGTAGAAGTAAGCAACTGCAAATATATCTTTCACTATTCTGTGGGGGCGTTTTAGATACACTTTTCCCAAAAAGATGTAGAAAGGATTTTTCCTAGTATGAATTTAATAATTAATGTTATAAAATTACTAGAATATCTCTTCTTTAAGTCAAAAACTATATTTTTCAATATTCATATATTTTTTTATCTAAAAAATGTAGTCCAATCCCTTAAAATAGGAAATAGAAGTATTATTAAAAGAATTATTAAAACTCTACATGACTACAAAAGTGTAAAATTATTTTATTGCAGCCTTTGTGATGTATCTCAATAAAATTTAAAGTTAAACTAGATTTCACAATATTTATGTAGCCAGATTAAAATAAAAGCTAAAATTTAAAATGAATAATAAGTTATTAGAAAAGTATTTTAAAAACTAAGTTTATATAATGTTCATTTGTTAATTTAGTCTGACAAAATCAATTTTTTTTTTTAAATTAACAAATAATTAGAAAAAGTTAGTAATTTAAAAAGTCCCTAATGAATGATATTTAGTACAGAATACATATAGGACATTTTTTCTTAAATATAGAACTACTATGGCTGCTGATTTATTTACATAACATTATTTCTTAACTAAGTAAAAAAAGATCAAATATTGTGAAAAATATATTAACATCAACTTTAAACCAGTTGGCTTTTCATTCATTAAAATATGCACCAGGTTTATGATTTTGCATTTGAATTTTAAAGGAAGCAAATTTCTTTATTCCCAAGTGATTAGAAAATTTAATAACGAATGGAGTTAACACAGAAAATATTCCTAGTTTTAAAGTCCTCATGAAACATTTCAAAAAAAAAAAAAAGTTTCTTGAAAACTAAAAAACAATGAAGACAATTGACAAAGTCACAATAATTTTACACTGTTTAATTGACTTAAAAATACTAACTTAGTTTGATTTGTGTTGGGAAAACGAGGATCAAAAGGAGCGGTCCAAAACTTAGGTTTTTCCTGCTCAGATTGAGACATGACTGCAACTGACATTATACCTAAAAAGGGGAAAAAAATATAAGGTTTCATATTTCACTATCAGAAAAATATTTCTGCTTTAAAGAGCATAATAGACATTTTTAATTTTAAACAATATTCCGTAATAAATTGTATTATATTATGTAACTTTATCAACCGAGCTTTAAAACATGAATTTTAGATTACTGTAGAAAAATTTGAGACACTGGAATAGTCAATCAAAACCCTGGAATAGTCAATCAGCAGTAACTTTGCCCATGCAGCTAGCTAAAAATTTATTTGAAAAGCTTACACAAGAAATTTTTTAACTTTGAATCAGGGTGCCAAGTTTTTAACACAATTAAAAAAACTGCCTTGCTGAAACTGTAGTCTAAATAGGTTTCCAGCCCAAGAAAAAAAATATTTTCAAAGGAATAAATACAAAAAATAAATTTTTAAATATTTTATAATTGGTACATAATAAAATTGAAGGTATTAATTTCTCAGGAATTTAATGTATCATTTTAAATTAAGTTAAAGCTAAAAAGCAACACACGGAAAGAAAATTTAATGAATTTCTTAAGAGATAACAATACTTTACAAAAAAAGTAAAAATTATATAAAGATCTGTTAAAATGAAACAATTAGATTTTTATAAAATGATTAAATTAACATATCACAAACTCATAGACAATAATTACCAATCACAAACATAATTCACAAATGAAATACCAGCTATTATGAATACTAAAATCTTATTTTAATTCTGATATATAGATTTTAAAAAAGTAGACATGAAAAACAACCTTCAGGTAGTATATTGAATTTTGTTCATTATAACTTAATGTATTCTCAAATACATATTGATAAATAATTCTATTTATAATTTTTAAGTTATTCTATTTCTTTTCAGTGTCCTGAAATAAATAGCTTTATTTTTGATTTAAACTAAACCTTGCCTTGAATAAATACAAAATTACAACCTTAATTTTCAAAGAATTATAACATTAAGTCTATAAAAACCTACCACACTGAAGTTGGAAACTTGCCATAATTTATTTAAAGACAGAAAAATATTTCTACATATAAGAACTTTATACACATTGTAAATATTAATAAATAAAAAAAAAAGATGCAAATATATCACATTGATTAACATTGTCACAATACAAATAAAAATCTATTTGTGACAAAATTGTTATTCATTAAAATATAAGTTAAAAAAAAACACTATTTTTTCCTACCCACCAATTTTATAAATGTTAGCCATTTCAGAATTATTTTTTAGATTACAAATCTCATACTATTGTATTTGCCTCAGTTGTTCCGTAATTCTAACTAAAGCTATTAAGGAATATTTTTTTCTTAAAGTTTAACCGAAGTTTTATTTTTCTCTAACAATTCAGTGCAAAAAAAAAAAAAATAAAATAATTGGTAATGCATGTGAGTAAGAACTTAAGGAAAAAAAGAAAGAGTGCTGGTAAGGGTAGAATAAATAACTTGTAAACGAGATTTTGCATAAATAACAATATTAAAATCTTAGATCGGTGGAACTTAATTTTCACCGATGGAGAAAATTTTGTTACAATTTAATTTATTGATTTGTGGAAGTCAGCAAATAAGCGGAAGAATCATGCATTTCAGATATAGTTTTATGGAGATGCCTAACAGAATTAAGTGTAAAAAAAAATATAGACTTCAAGAAATGAAATATGTGGTTTGTTTCATATTTACAACAATCCATATAAGTTTTTAGCATGAATAATTATTTATAATAATCGGATTCTTTGATAGATGCATCAAAAGAGTGCAATTTCATGAGTGAATTTATTTTGTGACCAATTAATACGGTATAGAGTTGTTTACTGAACTTTTAGAAATTTATAGCTCACTGACACCACAATTTACCTTTTCTTGATAATTATATTAAATCAATGATTCGGCTATTTTTTCTTAAGAATTTTTTTATTTATTTTATGGTTTTTTTTAGCAAACAAAACAAAAATGGCAGCTAACCTTGTATGTTTTTTTACACCAATCACTGAACATTTTCCTGAAATTATTTATATCTCTATTTTTCCCTTCATTATTATATATTTTTTACTTCTAGCACTATAATTTTTTTTCATCAAATAATCTTGATTTAACTTTGGCCCATATGTGAATGGGTTGGGGAGGAAATGAAGCAGATTTGGATTCAGCGATAGTACATAGTTTGTTTACACAAGCAGCTGCTGAAATTAAATAAATTCCATTTGTCAGGACTTTAAAGCTAATGAAAATAAGGTGAACAAAAGTCTTGACACCATTCTTTCATTGCAGTGTGGCATCATTACTAGATAATTCATTACTTATTGTGAAAAATAACTTTCATTAAAATGTATTTTTTTTGTTATTTTAAATTTTTTTTTATCACATTTCAATTGAATAAAAGAAAATTTAATTGGTGGAATTTAGTTCATTGATTTTTTTTTTCAAGAATGATTCAGTTCCCAGGACAGAAAAGTGGCACCGTTGAATGCTTAAAAAGGAAGGATTTTATCGAATTTATCTGAAAGTTACCATAGATCTTTAAGCAACCATGCACAGGTAATCATATAAAAATGAAACGCTTTTACATTAAGAATAATTCAGAGTTAGCAACCAATTATAATTATCTGTACGTAAAAAGCACATTTTATTTTTTATTGATGAAGATTTCTGAAGAGGTAATTACATATATCCTCAAAAAGGTAAGCACTTTAACCTATTAAAGGCATACGTTTTAAGAGATCGCAAAAATATTGCTGAAGTATTATTAAAACTAGTGAGGCTATTACAGTGATAGGTAACACTACACCATATTTAATGGGTTAAGATTTCAAAATTTAATTTAATAAAACCACAAATAATGTGTGAAATATCTAATAGCTTATTCGATAGATACACAATATTAAAATGATAAAGACTCAATAATTCTATCAATTTGCTTCGTTGTTTACAAAATACGGATCCTTCACAATTCTCCAACAGGGCAGTTGGTATTTGAAGTGCAATAAATAAAAGTACTAGTTGATATTTTATTCAGACTGTCTAACATATAAATATGTATTTTTTTTTTTATTAACTTAAAAGAATAAAACAAATACTTACACTCGTAGTTCTTATGCAGAAGATGAAGGGCATTGAGTTGTTGCCATAAAAATCTTTAATTTAAGTTAATCGATAATGATGCCATATTTTTTTAAATAAATTCAAATAAAAAATACAAATTTTTATAAAAACACAATTTTGAATTACTTTTATTTAAAATTTCTTAAAGGCAATTTTTACTTTTCATTCTTTTTTGTAACATTTATATGTTCCTTTAAAAGTTTCATTAAAATGTACCTGTTCGGCACAAAACGTGTACTGGTCCAATGTAGGCGCGGTTTCCGCAGTAGACGCAAAAAATTTGTACCAATCGGAGTACAGCTGTATCTGCACTCTCTGCATATTATTATCTTGTTTACAAACATCAGTGTGGTTTGGTGAGGTGTGAAGATTCTATTAATAAAATCTCATCATTATTTCCTTTGCCTTTACAGTTGCATGCTGTAAAGGCGAAATTCGAGTCGATATTTAAAAGTTTGTTAAATTAAAACGTTATAAAGTAGGTTGTTTCAGGTCAAGGTGTTAGCTTACATCCTCAGAGAATATTCTAGAAACCTGCTTCGTGTATTGAGCAAATTTTCCATACGATCTTCTTTGCAATTAGATTTTAAATCTGATTGCAATTGATTCAATTCATTTTGAGTCTGTATAATTGTAAATAAAAATTTTACAATACCGATTTGAAATCAGATCCCGATTATTTAATCCAAATCCTGATTGTGCGAGTTCTTATTTTGTGAGAACTGTTGTGGTTATCCTCATGTCTTCAGTGGTTTCAGAATACAGAAAATACTTCGGTTTCGAACAACTTTTGCAAGTGTTACTGCTGAAGGTATATTCATTTATTTAACTAATCTGGCATGATTTTGAGTTTTAGAATTTTCAAATTCTTTTTAATTTATTGAATAATAATCAAAAAATATTCCTGCATTGGTACCTATTTGTGTTAACTACATTCACCAAGGGTCAAAATATTTTTGTTAATCAAATAATTTTTAAAAAAATATTGCTAAGAGCACTACTCTGGAAGCTTGTTTCTTTTTATAATGTTTTTTTAGTTTCTCGTGCGTCACTGCTCGATTGTTGCTAAATTTTGGTTACTATTTAGGCCGAAAAGCTAATATAAAAATTTTCTCAAAAATGAGACTGTCAGTTTGATCGAAGTGAGGTTTCAAAATAGATCTCCAGCAAATAATAAACGCATGTTACTTTACACTTATGAAAAGACAGTTACATGTATAAGGATATTTTAAAAAGACCCTTCTCAAAAACTCCAAACCTCTACAAAAAGTTTGTGAAATAATTGACCGTTCTGCACGTAAAAAGTCTTATTTTAACCTGTAGTAAAATATTACTTTACCGTAATAAAATATTACTTTTACAAAACTTAAAAAAGGATCTTTTATAGCAATCATGACCTCAATAAAGAATCTTTTACAAAATTGCAAATCTCTTAAAAAGACTCATTGCATAGTTCAAGATTATAATGGATCTTTGGAAAAAATTCTAAATTATTTAAACTGACTTTTCCAAAACTTCTAACTGTAAGGATAATTTTATTACGCAAAGATTATAATTGTATTTTGATTTCTGTTATAATATCATTAATATTCTATTTTTTTAATAAAATTACAATTTATTTTCATTAATTAAAATGAACATTTTTATAACAATTATTTTTCTAAGGACAGTTAAGGAAACCAGAAAAACTTATAAAAATGAATATAATATGTTTATAAATGTGGATGTAGTGAAAATATATTTTGTAGATAAAGAATTTAAATTTTTGACAAAACTAATTTTTTTGCAAAATTAAAAATCTGAAATTTTAAAACATTATAAGTTGACTCATACCATTATAAGTTTCCACAAGAACTCTGTAACGTTCTGGGGCAATGTCACCATGTCGCTGCAATTCTGCCACGGGTATGTAATCAAAAGAAAAAACAAAGTTCTTAAATATTTTATGCATTTAAAAAAATAAGTTAAGAAATGCAATTTTTATAATTTTGGAAAATTTTCTTTTGGGATATCAATGGTTTGGAGGAATGATGCTCCACTTGCCCAATCTTTGTGATAATTATCGTTTTGCCCATTGCAGTGAACCAAAAAAAAAAATTTATTCTGAATAACCTTTATCTTTTTGGCTTCATCTTTATGCAGTAATTACTAATCTTAGTGATTCAAAAAGTTGGTCTCAAATATGTCAATTAATTAAGTTACAGAATTAGACCCAAACTGTCAATTCTCTCTCTACATACCTTGTTTAACAAATCTGTATCTTTTTCTATAAAAACGTAGAAGAGCTGCAATCTGAAAAACATGGCCCTTATAGTTAAATCAGAAAAACTGTCGATAGTTTAAGTTTCATAGTGTTAATTAAACTTGTTACATATTTTGCAGTGATTTAGAAACTTTTTAGTTGAATTCAAAATTATTTGCACACAGTTAAAAAATTTGTTTATCCAAAGATAATTCCATGTAAAAAATTATTTTAATAAATATTTTATTTGATAATTTACAAAATTTTTATTAACTGTTAGATAATATAAATTTTCAGCATTTCAATTTATGTAATTTTAAATGAATATAATTTAAATGAAATCAGCGTTGTAGTTTTTTAAAAATATAAAAATTCAAAGATAAAATTTTTTTGAATATTTAAAATTGTTTGACTAATTTTATCCTTTAAAATCAACTAGTTCTTTAAACCCATTCTTTTAAAATTTTTATGAACAACCTCTAATATATATTTTGTAAAGCTTATATATTATGAAATGAAAATCCTTTAAAGAAGAATAGAGGTTATTAAATTGAGTATTTATTTTTTATGTGCTACTGTGTTTCTATTTCTATTACTTGGTACAATATCTGCAAGCTTAAATAACAATTTTTATCACCAATGTTAATTTTAATATTATTTCTAGCGCATCCTGCTCTTGGGCTATAGGATTGAAAGGTTACTATATTTGACCTTGGTTTGAACAAAAATTTGAAGGTAAATGTTTGTTTTAGCTATGATATTGATTATTAATGGAGAGTGATATTGTGGTGATTAAGGTTACTGTTGAATGAAATTGTCCTTTTTAGTTTAACAGTGAAACCTTTCAAAATAGGGTGACCCGGGGTAATTCACGATCACTCTGTTTCTGGGGTAAATAATGATCACCTAAGTTTTAATTTAAAATTTTTTTTTTTTTTTTTTAAATTTGAGTCATGGACAAGAATGCTTGTACACTTTACTTAAGTATAACTACATTTACTTAATAATATTTTTTTGTTTAATCTATCAAAATAAGCAACTTTTAAACTGCTCTTTGTATTTTCCATTTCAAAGATGGGTCTCAAAATGTGCACATTTCTGCAAAGATATATATTCCTTCTCTTAATAATAAATATTTTGAGTTACTTTCTTTTTCTTTGATATGAAAATAGTATAGGCTTTTGTTTAATTGTTTCGTATTTACTGTAAACATTATAATTGATTATAATAAACTATATCAAATGTTGCCCCCTACAGATGGGGTATTTATTGATCACTGGGGTAATTCCTGATCATTGTCATTTCTTTTTATAAATAGTATTAAAAATAGTGAATAAATAGCTGATTGTCCCTTCTTAAATAACAGTTCATATTTATTAAGAGGAGCAACCATTAAATATATTTTAACTGTAATCACAAAATTTGTTTTTAACTGTATACAAGACAAATGTGTTCTGATTTGCACCATTTCTGATTTGTCTTACCATGCTTCTATCTTAATTTTAGTCCTGCAGTGGACTGATCGTTAAGACATGGTTCCCAGCAGATCACCGAAGTTAAGCATCACTGGCTGCGGCCAGTGTGCGGGTGGGTGACCACTTGGATTAGTCTGCGTAGGGACCGAGGGTGTGCAGTATTGATCCTCGTTAAACTGTTCTACTGTAAAGTGCTCACCTTAGCGTGCAGGTCGTCGGTCTACCGAAGCGGGGGTGCCATCCCCTCTGCAGAGGATGAAAATTGTGATGGCATGTCTTCGGATCATCCTCAGGGATGTTTCCCAGACTGCCGCAAATAGCCTATTGTGCACTCTAGTGCTATGTAAATGAACTACTACTACTATCTTATGTTTATGTGTGTACATTGTTAGAATAATTTTTAAGTTTATAAATTAGCCTAATGTAAATATGGTGAGAAATTATAAGCCTAAAAAGGATACTAAGCTTCTAAAAAGCAAAATTAGTGATTTTTTTTAATGATTGAAAATGAATATTTCAGTGTGAGAGCTGCTGCCAGAGCTGTTGACCACCTTACTTAACTTTACACTCTCACTTAATGAAGTTACAAAATCCAGCAAAAGAAACCCATATGGGAACTCTTTCTTTTGTTCCAGCAGAACATGAGAATGAGTCGGCTGCTTGCCTAAAATGTATGATGATATAAAGATTTTTGGGAAATTTGAAGTGTTAATCTTTATTCTTGCTTTTTAAATAAATCGTTTTATTAGCTGCTTAAACATATCTTTTTGGTTTATTTGTTTGATCTTGATGTCTTATTTGTTAATTACCATTGTATAATTATTTTTAAACAGCCCCTTTACTATAAAAACTGGTGATCAGTAATTACCCCAGAAGTGATCAGGAATTACCCCAGAAATGATCAAGAGAAGGGGTAATTCCTGATCACTAAAAATTTAAAATCTTTCAAATTCTAATTAGATTTTCAAACAAAAGAAGGTAATATAAGACTCATCTCATATATCCTCAAACTTCCAGTAAATATTAAAATTCTATCTTGAATAGTTTTTTCCCAAAATAGATGTTTGCATTTTTTGATCAGGAATTACCCCAGGTCACCCTATAAATTAAATACAGAAATTTTCAAAATTTTAAAAGGGATAGTCTGCCATAGATTAAAAGAACAGATTTTTTAAAAAATTAACTGACCACTTAACACTGACCTCATGCCAGATTTGCCTTATATAGACAAAGTTGTATTAGAAAAGCATTTAATAAATTTTCAAGAAATTCCAATATACTGATCTTAACAGGAATGAATTTAGTTTTGACAACCTTTTCCTTTCAAAAAGAAGCTTTTTATTTTCAAACATATATTATATGTTTGTCTAAAATACATAGTTATAATAAAAAGACTGTTTCTGGACATGGTCAAAAGTATTACAATTTTATAAAAAATATTGTTTTATCTAGTTATGATAAAATCTTTGTCTAAATAATCTGTGCATGGACAAAAATATGACTCCTCTTGAGAAGATGCCTACTTATGGCAGATGCAATGAATTTTTAACTAAATTTGAATTAAATTAACTTAAAAAAATTAATATGATTTCAAATTAAATTTGATGAAAATTGAAGAAGTTATCAAGTCTGAAAGTAGAAAAAATAAAATTTAAAGTTTTTCATAATCTTATCCATCTGTATGTTTCTCAATGTAAAATGTATGTTGTATCTTTCCCATGTGTGTAATATTAGTTTGAATCTATAATTTTAAGAAAATTTTATTTGCTATTCTTGCTGTTAAATTACGTAAAAAAAATATTTTTTAACATATATTTCTACAGCATTTTGTTTTTATTTAAAAAAAAAAAAAGTTTTTCTTTCTATCATTTTGAGGGTCTTTTTACATTTTTCGGTTAAATTTTTTTCTATATCACAAGTACAATATCAAGGAACAGTGTTTTCACTACAGCGCGAGAAGCTCGCATATTTTTTTTCTTTTCTCGCATTAAAAAATGATGAACATGCGCATGATGTAAAGAATGATGATGATGCGAACAGCGCGAAATTCGCGCACTCAAAATGCGCGAATCTCGCTCATTTTGGAAAACCTTTCGTCTCGTACCATTTTGAATAAAATCCGTTTCACTTTTCTACCTTGATCTTTCATTATTTTCAACATGCGTTTGTTGGCAGATGTAGAGGTTGGGAAACTGTGTGCACAATGCTGCAAATTTAAATAGTGATTACGAATAGTTCAGCATTTGTTGAAGTTCTTTTAGCACCCAAAACCGAATTAAGACAAAATATCGTAACAGATTGACTGATAAGCATTAGAGCAACTTAGTAAGAATAGCTTATGGAAAAGTAGATATAGAATATTTTCCATATGATGATGCAGCAAAAATATTCAATGCTTAAAAAAATAGAAGACGTTAAATACAGTACGACCTCGAAAATCCGGCTCTTACGTCCAGTTCGTCAGAAAAGAATTTCAAAAAAAGAAGATTGAAATAAAAATTAAATGTAAGAGTGCAAAACTGCAAATCTACTCCAACAATGAAGCAGTAGATGAAGAGGTAGGTGTGGGGAGTGAATGAAAGCTCATATCTGATAAGGAAATTCCAGTCATTTTTATCAGCTCTGTATAGATAACAAAGAATACAGAGGGGATTCCCCTCTATGTTCTTCAATATAGAGGGGATTCCCCTCTTTATTGTTCAATAAAGAGGGGATTCCCCTCTTTATTCTTCAATCCATAGATAAGACCTGCAGGAGGAGGAATTCTTCTACCACCTTGTTTTACCCCCTTGTGAAGAAAGAAAATTGGTTCTTTCTTAACCTTGAAGCATAGGAGATGGGGACAAGTTCTTTCATTCCACAACAAAAAAAGGATTAGTATCAGCTGGTACAGCCTAGTCGAGA
This sequence comes from Parasteatoda lunata, assembly GCA_949128135.1. NCBI lineage: Eukaryota > Metazoa > Arthropoda > Arachnida > Araneae > Theridiidae > Parasteatoda > Parasteatoda lunata. The sequence goes on from OX421975.1 coordinate 32,283,021, forward strand.
AGCATCTGTTTCAGTTATAAGTTGAAATTCAGCTGGCGTTTTAAGCCTATATTTTTAGTTTTAATTGCTAATATTATGTTATCTAAATGATCGATTACGGGGGGAAATAACGAAAGTTTGATTTTTAATGTCGCTTATTTATTATTTGAAGTGTGTATTTATGTTAAGTTGTTAAAATTGGCGCGTTTAATCACGAAATCGGCCTGGCGAATTCGATAATTCTATCAATTTAAGTAAGGTATCTAATATTCGGAAATCCGGACCTTCCAAACCCCCCACCAGTTCGGATTTTCGAGGTTGCACTGTATTATAATTAAAGAAAAAAAATTTTCAGAGTCTATTTGTGTATTTTTAATTTTTAGAAATCTCACTTAACTTTTTGAAATTTCACCCTGTTTTTGAGGAAGGGTGAGAAATTCTCTCCCATTTTTTTTCTGTAATGAAAACACTGAGGAAGTATATTTTGAAATGACGTAAAGTACTGAAAGCAATTTTTATAAATAGTACTTAAAAAAAGGTTGCATCAGTTGTTAATTATATTTTATAATTGCTGCTATAATAGATCCCCTTTTGATAAAGAGAAAGATTTGCTTCGACAAATTTTTTTTTGTAATTTCTGTTACAATTGAGTCTTTTTCTCCTAACTTTTACCTGCTATTAAAGACGTTTTTTATTTCTGAAACAATCAACTAAAATCAAAAAGTTTCCAGACAATTTTTATGATACTCATTAAGTGATGTTGCTGACAGATACCATTTATATTAATTTTACTTGTGCTAAAGTGATATTTGTAAAAAATCAAAGACGAATAATTCTTAAAGAACGTACAGTTAACTCCCAGTGAAACTTGATTTTGATTAAACTGAGCTATAAGCTAGTAACCATCACTGTCACCTTTTAAATAATTCAAAAGAAAAATCTATAGTTTAAATTGTAATAATATATATTGCTAATCCTATGAAAAAAACTCATTTTTCAATTCATTTTTTACATGTCCTTGCTAAAAACAATAACGATATTTAATGGCATAATTTTCTGTTAAAAATTTTATAAAACAGTTATGAAATTACTATATCAGGCATAGGCAAATGCTTATTGCTTCTTAAAATAGAAATAGGTAAAATGTATTTAAATAATTAAAATTATTAATTTAAAAAAAATATATATATATTTTTTTTTAAAGTTTAGAACTTAAATATATTTTAAGCTTCTTGGAAATTAAAAGGAAAAAAAAAAGGACTTCTTTTATCCCTAAATAAATGAATTTTTATATATATATTAATTTTTTATTAATTATTTTATGAGAATTTTAGTAACATTTTAAGCGTATTTACAAATTTTTATAAATTATTTGTATCCGAACACTGCTGTTATTTAAAGTTTATCTGGTTACTATCCACCCCTCTAACTACATAGATGTTTAGTCTGAAATCTATGACATTTCAACCACTAAATGTTTTCAATGTACTGTCTGATAAATTTATTATAGGCTATAAATTTTAAAAAGTGAAGTATGAGACAATGAATAAAGATATTTCACTATTGTTTTAATGCAAGATATTTCACTCTTTTATTGATACTTACTGTTTTTGTTCCCGGAATAACATTTTTGAATATTTAGTTACTTCTACGAAGGATATGAATTCTCATATTGTATTAAAAATATACTAAAAATTATCTAATACTGTTTATTGTCTTTAGAAATTTCTCTCATTATGGATGACGATCAGTTTGATATTGAGCTTCAAGCTCTACATCTGGTGGAAAATAATAATGTTGATACAAATACAGTGAATGATAATTCAGTTTCTAATGATGTTGAAAAATGTAAGTACACATTATAAATTTTTTCTTGTTTATTGTCAAAACATATTTTGGCTATAAAAGGCTTCAAGTCTTTGAAGTTTAAAATCTCCCCCCCCCCTCTTTTTTTTTTTTTTTTTTAGTAAATTTAAATTTCTTCCTCTGTATGTTTATGTAGCAAGCTTTGTAAAATTGTTCAAAAAAAGTGATTTGTTCAAGTTGAAAATATTTTATTCTGTAAAAGCTTGAATTTATTTTTCATTTGAATCAGTGTTAGGAACGAAAAAATTAATTGTTGCATAGCATAGCAAAGCAGAAATATCAGTGATAAAATTTTTTATTATCATTTAATAATAAAAGACGAATAGGAAAAAATAGATTTTATTTTATTTAAATCAAATTGAATTTTTTTTAATTGGATTATAAAATGAGCATTTAAAATATTGAATGTTTTAAAGTTATTAAATCTTTTACTAAGTAGCAGTAAAAATGACAAAGGAAGAATTCATTCACTTTCTGCTTTGAATAGTATATGAATTGAACTCAAAAAATTATATATTTTTTAATTAGTAACAGAAAATCAAAAAATGTCTTACTAAATTATCTTAATAATAACATTAAAGTTATAATGTATGACAATAAAATATATATTTATACTGTTAATTATTTTTTTTTTCTGTTAATGCATTTTGACAGTAAGAACAAAATAATTGTAAAGGAAAAATGTTTTTCATCTACCTATTTTTATCACTTATCTTTAAATTGCTCTTAAAACTTTTTTTCCTTTTTTTTAAAAAAATTTTATAATCAGGATATCCTATAAGTTAGAAACAATTTTTTAAAAATTATCTTATTATTTTATAAAAATTTTATTTTTGTTCTAAATCCTAAAAATCAGTTTAAAAACATGAAAAATGACCTTAATCTTTATTTTTCTAAATTTATGATTAATCAGTAAACTATTTTTAAAAAACATGTGATTTAAAATGTTATGCTAATAATTTTACTATAATAAAATACTGCGGGAAAAGTTATTTAAAAGCAACTCATCCACTCCAAATTTAAGCAAACAATGCCTCCATCTATTTTATTTCAATTTTGAGAATAGTACTTTTTAATACCAATATAAAGAAGATGTAATAAATTTAAGTGTTTGGTTTGGAATTTCAAATCCACAAAAATTATGTATTGCTTAAACAAATAAATAAGAAAAAATAGTTAAGTTGAAATGTATTAAACTAAAGCATATACAGTGGTACCTCGAGTTACGAGTGCCCTAACATACGAGTTATTTGAGATATGAGCTGTCGAACGAGCGAAGTTTTGTTTTGAGATACGAGGAATGGCCATGCAAGCCCTTTTCTTCCTCGGCAATGTTCCTTTTTCGCCCCCCCCCCTAATCTCGAAGATGTCTTCCTTAAAGAGTTCAAGTTTATAAAGGTTGTCTATCTACCACCTAACACCACTCCTATCCTGTAGTTCATGGATCAGCAGGTGATTTTTAATTTTAAAAAGCTGTAGGCTAATGACCTGCTCCGGTGATGCTTTGAGGTGACAGAGAACACAAACCTCACCCTTCGAGAGTACTAAAAGGACCACTTTAACATCGTGATATGCCTCAGAATTATTGATCAGGCCTGGCTGAGTGTTACAATGAGGACCTTGACCTCTGCATGGAAGAAGCCGAGGCCTGAGTCTGTAGCTTCGAAGGATTCGAACCCGAAGTGCCAGTGGAGTAAGAGATTGTGTCTCTGGGAAAATCCATGAACCTGGTGGTGGGTGAAAGAGACGTGAGCGAGCTCGTCGAGGAGCACTCTCAAGAACTGACGACCGCGGAATTTCAAGAATTACAGTCGCAGCAGCATTCGGGGGTTCTGCAAGAAATTGATTTCGAGGAAGAGCCAGAGGTGGAGGAGGTTATCTCTACAAGTGAGATAAAAGAGATTTTGGGAATGTGGGAGAGAGTTTCACAATTCATGGAAAAGAAACACCCCGAAAAAGTTGCCCGTGCATCGGAGCTATTTAATGACACTTGCCTAACTCATTTCCGCAGCATTCTGAAAAGGAGGAAGAAACTAAGTTCCTTGGACATTTTTTTTTTGTTTTTTGAATCCGGTGAAAAAAAACAAAGATCAGTGAAACGAAAAGCAGTGACTAAAATTAAGCATAAAATAGCATTTAAGTTGTGTGCAAGTTGCATTTAAGTGACCAAAATACAAATATGTATGTACACTTCATGAAACCACTTTTTGTTTGCTTTACATTATCTTTTATTATGTTTTTATACAATATTTGTCATTCATAAATACATTTTTCTTATTCAAAAACATGAAACTAAAACAATTAGTGGTAGCATTTTTGGAGCAGGAACGGATTAATGGCATTTCAATTAATTTCAATGGGGAAAATTGCATTGAGATACGAGCAAATTGACATACGAGCAAGGTTACGGAACGAATTAAACTTGTATCTCGAGGTATCATTGTAGTAGAAAATGAAACCTATAAAATCTGCTTTATTTTATTGATAATCTAATGTTTACCCTTTGATGGGACACTGGTGCCCCTTTTATATATTATTTTTCTTACATTCTAATTACAAACCAAAATATATTTTGGCATTTTTTAATAATAAAAAACTGTTTAATAGTTACTAAAAGAAATCCATTACATTATCAGTATTATATTTGTACTAAAATGTAAAAAAAATTAGTTTTATATTTTTTTCCATTCAAAAGTTTATCAATAATTCATTTTGTAAATTTAAGAAATTTTAATGATGAATAACTGTTTCCTTTAGATCTAAATAACTGAAAATTTGAAAAATGATTTTTGAAAGTGAGCCATGTTTAAAGGAATTTATCTTTAACGTAAAAAAAGACACTAGTCGTGCTTCTTTTCAAAACCTTAAATTATTAAAATGCTAAATATATTATTTTTTCATTTATTTTTACCTAAATTAATAGAAAATAAAGAAAAAAGTATGAAAAATAATTTTAGTAAAAATTCTGCAAACGGTTAAAAAGTTTAAGTAATTAAAAATTTTCCATGATTTTTTCACACAATTATTCACTTTGAAAATTTTAATTCTTTTCTAGTTAAATTTCTTTCTTTCTTTTCTTTTTTTTTTTTTTTTGATGTAAGTTTTGACAGCATGAAACATTGCTTATTTTTGACACACTTCATAATTAATAAAGTTGTAATGACATTTTTCCTTGCTTTAATTTTTGAATAAATCAAATAAACAGGTAAGACCACATTATATACATAACCATTTATTGCTATTAAAAACTCTGTGAGAAGTCAATGTTTGTATAATGTTTCAAAATATTTATAATCCATTTAAAAATGGCTCTTTATATTTTATTTCTTACTCAGTTAAAAATGTATATAGGGGATTATCTCATATAGTCCATGGCATTTTTCTCCCATTCTCATTTTGGTCTCTTCTTGATTCTATCTTGTTACTTATTCCATTTGTCTATTTTGATATAGACATTTCATTTTATTTCTGACTTTATATAGTGGTTTTGTTTTAATTGTCCTAAAGATAATTTTAGTTTTATAAAATTATTTATTTATTAATTCCAGTAACAGAAAATCAGAAATTTTAATTGATCATTCAGTATTTAAAAAAGTTTTAAGTATAAGAAGGAGGAAATACTCCTTTCCCCCCAGTGTATCTGTAATGGTGTAACTGAGAATGGGGGTTGAGGTCAACTTCCTCCCTCTTACATATAAAGTCCAAAAATAAATTTTCATTATTTATGCTAACTATTATGTAATAATGGATTATGAAAGCAAAGTTTGGTAAATAAGAATTGTTGTGCTTAAGTATGTGTTAACACAATGTTATTTGGTAACTCTTTTCAAATAATTTCTACCTTCATAAAAAGAAAATGTTAGAAAAGTGCTTGCAGTTAAAATAAAAATCTTTATTACATTAAAATGTTCAGCATATTTGGTAAAACATTTTTTATTTTCAATATCTAAAAGAGAAATATAGAAATGGCAAGGGAAGGAGCGTTAATGGTACTGAAAAAGTGTAACAAAAACATCCTACTTCATATGTAGTCATTGAAACGTAGTTAAAATGATTCTACTGTAGAAAAGTTGCAACTTGTTGAGTTTGCAAGTGGCATCAGATAATTTTTAAATTTCTAAGGCATGAAATTTGATGACGTTAACATTTCTGGACTTTTTCTTTGCTTTTTTTTCACATTTGAGGGTATTTATTTTTGCCTTATAGGGTATGTTTTTACATTTGGCATTCAGTTATTCTCCATGGGAATTTTTTTTAATTTTCTTATTTTTTATATTGCAACTCGCAACATCTCTGGCAACTTTTTTTACAACCATTCTTTACTTTTTCCAATCTTTAACATACATTTAATTCAAACTTCGTTTATTACATGTCAATTTCTCTTAATTACTTGTTCAATTAGATTTTAGTTCTTTTTCAATTTTTAAGGATTTTTTAAGGTTATTAAAAATTGTGCATTTTAGACCTTATAAATGCTCTGTAGCATATTTTTAAAATCTATTTTTGAAAGAAAAGTTTATAATTTTTTTTTACACTTGACACTTGAATGACTTTAATTTGCACTTGAGAAGAGTTTTTGTCACAGAATGCATTAAAAATACTGATTAAGTAGCTCAATTCATTAAAAATTTTTAAAGCTTTTTTGTAGTTGCCTGTTTATAAGATATTTTATGGTAATACTTAAGTAATACTACTCCTTTTATTTCATAATCTTTAGCCCATGATGTTCGTCATCACTGGAAAGTAGCAGCGAAGAAAGCTTTGCATTTAAGTGATCCTTGGGAAGAGTTTCATCTGGAACAACTTGAAACAGAAGTTGTTTGTCGTTATCGCTTCAACGCTGTGCGACAGACTTGGTATAAAGATGAAGTTCTTGTCAAAATTGCAAAAGAGGTAATAATATTTATGCTACACATACATATTTGGGCCAAATCGAATATGTGAGATTTTTTTTTTTTTTGTCCTATACTTTGTTTTCCTATTTTTTCTTACAAAGGAAAAATTGATTTTCCAGAATTGATCTTAGTGGAAATTAAGGTCATTTTTACAACACTTTCATAAAATACAAATTTGTGAAAACTGTCTTCACAAGCATTAACCCTAGTTAGTTTTGTGTAATTTGATAAAAAATCTTTTTGTTTTGGTTATATTTCATGAAGTAAAGAATTATTTTCAGAGTAAAGTATTTTCTTAAACACCAAAAAACCCTTTCTTTTTAAATGTTATTTTAAATAATTTTGATTCATTGAGTTATTTAAAAGCAGTTTTTTTTTTTCAATTAGTAAGCTATATAAATTTGTTGAATTAAGTGAACTATAAACCTTTTAAGATTTAAAATAATTAGTATAAATCTGTGATTTTTATCTCATAATTAAATTTTAGAATCGGTAACTTTATTAGATTTTTCTAATTTTAATAGAAAAATCTAATAAAGAATCCAATTTTAACAGAAAAATCTAATCTAATCCTCTCTAAGATTACAGATTAAATGAATACATAATAAAATACAATTTTAAAGTTTTTAAAACTATGTCCAAAATCAAAATTGATTCACAGTTTTTGATATATACAAATGTTCTGCCACTATCATCATTAATAAACAACTCTCACTTTTAAAATTAGTAGTTCTCTTTTTTCAAATGATGAATAATTTTCTTTTACAAACTTAATTTGAAAAAATAAGAACCATTTACTGCCTTTAGAACTTTTTGTTTTAATTGAAATAAAAATTTTTTCCGTGACCTAAATTATTTTTTAAATTTTTTTTTAAAAATTAAATAACCTAACTGCACCTATGCCTTTCTTTTGTCCATATTTTGTTTTAATATATTAAATTGCATTATTTTATCCTATACATTTTTCTGTTTCCTTTTGTTATTTCGATTAGTTAAACTTCTGCATGTTTTAATTAGTTCTTATTTTTATTTTCATTATTTATTAAATCTAAATGAAATGCTTGAATGAATTCTTAAATCTGAATTTAGAATAAGCTTTTATTCACCCTTTTAGCCTTTCAGTCATGGTGCTATGAGATCTTGCTACAGACTGTAAGTATAATCACACATAATTTACTTTAAATGTCTCTGCTTTATTTACATTTTAAATTACTTTTACAAGGTGTTTCAAATTTTGACTGATAAATTCAAAGGAATGATAAAAACAAGAGGATGAAAACTTACCCTAGAATTTCAGGTCTCAAACCATATTGAGAGGGTAATAATTGTAAAAAATCTGTGCAGATTTCAACATCACACTAGAAAATAGCAGCAAAAGATTTGCACAATTTTTCAAAGTGGCTGCTGCACAATTTATAATGACATAAAAATGATTCGTAGACTTACTTGAAGTCGACATGTGCATGTTTGATGTCTACCAAAGCTATGACAATTCCTGTTATGAGATTTTCTGGTGAGTTTGCAGGCATCACATAAACTTGTTATTTGAGGTAACTCCATAGAAAGAAGTCACATGGATTGAGATCTGGTGAATGCAGAGGCCATGCAGTCAACTTACTTGGCTATGCAGGTTTAAAATTTAGGCCCTTGATGCTTAGTAATTGATTTTCACCCTGGTTTGTGAACCAGTGCTCTATAGTAAGCATTCATCTTCTTGATATCTTTAATCACCCCTTTAAATTTGTAGGTGGAATTTTGGACTATCTTCTTTAATTAAATTTTTCTGAATTATGGATTGTTCTAACCTCTCTGTGATGTTCCTTTACATGATGAATAAATAAATAGAGCTATAGGCTTAATAGACTTTTTCTTTGTATTATATCATAGTTGAATACTTTGCAATGTATTTGAGTAAAAATATCTTCAAAATTTAAGATTTTTATCAAATAAAAAAAATTATTTTAAATGTTCAAAAATTTTATTGATCATAAGTTTAAATAAGAAACCTTTTTTGTGTTGATGATAAATAAATTGAGTACTAGTTTTTTTAATAAAAAAACTATGTTAAAATATTTTGCTTTGGATTTTTGTTTCAGAATATTTTAAAAAAGAGTTATTTGAACTACTATTGATATTGTTTATAATTGTATCCTATGATCTTTGTATTGTAGATTGCTATTATTTAAATTCTTAAAATGTAATATTTACTTTGCATTGTTACTTAAAATATTTTGGTTGTAATTTTGTAGAAAAAAGTGGTCTACTTTTACTCATCGTCAAAATTGGCGCACTGCTTCAAACTATGTTGCCAAACAATACATGGAGAACGTTGATCGAAATGTTTATTTTGAAGATGTGAAACTTCAGATTGATGCTAAACTTTGGGGTGAAGAGTATAATCGGCACAACCCACCAAAAAAAGTATGTAAAATAATTTGTGAAGTACAGTGTATCCATAAAATCATGGTACACTTTTTGTCCTATCAAATATAGAAAATGTGCACCATGACTTTAGAGCACACTGTATTTCATATTTCATTATTAGTGAAATATGAAATTTATTAATTTTGCTCAATAAAGAACCATATGAAAATATTTTCACCATTTTCTGTAGAATAAATGTGCAATATCCCTCAATTTTTTTCTTCATAGAATTAAAATTTGTGCAAAAAAAACAAAACAATAAGCAATTGGAGCTCCTTCTAACTCTTTACGCATTAAATCTCTTTGGAAAAATTAAGCTAAAAATTTCCTATTATGCACAATATTGTTTTTTTTAAAAAAAAAAAAAAAAAAAAAATTTATACAAAGCCACTAGCTCAAGGATGAGATTTTTCTGCTTTTTAGCGGATTTCCCCCTTTTTCGCTTTTGTCTCTCGAATTTCAACCTTTTTATCAAAAACTCTGATTCTCTAAAAGTTTCAGTTTTTTTTATAAATATTCCGCTTTTTTCTGACAATTCAGCCATTGAAATAAAATACTTATATTTCTTTCCGATTTTCAAATATAAACAGAAAATTAAAACTGTAGCTGCCTACCCTTCCACATTTTTAATAAGTTTAGCTATTTTCTTAACGTTTACGTGCAGGAAATAAGATTTTCCGCATTTTTACCCGCCCTCCAGAAAGCTTATATTTTCGTAATTCAGACGTCACTGCATTTTAATATCAAACAACGATTTTCTTATCTTTTTGATTTAAAAGTTGTGCATTACGATTCTTATTCGTGCAATTTCAATATCGTACATTGCAATTCTTATTTACACGGTTTTTTTAAATCCTATGTAGCAATTCGTATTCAAGCGAGTTTAAAATCGAGTAAATAATGTCGTGATTCGTTTATGCAGTTGTAATATCAAGCATGGATTTTCGTATTTACACGTGATTTAAAAATTAGGCTTTGGATTGGTATTCACGGGGCTTAGAAATTATGCATCATGATTCGTATTTATGCGATCTAAAAATGAGGCATCATGATTTGTATTTTCACATTTTTGAAATCCAATATCGAGTTTCATATTCATGTGATTTCAAAATCCAATATTGTAATTCATATTTACGCGATTTTAAAATCCAAGATCGCAATTCTAATACGAAGTAAGTTTTTTTCTTCTTGAATTAGTTACTGTAAATGTGTCGGTTTTTCTATCCGCGATTATTGGTATGTATATAATCATTACAACATCAGCGAAACTGGGTGATAATATGTTACTGATATTTTTGCTATTAATCATGTAATAGTATTTATTAAAAAAATTAAATGTTAATGTATGTTTTCAGTAGTTTGCTTAACTAGGCAGTAATAATTTTCTCCTTTGTGACTGAAGAAAAATATAATTTCTAGCTTTATTTTTTCAATTTGTAATTTTACTAAATGTTAAGTGCCGATGTAATTATTCATATCTTAATAAATTAGTACACAATTAATTTTTTGGTAATACGTATTTATTATCTTAAATCGTCTGGATTTTATTATGAAAAGATTGCATGCACATAAGATTTACTCGCGTGAAAATTCAGCTTTTTTGCCTTTTGGCCTATCTCATCCCTGCTAGCTTCAAGTTCAGAAGAAGCTGGACTAGCACTCTCTCTTACAAATCTTTCAGCAAAAATAAAACATAACTTTCTAGATTAAAGCTCTAGTTGATTTGGTATCTATTATTTTCTTCAGTTAAATAATGACTAAATATAGTTGTTTGTATGGTTAAAAATATCTTTCCTCATCTAATTAGGTGGATATATTTCAAATGTCTGTGATAGAGTTTTTTCAAAGGCCTGGAAAACCTTTGTTTCATTTGGAGCATTACATTGAAGGTGATTACATCAAATATAATTCAAATTCGGGATTCATAAGCTGTGAAAAGATGAGACTAACTCCACAAGTATGTTAATTTCCTTCACTGTTTTTTTAAAAAACATAGTATGCTATATTTCATCAATTCTGCTTGTGGAAATTTCAGATAACCTTGTATTTTGCATCCTTCGAATGATACTACTATATAAATTAAATAACAATTGTAATATCAATAGTTAAGAACACATTTTAGTTTCTCCTATGTTCACATTTTGTCAGCTGATGAGTGTGGTTGCAAAGAAAGAAACTTCTTAATTCCAGTGATAGAAATCAGCCATGATGCACATTCCAACTCTTAAAATGGAAAGATTTTAAAATGATTTTAAATATATACAAATAATTGTTACTTGTAATAATTTATATTTGTAATAATTGATTGATGCTTGTAATAATTGATTGATGCTTGTAATAATTGATACTTGTAAATTTAAATCTCAAATGTATTTAGATCATGTAAATGTTTAATAAAATTCTTTAATACTGGATGACAATAAGTGTAGGAGGAGGACTAGTTTAAAATTTTGATAAATTTTTAATTTATCAAAAAAGTATAATAATCATATCATCTTTAATACAGCTTATAATTTCTTAATTGGAATTTGAACATTTGCCTTTATTTTGAATCATACATGACTAATTTATTTGTAATCTTTTTTTTAATAATCTTTTCTTTAAAAGAAAGTTATTTTTATAATGGCGAAGGGTTAGTAAAGATTATCATGAAATTATTTCATCTACTGTTGCTTATAAAAAGTAAATAAGAGCAAAATGCTTTGTTTAAAAAACAAAGTTTTGTGCTAAAAAACTGAATAACTAAAACGTCATAAATATTAATTTCCAATTAACTTTTGAGTTATATTGTATGTATGTGAAAAAAAAAGCTGTATCAAAGACAAGTTACTGCATTAGTGTTTAGTTTTTAATGTTTATTGGGTAGAAAAATTATATTTTATTAATTAAGTTAGAGTTTTATTTTATGAAGTTTTTTGACAAATCAACATTAATTCTTAGCTGAGTTCTTCAAGAACTTTTTTGCATATGCTAAAACAGTTTTTATCTGTTTAAACATTAATTACCTTAAATTTTTAAAAAAAACATCTAAAAACAAATGTGAAGAAATAAATTACCTATCTAAAATTGCTAACTGCATAACTTTTGGAAAAAAAAACAAACTGCTTTATATTTTTGAGAAAAATGAGTTAAAAAATTTGAAAGCTAACAAGCGCAATTTCTCACAATAGCTAATACAGTGCCTTCATATTTCATCTTTTTTCAAAGTTATAGTGCAATTGATTATTGTCTGTTACCCAAAGTTCATTAAGAATGAGAAAACAAGATAACATGAGTTATATGTTCATGAATGTTATAGAAAAACTCATACAATGCTTAATTGAAATGTTTCAAATTTTTTTTTTAAATAATCTAATTCATATTTTATTTAAATTGTTTAAATTAATATATTATCTATTTTTCTGGTTAAATTCTTGCTGTTTAATACTTGTTTTTTGTGTTCACAGGCATTTAGTCATTTTACATTTGAAAGATCTGGACATGAGTTAATTGTTGTTGACATTCAGGGTGTTGGTGATTTGTATACAGATCCTCAGATTCATACAGCTTCTGGTATGGGATATGGAGATGGAAATTTGGGTAGTCGTGGCATGGCCCTTTTTTTTCAAACCCATGTCTGCAATGCTATATGCCATAGCTTAGGATTGTCTTCATTTGATATGGCTCCCTCTGAAGTTGTGAAAAATAAAAAACTGATTAACTTACAGGTGAGTTTTTGTTCTCTTTTAAACTTTTTTTATTCCTGAGCTATTTAAAAATTTTTTTTTTTTTTAAGAATGCATCCCCATTTATTTTTGTTCAAAATACATGAAATATGAATACATGAATTGATGGTTGTTTTTTATTAAAACTTTTTAACAGATTTGAAAAGTAAATATAGTTTGATTTAAATTTGCAAAGCAGTTACTATAGTCATTTGTTTAAATAATGATGTGTTTCAAATTTATTTTTTAAAGTACATCATAATAGTAGAAACTAGCAACACAACAATGTGTGTCTCAGATTTATTTTGACTTTTTGATGGTAATACAGAATTTTTTTTTTTTTTACCATTTACAAAATATGATTATATTTATGTGTGCATAGATTTATATTTAAAAAGAGTGATAAGATTTATATTTAAAAAGGAAATATTATATTTAAGTTTTCAACTAATAAAATTTAGGTTTTGAGTTTTTGATCCAATAATGCAACATTAAATGTATGTTTATTAACATAAAATTTATTCGTTATAAAAAAAATCTGATATAATTGTAATCATAATGATGAAGTCGTATAATTAAATTACTTTTAAACATTATTGTTTATTTTTTGTTTATTTATTTTTAAAGTAATGGGAAATTTACTTGAACTGTAATTCAATCCTCTTGAAGTTTCGAATCTTCTAAAAAATTAACTGACTGGCGATGATTACAGCTTTTCTGTGTAATAAGTAATACAAGAAGTTGAAAGCACTTGTTTTGGAGCATAAGCGATTAATTTTAGCAAAAAAAGTTGTGATTAACAAACAAATTTTTAATCACATTTTTTTTTATATTTAGTTGCCATATGCTCAGTGATGACTTTTCATTTTTTTTTATATGTCATGGCTTTCATTATTTTTTTAAGGCTCTAAAACAAATTTTTTTACTAGTTAAAATAAGCTTAATCTAGTTTCAACACTTCCTTTATTAATTATTATAATTATTGAATTCAATAAAATATTGCTTCTGAAGCTTGGACAGTGACAAAACTGGAGGAAAATTGTATCACAATATTTAAGAGAAAATTTTTGCGGAGTATACTTGGTGATGTAAATGAAAACAATAACTGGAGAAGTAGATTTAACTTTTAATTGTACAAGAGATTTATAAACAACCTGGTATTATTAAATACGCATTGTTAAATAGAATGAATTGGATGGCCCACGTGATTTAAATGAGTGAAGACAATACAATAAAAAAGATGCTGCTTTTTAAACCCAGTGGAACAAGAAAGCGGGGAAGGACGCGGTTGAGATGGGCTGACTTGGTGGGGTCTGATTTTCTTGTAATTAATGAAAAGAATTGGAGATCAAATATAAATGAGAAGTTGTTATGGAGAAATCTTTAGAGGAAGGCATTGGCCCACATTGGGCTGTTTGACCAACTATGATGATTATGATTATGCATTTCCTTTATAATTATTATTTGTATCAATTTTAACAAAATATCTGTTAATTTTCAGATGTCTTGCAAAACTAGAGTTAGAGGAACTGAAGATATTTGCTTGAGCCCTTCTTACAAAGAAAGAGCTCTGTGGAAAGAACATATTCGCTCCCGTACTGTTTCTGGCAACAGTCCGACATCGGGCTCATTCTCCTACATGTCTGACTCTAGTGACAGTACCAGTAGGGATTACATGTCGGAGAGCATGAGAAGTGAGAGCTTCAGCTATGAGGATGAAGACGAAGATGCGGGACTTGGATCGGAGGAACACAATTTTCCATTCCCCATGAATAACAGTGACTCTGGTGTGGGATCTGCCAAAAGGAAACGCACAAGATGTTCATCTGAATGCAGTGTTACTGATGTAAGTGGCTGATGTTAATTTTTAGTTCATTATTTTAACCCTTTTAGTGTCAGATTTGAGAAATGACTATTGTAGAATGAGATTTTATGCATAAATCAAAAGAATCTTAACTTTTTGTTAAAAATCTTATTTTAAGTTGATTAATGTGATTAAATATTAAGTTGAACTGCCTTCTTTTTACGTCAACTGTTAGTTTTAAATTCATCTAAAAATTTTCAACATCTGTCAATATTTAACTGCGAGTAATGATAATATATTTTATTTCTTTTTTTTTTTTTTTTTAGCAATAGTAACATTTGAATTTGATTCCAAAACATCTTTTTAAGGAATAAATATTTTTTTAATCACAATAAATAGCAAAAGCAAAAATTGTGACTTAAATAACATCATTGATCATCTCTTCTGTTTGAAATGATTGCCGGATTTAAAAATTTTACTTTAAATATTATAAGAAAATTTAAGTTTAAAATAACATTATGAAAACCATTGTTTATGCAATTATAAGGGAGACAGAACATATCCTTTTTATCTTTGATCAAGCATTACTGCTAAACAAATCATTGTTAAATGCACTTTGACATTTATATTAGCCATGGGAATTTAGAGGTTTAATGGCATATTAATTTACAGTTATCTAAAATTTTAGTGTACTGATCCGATGTGCACAACCAAGTTTGAAAAGTCTAAGTTTCCCCATGGATGAACTTAAGTAAATTTTCAGGTTTGGTACAGATCTTAGAGACTAGCTGGAAATTTTTATTTAATTATAAAATATTAGACTTTTGAGTCCTTTTTCAGCCCAAATTTTGTTGACTGTTTAACATGATGTGTATTATTAGAAGTTTACAAGCCAAAATGAGGAAAGCAATATTGTTAGGATTTTTGAAAATGTATTTTTTGTTGTTTATAGAGTGAACATTTAAAAGTTGTTTTTCACTTCAGTTTATACAGCACAAAGTGTATAAACATAGCCAGCCATATCCTTTTGGAGATAAATTGATAATTTTTTTAAATATTTTTTTTTAATAATGTTCATTTATTATGAATGATTGTAAAGATTCTGAAAGAGATATGTTTTGAACTGTGGTATGTTTCTTCTTTATTTTTTATTTTCAATTATATACACTCTGTATAGCGAAAAACAATTTTATAGTCTTATAATAGTTTAAGATGCGAAATTTTAATTTTGTGATATTCTTTAAAGGATTTTTATTGAGGTATAAAATTAGTGTTTCAAATTGGTGAAGTAACCCAAATCATGTGACAATTAATCAAGTTATGTGACAGTTAATCAGACAATTTAAAGCATAAATATTTAGTTAGAAATTAAAGACAGAGTTTATTAACTTGATATTATGCAATTGAACTGTTTGGGATTTTCTTGTATTATATAATCTTCTTTTACATAACAGGAAAATGAAATAGTGGAATTTGCTGAATTAGTTGCTCGCAAGTCCAGGCCTTCATGTGTGCACAATGAAGTGCAAATGCGAGATTTGCAAAATGAAAATGAGAATAAATACTCTGGTCACTCTGTTCTTGGGCAGGTAAATGAATCAATTCTCATCTAATTTACTTTTAATGAGGTATACCTCATTAAAATTGTGTCTTCAGTTCATAAATATTTATATTTATTTTAATAATTGGATAACTTTTAAACATTTTGATAAACAGCAGAAATAAATTTAAACTATTCTTGTTAATCATACTATATATATGTAACATAAAAAAGTAAAATTAATCTTTTAATATTCTTTTCTGTAAATCCTTTTCTTTTATTTTATTATTCTAGTCGAAACACTTTCTCACACTTTTGAATTCACATCCTGCCCTTAAAATTTTTTTTGTTTTTTGGCTGAAGCATGCATTAATTAAAAGCAGGATATTTTCCCCTTTGCTCCTTGTAGGAATCGCGCAAC
Organism: Parasteatoda lunata; assembly: GCA_949128135.1. Classification (NCBI taxonomy): domain Eukaryota; kingdom Metazoa; phylum Arthropoda; class Arachnida; order Araneae; family Theridiidae; genus Parasteatoda; species Parasteatoda lunata. Next base: position 32,299,654 of record OX421975.1, read on the forward strand.
CTATTTAATAAACCAATTACAATTGCTAAGATTTTCCTTATTCCCTAAAATGAATCCTTTTATGTATTTACTTTGCAAGATTTTCCCTAACTTATAATGAAGGAACACAACTTTTCGTGACTTTTATAGCTGTTCTCTGTCTAATAATTAATAAATAAATTTTGTACCCTCCTTCCCTGCCTAAGACCTCTTTTAATCCTTCCACTCGACAACGACGTTATATATATACAGTCGCACCTCTATTTAACAAACTTCCATTTTGCGAATTTCTCTATTTTGCGAATTTTTTCAAGGAACCAAGACAATTTTGGAAATTTCTTCGTAAAATAACTTTCCAAATGGCGAAATGAATTTTCTATTTAACGAACTTTTTTTCAAGATCCACTTTCCCTATTTCCCAAAATATTTCAGAATATTTCAAACTTGTTAATTCATTTCATGGGGGAAATGATCTTGAATTGATTTTCGAAGCCACTTCACTTTTAGAGAAAGCAGTAAAATCCCTTTCCCTTTTTGTTTGCATATCAAACAAAAAAACTCAAGCAAAATTAACGGGTATTATCAGTAGCCATTAAACATAAGAACGCATGTTGTAATGTATGTTTAAAATTACTTTGCAATTATAATTTTATACAGCAAATAAATGCAGCTACAATTTTATACATAAATTCAGCTTTTTTCTGTTGAAAAAGTTTTAGCATGGTTGTGTAACATTGGATAATGTTTTGCTCTATTCTTGCTTTGCAAGCAGATTTCTTTAATGGCTAAGTTTTATAAAATAAATAGTAGATTGATTGATTGAATGTAGGATTTAGTGGCACAAGATCCAAATGAGAACATGCTGTGTGCCAAACAGTACGGTAAAATAAATAAATAGTAGATGCTAGTTTACAAGATAAATGTGTATCAATTGCTATTTTAATTATGTCTAGTGTTTATGAATTTAAAACTTGTTTTGCATCGTTTAAGTATTTCAAAAGGTGATTTTCTATTTAACGAATTTTCCATATAACAAACTTATAATCGGGATTTAGCGACTTCGTTAAATAGAGGTCGGACTGGGTATATATATATTGAAAATATGATGACTTTTAAATTTGTTGAGAAATAGCAGAAATAAATTTAATTTTAGTTGCATAATTTTTAAATAAGTTGTATAACAAATTCAGTAAATTAAAATTAAATTCACTTGTGTATTTTACATTTAAGTACATAACATATTCAGTTAAATTTAAATTTTCTGCTGAAAATTTTTTAACTTATTTATCCACCCTAATGTTATAAAAATTTAAATGCATATGAATTCAGTTGCAAAAATCTAAATTTAGTTATTGAACAAATTTAATATTATAAAATAAAACTTAATTGCGAACTATAGTAAGCTACTTACTATAGCATGCATTTAAAGTACTTAATGGTAAAACTTACTTAAATGGTAATTTTACTTATATAACAGATGTATCCAATCTCTTTTGGTGGATGAAATGTAACAATCTTTTAATTAATAATTTTGTTTTTAAAGTGTAGATTTTAAATACTTTTTAAGTGCAATTAACAATTGATTCTTCTTTACATTGATAAGGATGATGCAATATAAGTGTGTTTGTTTGCTGTTTACTTTTAGTACCCTGCTCATATAAATCCATAATTCAATCAGCATTTTTTTCTACATAACAAACCAGTTTTACCCACATTATTAGGTAAGAAAAAAAAATTTGGGCAAGTATTTTTGTAGATATTAAATATATATCATGTGTGTTAGTTAAATCGCTGTATGCAGAAAGAGCTTCAGTCCTGATAACTATTTTTTGAGGAAGCGATCTTAGCTTTTTCTATCTGTATGAAAAGTCAGGAGAAAAAAAAATTAAGAATATAAGGGTGTGTGGCTTTTTTAAAAAGTGCTTAAAGGTGCTTATTTTTAATTTACGTTTTTTAAAAACCCTTAACGGTGCTTTTTTTATTCAGGGTTTGTGAAAAGCGCTTAAATTTCTCTCTTTTAAAAGATATTTTTTCTTTGCCTTGACGATTGTTTTAAATGACAAATAAATGCATTATTTTCACAATTTTCTCTGCAATATTTATCAGAAACTAGTTATTTTATCATGATTAATGTAAAGTTTTTGAAGATGTTTTTGAATTTTATTGATTTTATGTTTATAAATTAAGAACTTTAAAAAATAAAAAAAAACAATTTTATTACTGCACAGATCCTAATTATGATATTTTTTGGAAAGTGATTAAAAATATTTTTTAAGTGCTTAAAAAATACTTAAAATGTGCTTATTTTCTGGCTGTGCACTCTGTATTTGGTTCAGTATCAATGGCATGAACATGAAGAATTTTTTTTTTTTTTTAGATTTTTCTATTGATAGGAAAAGTGGAAGCTAGTTTAATTTTTATCTTTTTGTTAAAAGTTGTTAACCTGACTCAAGCCATTTCTGAATGCAACCATTGAGTTATAAGTACATTTTGTACTGTATTTCTGTTACTATTTCAGATCCATTTGGATTTAGCGAAATATCATGAATTGGGCAGATTCAGTGCTGAAGGGGAAGATTATGATCAAAATGCAGCATTCTTTCATTTAGAGCAAGCTGCAAAATGTGGCAACCTGGAAGCCATTAATGTCATTTCAAAAATATATTTGCAAATTCCTCATGACTTTCTCATTGCTGTTACTGTTATAGTAAGTCATCAGATCATCAATGCATGAATAAGAGGAATATTATTTGTTAAGAAAGACAATATGAACAAAACATGTTACAATTTATTTATTTTATTATTAATTAATTATTATTACTTAAGTATTTTTGAATAATAAAAAAAACTATACATTATTATATATTTTTTTTTTTGGGCTAAAAAATTAATCTACAATAATAGACCATAAAATATTTGGAATTTTGAAACTGCATTTTACTATATATATTTTTTAAAAAGAAAATATGAATGTTATTATTTGTAATAATGTTTGAAGGGAACACTCTTATAAACTAAAAATTGTTTATAAATATTCAATAGTGTTCCATATCTGCCAGTCTTTATGCTTTTTTTGCAATATTTGTTAAAAGTGGTAATGAAATAACAATTGGTTTAATTTCCTTTGAAATTAACTTCATTTTTATAGTTTGTAAAAACATTATTCCATGATTTTTAGGATTTTTATCTAAATGGTTTATATCTTTGTATGTCATGGTAGTTAAAATTATTTTAAATTAGACTTGGCATTTCATATACTGGAGAAAATAAGGAGAAACTGGACGAAATGGAAGGAACTAAAAGTTATTTATGCAATTGTCTTACAATGAGTATTACGAGAATAATTGCTGTTTGAATAATTAGATGTTTTTCGCGTGTACATTTAAAAAATAAAATTGTTTTAATATTTTTTAATTTAATTGTATACAAAAATTTAAATTCTATGTATCATATAACAGTCAGACCTCGATATAAGGTCACCCTAAGGGACATTGCAAAAGTGGCCTTATAAGCGGGGTGACCTTCTAACCGATTCATTAGCAGTTCGTAACTAACCATGTAAATAGTACACATAATGACTTTTTAAAACTGGTCATACAAACGGAAACGATCGGCCATAAATTAAATATTTAAGTCAATAAATTTTAACAGAATTAGTAAAAAATTAAAGAAAGTTAGATTTTTTTTAAAAAATTTATTGAAAATAAAGCTGTTTTCAAATTTTCTCAAAGTGTACATACATACATTGCATCTTACCTTATTTAAAATAATCATTTATGCAGGTATGTCTCGTTTTTGGTTTCATTTTTCGAACAATGTTTTCCAGATTTTGTATCTTCCTAAAATGCTCCTCAGCTCCCTCATGGTTTGTAAAAAAATTTCGTATGACATTTATTGCATTGAAGGCTTCCACTTGGGTTACAGCTACAGTCTCATGATAACTGTCATTGTCCTCACTGTCCACAACTTGTGAAACAATTTCAGAAATTGTAGCTTGTTCGTTGGCTGCAACATTTTCCTAGAACTCGAGAGGGGTAGTTTGCTTGTAAGGAAGTTAAATAGGCTTTTGTTAGAAGAGAGCTTATAAGCGATAACGATTTTTAAAACTTGACCATATATTCGATAGTCTGTAACAAAGAATTCCTATTCAGTGAGCCAGGACTTTGGAAAAGTGACCTTATATGCGGGTGACTATATATCGAGGTCTGACTGTATATAAGAGTTGGGTCGAGTGTACATACTTATTATATTATTATATACTCACAATTACAAAAAGCATACTAATTTTTATAATCAAATATATAACTAAATTTGATTATAAAAATTAGTATGCTATTTGTAATTGTGAGTACCATATGTGATTTGTGTTAGTGTATATCTTTAGAAAGTGGTTTGTTAATTTAATACTGCATTTTGTGCTCTTTAGTACAACCTCCTATTATTACAATCCTTTCATTATAACAACTTATACATAAAGTACTATTTACTATTCCTTAGACATCATGCCATTTTAACACTTATTAGAACTTCCAAAGTTTATCTCTATGTATCAACGGAAATTTAGTGTCCTTTTTTTAATTCTTTGAAAATCATTTTTAAAACTTCAATTGACCATGAGTCAATGGATAGCAAATGTCTCGAGAAACTGATTCAAATCACTATTTCTTTTGATGTTGCCTCTTATTAAATATGAAACATCTTGAATTTTCTATCACAAAAAAAAGAGTGACTGATCTAGAGTTGTCTAAGCATTGCTCTGGGCAAAATATTAAGGCATTTTTACATGGATATAAATTATGTTTTGATTTAGTACATATTAAACACTGGATTTTAAAAAAAATTTCAATCAGATTTTTTTAAAAATTGTTTTTGCGTTTAATAATTGAAACTCTGATAAAATGTATAAATAATACTTAATATTGTTTAACAATAATACTACAAAAGAAATTCTTAATACCACTAATGATAAAAAGGTTCATATTGTTATTTTGTTATTATTTTATTACTGAATAAATAAAATCCGTTATTTTATTTTTTTTACCAAATGTTCAAAACCTTAGAAATCACTTTATGATTAAAAAATTTGATGTAATTTAAAAGACAAGAGTGCAATGTGCTCCAAGTTCAACCCATTGCTCTCATGAAAGAAAATTTTAAGATCCTGAGAAGGCACTGATTGATTTTGTTTCTAAAAATTATGTGTAATATTAAATTATGTCGATTTGAAAAATAGTAAATGTATTTTTTAATCTTAATGTATTATTTAAGCTGACAACTCTACTGGATTTTCCAGTAGACTACTGGATTTTGCCAGTCTCTTCTGGTCTACTGTTTTAAATAAAATTCTTTTGATTTTTGTACATTGTAGAAAATTCTCTAAGATTGAGTTAGTTTCTTGAAAAAATCCCTATTGAAATAGAATTTTTGTTAAGATTATCGCTTGCATGCTTGAATATATAAATAAGTATTGCTAATACATAATGAAGCGAACCTCCTTCATAGAAATCAGTTCAAAAAAAAAAATTTGTTCTCAAGTGTTCAGTTCATTTTTATTCAGAACTCTCTTTAAATTAATTAAAAGAAAACTTTTAACATTTATGAATTAAATGCCTATTAATATTCGAAATTGTGATTAAACTTAATACAAACATTTCAAGTGTGTTCAATGTCAGGTTGTTTTTTTAATGCTGATTTTTCCAATTTGTGAGAAACATGCCCTTGTTTTAAATTGCATTTATTAACCCATAAATATAACTATTAAAGGTGGTGAATTTTACTACCACTAAAAAATTTTTCTATAAAAAGTTTACAGTTGTATTCATTATTTTACCAGTTCTTTAAAGAATAAGAGTGTTGATTTTTTTTTCTATAGGAAAGTGAAGAGAATTTAGCTATTGGCATGAACTACATGAAACAAGCTGCTTGTTCAGGAGACAGAGCTGCCATGATATTCCTTGCAAAAGCTCATGACACTGGGGATAATGTGATGTTAGTAATCTTATATTTTTGTATAGTTTAAGTTATAAAACTAAACAAATAGTTTGTGTTATGTAAGCTAATCTTTTCCAATAATGACATATATTTCATGTTTCATTTTTAGCCACAAGATCATAAATTTTTTTGGTTGATTGTTATTTATTGTTGATAAATTTCATTTACCTCATTTTGTACCTTGCAGATGGCTCTTTATGGAAACTTGGAAAAACCTGGTAATCTCCAGGAGTTTTAAAAATATTATTAGAAAGTGCAGAGTTCTTATAAAGTGAAATTTGTTACAAAATTCATAAAAAAATTTTTTTTGTTTAAATTTTACTTTTTATTTTATTTATAAGCACAATGAAAATCTTTAACGATAGTAATATTTTGAGAAACAAAATGTTCAAAAGATGTAATTACTATTGTGAAAAAGGTCATTTCTGTGTGGTAATATTTTTTCAGGGATTTCTAAAGGCATGACAAATAGGTTGCTTTGGAAGTAGAAATACTAGTAATCATAAATTAATTTTATTATGAACTGTAGTTTAAAAGGTGAATAATAACAAACAAATTCACATTATTATCATGTTTTAGCATGCCTCTTAAGGAACTCAACTATGAAGGAACTCATTCAAAAAAAGCAGAATTGTTAAAGTACTTTTATAAATTGTTTTTTTAAAAAAAAAAAATATTTAGATAAGGAATTGTATCTTGTAAAAATGACTGAAAAATTATTTTAATCTAAAATATATTGTCCTTTACCCAGAAAAAATAATTAATAAAATTTAAATTACCAGTTAACTGCTGGCAATAAATGTGATTTTGTTATTTTGTGGTCGTGAGTTTGGGTATTAAAGATATAATAGGTTTTGCTAATAAAATATCCCACCAAAGGCGATTTTAAAATTATGTACCTCAAAATTTTGAAGATTAACCCTTTTTTAATATTAAAAACTATTTTCTAGTTTAAAAAATACTTGAAAAGAGTATTTGGAATATAAAAAAATCAAAAAATCTCCTCCTTAAAATTTCTTTCGATTCCCCATCTGTGAGTTCCAAAAACTCTAGGTAACCCAGTGATCTTTTTTTGTATCTACTTCAGGCATAGTTTATAACACCTTAAGACGACTTAAATCAACTTTTATAGATTATTTAATATTGTCCAAACTTTGGTAAGAACAACATAGAGGTGTAAAACAAGTGGTCATCTATTTTGTGTGGCCAATCTAAGCAATAAAAGAAAGAAAAAAACCTCATAACTAGTTAAGAAATATTTAAATCTGTTTTTCAACCTATTTTCAATACATTTTGAAAAAGAAAAAAAAGAAAAGAAAACTATTACATTAAAATTCCAAAATCTAAAGAAAGAAAACACTTATTTTTTTAAAAAAAAAAAGTTTGACTTCATTTAAATCATGTTCAAAAATGTAGTTCAAAGATTTATTTGAAACTCAAACATAAATAATTTTTATGTTGTAAAGTTAAGCATTAATGTGAAGTGTTCAGGCTGCACAATTTCAAGACTAGCAGCATGATGGTGGAAATGTAGTCAGCATTGTGCACCGAATTCATTCACTTCCCAGACAAGCTGGTACTCATTGATCTGAAGATGGTTAGGCTTCAAGACACCAGTGGTGATAAAACCAGAGTCCTATATATATATATATATTTTTTTTACAATTAAAGTTACAAACTTGTTTAATTTCAAGTGTGCAAAACTTCAAATGTTTTTTAATTTGAAAACAAAATACATATACAAGGGAATCTGTCTGAGTTAACCACTTTTGGAACAATAATTTGATGTTCTACCTGAATGCATAATCAGCTTATAAAGGGGGAATTTAGTTGCTTTTGTCTATCATTAAGATCAATTTTTAGGATCAACTAACACAGGTGGTCAACTTAACAGATACTTTGTAAATGTGGACATAAAAATTACTCTCAGTTTCTGAGACAAATAGATATTGTTTCTATTATGCTGAGGAATGTTCAAAGTTTGTGATAATTTCTTTTTTGTTTGTGTAGAGAAAAGAATTGGAAAGAGGCTGTTTATTGGTATGAGAAAGCCATTAAAACAGAAGAGATTGATGAAGGAGGAGAATATGATGCATGCATGCATGATCCTAGTTATGAACTTCTTGCTCGCCAGGCAACCCTTTACAAGAAGGGTGGATACCAACTACAAAAAGATCCTTGCAAAGCTGGTGAGTCTGCTCATAAAAGTTGCCTGTGGCTGTACATTTATTTTATTCATATGTATGAATCAATACATTATATTAACATGTATTATAAGAAAGCCCTACCAACAATTTTACATTGTCCCCAGTTTTGTGCAAAATTTGCTCAATATGGCAAATTTTATATATAATATAAAATTTGCCTGTGTGAAATGGCTTTACATTTTTTTTATTCATATTTTTAAATTAATACGTTATGTTAACACATATTATTAGAATACCATGCCAACTATTTTACATTGTCGCCAGTTTGGTTCAAAAGTGGCTCAATATGGGTCCTGTGAGAATATGTATCAAGGGTCCAATATTGGAATGTCTAGATTTGTCAATATTGGCCTATATACAATCAATATACGGCCTATATTGGCTGAATAATGACTATAAAATATCTGGTAAATCTGCCAATTCTATATAGGGCCGATATTGGTTATAAGTGGCTGCAAAATATCAGGTGAATCAGACAATTCAATATAGGTACTATATCGGAAAATAACGACCTTTTGAACCAGTATTGAGCCAAGATTCGTGAATATTGGTCCAATTAGAACCCAAGTTATTTTGCTGCTAGGGTAGTATTTTAACAATGAAATTTTTTTTTTGTTTAATTCTTTTACTTGTATTTTGTCAAAAATTACTTCATCATGTAACTCAAAATACTTCTTAATAGAATCTTCTTCGTCATTTAAAACAATACTTTTATTTTCATTATAGAAACATAAATTTTTTTATTCATACTCACAAAATAACTGTGCCATGTTAGTAAGTCAGTCTGTCATATGCAATGCGATATTTATAATTTGTTTAAGTTTTTTTTTTTTTAAAAAAAAGAAAAAAACTTGAGAACTTTTTACTTGGAATTTGTCAAAAATAATTTCTTCATATAATGCTTAACTTCTCCTTAATAGACTCTTTGTACTTTATGCTTTTATTTTTATTATAGAAATGCTAATTTTTGTTCATACTTACTATATGTGTCATACTTTTAAATTAATCAGACATATGCCGTTCAGTAATCAAGTGTTGTATTTACATTGAATTGTATTTTGATAAAGTTAATTTTTTTTTTGTTAAACTCAAAAAACTTTTTTATTTAGATTTTGTAATGAAAGAAAAAGAAATTTCTTCAAATAACTTTAAAAAATTCTTAATCAAACCTTTGTCATATTAAAACAATATTTATTTACTTATTTTTTCATCATAGAAATGCAATTTAATATGTTCTTTTTAGGTGAATTATTCAATTTGGCTGCTGAAACTGCTTTAGCTTGCATGAAAGGGAAAGTTGCTAACAAGTACTACATGTATGCCGAAGAAGCAATGGCTGAGGCTGATGAATAATTTTGAATTATGATTTTTTTTTCTGTTATTTTATGGTTTTCATATTTGTGTTCCATAATACACACATGTTTATTTGTATTTAAATAGATTTGCTCATTTATGAAGCTCATGATTTGCAATTGTTAAGTTGGGAATTACTTTTAAATTAATTTATATTTTAAACCTTAAGCACTTGGTCTGGTCCATCATCAACATTTAATTAAATTTAATAGAGTGAAGCAATTTGTTAATCACAATCCACATTTTCCTTTAATTTTAGTTGCATCTCATTGAATATTGGTTTCTTTTTTTTTTTTCCTAAAAAAAATTTCAGTGGGCAAAGCTATTTATTAAATTGAAGCATGACTTTCTAATCATAACTGTCTTCACACAACAAAAATGTTATAAAAAGCGCAAAATTTTAATATTTATTATATTGTAGCTAATTTTACATCAAAAAAGCTTCATCTAACAAGCTTGTATATTTTTTTATTGTTTTCAAAATAATAGTAATATAAACTAGCTGAATTGTAAATAACTTAAGTGTTTAAAATATGCGCTGTAATGCATTTAAAACTGCAGCTGTCAGTAGTTTAAAAATCAATATAATAAGTTGTTTAAGTAACATTGGCCAACAAATTGTAGAGTTAAATCGCAAAAATTCTACATGATGATTTTAATATGTGTTTGGGCAGCAAATCTAAAATCCCATGCAAAAAAGTCTTTCTTACAATCTGGAGTGATTTAGCTTAAAATAGTAATATCCACATTTTGAACGTTTTTTAGATAAAAAGGTGAAAAATTAAATGAAAAGGTAAGGGTCTTTTGCATTTAATTAGATGTTCATTTTGTGAAGAATTAATAAAAAATTATTTAAAGTTCAAAATCAATTTTTGAATATATTTTTTTAATTTTATGTATTTTTTAAAATTATTATTGTTAATATGTATATAAATTTATCCTATATCTGTATAGTCTTTAGTCTTACGACTCCTGCCTCTTCACTGCCTATTTTTTATTTACTTTTTTAATATGCAAAAAAATTAAAGGTTTCAAAATTTTAGATATTATACTAATTTTTTTCTCTAGAACAGTTTTGCTCTTTTGAGCTTAAATTGTAGATCCAAAGTCATTGCTTATTGACTAAAATTTGTTGCAAACACTTTTTGTAATTTTCTCAATATTTTCATCAAACATACTTCAGTTTCTTCAGTTCATCAAACAAATTCTTTTGAAGCTTGCAGTTTGTTTTCATTGTAGAACGTGGTTAATTTTTAAGAAACAAAAAATCACTTAACACCTTTTTTTTTGTTATAAAAAATCTAAAATTATTTAAACATTTAATTTTAGCATGTTAGCTTTATTGCCCAAAACTGGTTTATTTTAATGTTCTCATAGATTCAGATTCTTTGACTAAATATTGACAACAATTGTTCAGTAGTGATTTTTATTTTTTTCTCCAGTTTTTGTTGGCTAGGGACATTTTTTTACAGGGGCTCTAAATTTGAACCATTGTAATAGACAATACTAAATGATTTAATAACCAGTCTACTTAATTCATGATTCTGAGTTACACTGAGGTGATATAAAATTAGTTTTCAGCAAAAACTTATATTTAATAAGATGGACTAAGATGATAACATATTTAATTAAAATAAGTTGATTAATTAATTAAAGTACAATTTGTTTGTGAGTGCAGTCAAATACTCATGATCTTTCATATTTGCTCCATTATGTGTGTTTTGGTCGCTTGTTTGTTTGTATGTTTTTGTGATATTTTTATAAAATGATGAAGTTTCCATTTTGTTTTCTTTTTTTGCTACGTGTATTATGTTTTTTTTCATTTTTGTAAGTTTGTTCCAAGTTTCTATAAGTTTAACGTGTAGCTTTACTTGCTCATTTGTCATTCATACATTTATGCCTCTTTAAATTTTAAAATACTATTATTTCTTTTCAATTTAATGACAAGAAATAATAGTATTTTAAAATTCTTTAGTTTTGAAAATGATTTTACTTTTCAATATAAAAATATGCTTTTGCAGATTTGTTTTACTCAAATTATTTCATCCACATATTGATTCTTCATGTTCTTCTCTTACTTTTTTTTTCTTGTTTATCATGCGTGTACGTATCCACACTTAAAATGGCCTAATTAAAGACACTAAAACTCATAAGCAAACTTGTTTTTTTTTAAGGGATAAATGCTGAATGCAATTTGATACTTATTAGTTTTAGAAAGTCTTTTTAACTTTAGGATGTTTGAATTTTTTTTTTTGAAATATGTTTGTAGGGTTTGTAGCATTTCTGGTTGTACTTAAAATAGTCTGTATGTTTTTAATTTAATAAGATACTTTAATTTTGATGGGGAAGAAGTGTTAGTGAAAAGTAACAAAAAAGGCTTTTTTTAAAAAATTTAATAAAATGCACTCTTATAAGTCATGTTGACAAAGGTAATAGTGAAGGTTGATTTTAGTTATATTTATAGTGTTTATACAGCCACTTTAAACTTTTCAATTCTTTTCATATTACATTTGTAATTGGCTGTAATTATTATTTTAAAATAATCAAATTCTACTTTCAAAAAAAATTGCATTTTTAATTAAAAAAAGTAATTTATTTAGCTTTTTGTGAAATACAAAATTATTAAGAAATCCAAAAATTTGAATTTGAATTGCTTTTATAGTTATTGTGTTCTTTAATATTTTTACTATTTTTATGATAATATAATATAAATATAAATCAATATATAATATAAATCAAAAATGGTTAATAAGCTGAAAATTGTTGCATAAAATAGCATGATTAAGTTTTTATTTTTTCCTGTTATTTTTTAATTTTATTTTTCACTTAGTTTCAGAGATCTCTTTCATCTGTTTTTTTATTTTTTATTATTATTGTATTTGTAGTATTCTCTTTTTTTTGTCATGGTTGTTTTATTGCTACTTTTCATAATGGTGCTGTGTTTGAATTTTTCGACTTAATAACTTTGCCAAATGGAAACAAAAAAGTCAAAAACACTTTCAAAGCTATGATCTTCTAGGTATCTTGTATGTGATGTATATTATTGTGTAACTCACAAATGTTTTATTTCAATTGCGCTTGCTTCCTTTCTGTTCTTTGTGTGTTGACATCTTTTGACAGCTTATCCTTGTGTTTTTGTATGATTTAGTGAATTTAGAAAGGCTGATGTGTGTGACTTAGTATGCTTTTCATTTTATATGTGGGCTTTGATATTTGTAAAAATAATCTCAACAATTTGTTATACTTACATTCAGCTCTCTATTTACTGAATTTTTTATATTTTTACTATGAGTAGTCATATCTTTATGTATAGTGTTAACTAAACATATACTCTTTGTGAAAGAAATAGGTGGTTCAATACATGTTTCAACTCTCTATTATTATTATTATTTTCCATTGCAGTATTGCTTCTAAACAGTGTTTTATTGGTAAAAGTAAATTAAGGGAGACTTTTTAAGTTTAAATATATATGAGTATATATTTAAACTTGTTTTGTGACAACTACCCTTAATATACATTTTTTCAATTTTAAAAAACATGCTCATTAAGAATTGCAAATTAATATGTAAGTGAGAAAGAAACAAAAAGGTTATCAAAATCTATCCACTCATTATTAATAAAAGATAAACTAAAAATGTCAAAGCCTGTTTGATTGGAGGTGAGAGGAATGTAGAAAAGTGATTATTATGAAGAACTTATGATATTGGCAATCAAACTGATTATGTACTTCATTCCCTCTTCTTTACAAATGATTCGATAAATTTTGCTATTGCTTTTTCTCAATTATATATTAATTAGTGGCTCTAATGTGTATATGTAATAATAATGTCTAATGCGTGTATGGAACTCTCTGTTTAACTTTTTCATTATACAGCATGCTCGATTGAGTATATTGCTCTGAAGGCATGAATCAAAATTTCTGTAAATACGAAAGGTTCATAATTTTGACATAGGGAGGAAATGAACTTCCGCAAAGTTAAAATGGTGTTTTCTTAAAACAGTGTTTCCCTAACTCACTGACACGATAAATTGTTTCTGTGTGCATCAGATCTGCTTGGAAATTTAATACCTCATATTGAATAACAGTCTGTAGCAGATAAGATTTATTTCGATTAAGTTTGTAGTTTTTGATAATTTAAATGTGAACACTGACTTTTGAGAAAGTTTGGATTTATCATTTACTAATGAAATTTTATAAATGCAATGCAAACAAATGCAATAATTTAGTTGTTGCACGTGATTTAAAGTTTTTAAATAAATCCGAAGAAAAATGTAAGGATTTATTAATGTATCTAAGTGGGAGAAAAATCTTTAAAGTTTGCTAGTCTTGTTTTAACCATAAACTTTTCAATACAAAAAAATGCTGTATTTTTCTAATCTGAATGAAAATTACCGAATTCTGTTCTCTGTTATGTATTCTATAAAATAATGAAATTTTTTTTTTTCCTTTTTAAAATTTGACCGTGGCTATTACCTACTGATTTGTATCTTTTTGTAAAATGAACAATCCTTACAAAAGAGTTCTATACACTTGGTTTTTGAGTAGAAAATGCAAAACATGAATCAATAATAACTTTTGCATGGAGTATATTTATGAAAAACGTCTTGCCAAATATTGTATGCACTCCATTATAACCTGTATATTGCACTCACCTTTCCTCTCTGTAGCTGTAATTAATGTTAATTTTTTCTATGTTTATCGCTAAACATCTGAAGAAGTCGCATACTTATGTACACAGAAGAGATGTTGTCAGCATCGTTTGAATCTGTCCCAGTGACTTATGAAAGGAGCTTAAATAATCATTAGTGATTAGCCAGAAGTATTATGATCAGACAATTGTAGTGGAATGACGACACTTTTGGATAGTTATTGTGTCAATTTTATTCTTTTATATACTAACATCTAATCGTAGTTTTGATTGGTAGATAGTAGACTTTGTATTTCTTACTAGTAGTGATATTATTTTCTAGTTGTTTGTCCATTTAAAGAGCTGAATGTCTATTTTTTATGCAGTGCCGATATTCATGTGATATATTGATCTATGCGACATGTTCTCGTTACTTTTTTGAAGACGAAAAATGATAAAAATTATTCTTCCTTGAACATGCTGTCTGGTTATTTGACTTATTATTATACAATGTCTGTAAATTAAGTAATGAAACTGGCGTGGTAGTGTTTGATATGGCAATCCTATCGCTATTTTACAGTCCAGCGGCCTTTAACAACTTGTTCTCTCTCTTGGAGATTTTTCACTTGGTTGTGGTTGGTCACAATTACAATTCAAGCTTTTATTTGTTTTAATATTTGTTACCCGAACAAAGATAATTCAAGAATTAAGTTTTTTAATGTTGTTAATTTGAGAAAATGCCAAGCGGGGGAGTGGGTCATTAAACGCCGCTAGATTGGAAAATCGCATTCTGGACCCACCAAATTTGGAGAAGTGGTATGTCAGCCTTATATACATTTCAGTGCAAGTGTGAACTTGGTGAATTTATATGGTTTTCTTTAATCATCTTTCTTTTTTAAATAAGTTTTTGTAGTGTGTTTTAAAAATAAACGACATTAATATGGAGCAACTTATCAGACTTAGCATCTGTCTCGATCGACTGAAACTTTTAAGAAACTCCAGCAGACCTACAGACAGTGTTTTATCAATAGCCCAGGTTTTTCTGTGGATTCATTTTCGACAGGAATCGAGTCAAGGGCAAAAAAACTAACAATCATGTTGTAAAAAGACTTCAAATGCAAGAACAAACGAAAATTTTAGACGGAAATCGGGATTTTGAGTTTTCTGATCGTTGATTGACGTTCAGAATGATCGTCAGAATTTACATCACACTACCATTCATATAACTATGAGAAATTATTCATCTATGCATCAGCTGACCAACTGAATCCGTGATCATTTTTCTATGCACCACTGTAATGTCATGTTTCTAAATTTCATAGCTTTTGCGCAATAAAGCAAAATGCAATGTTAAGTCGAACATATATCACATCGTTGACGTTAGCGGCCCTTAACGATATTTTAATATAGAGAGAAACTTCAAAGTGGCAACTCGATGATTAATTTATATGTGTAGTTTGTGCATAATTAAATAACTTTAACTAAAAGTAATGGTCACACAAATAAATAATAATATATTGAATGATTTAGGCATTAGTGCTTGCATACTATCTCATCATTAAATAACTAATTATAATTTAAAAAGTAATGCAATGTAATGGCATACTCCTAACTATTAATTTAGAAATAATATTTATATCGTAAACTGGAACACGAAACGTTAGACTTAACGTGTACGACTTAAAGTTAACAAACTTGTATTAAGTATAGATTATTTTTATTCATGTTTCACTTGCTTTTTAACATACGCAGTTTAGTTCAAATTTCAGTCCAATTATTTCCTGTCTCCTTATTTTAATTCACTGCTTTACTCAAATAGATAGTTTAAAATAATATGATTGGAGTTACAAAATTTTTATTGCTCGAGCTTTTCTGTGAGTATTTCTGCTTAGAAGTCATTTATTACATTCAGCAACAGCAGTAACAGCGAGCGCTTTTTGGTTTTTCATGTTGCTTTTTGAAAAGTTTTTCCAAACAGGGTGCATCAAACATAACTTTTATACCTGGAAATAAAGTTTAAAAAATTAATTTTGTAAGAACGAAATTGCGCGCGTGATGCGATAAAGTTTATACTGGATGATTTTTTTAAATTATAATGCGTTGAACAGCCGACACAATTCCGAAACTTACGACTATCTATATTAAACTCTGTATCCTTGTAATTTTAAACCCAACCCGGAAGACAAGGGAACTCCTGGATTGAGGATTGGACAAACTGCCTTCTTGGAGGGCTTTTTTTTTATAGAACTAACCAGCATTTTAGTGACACTGAGAGGGAAACCACCCATGGTTTGCCCGACGGCAAGAACATTCTAATCCATGATCGGTCATCCACTGAGGGTATTTTACGCCAATGGATAAATTTAAACAGCGTTTAGCAGTGTCAAATTCGGAGGAGAGGTAGAGCACTTAAGAAAATTGCAGGGCAACTCAACGCCCTATTTTGAACTATATGTTCGTGCGTACTTCTCTAAATTATGTTACTCTCTTTATGTTTGCTAAAATTGTCGAAAGTTGCATTAAAATTTGGCCGGAAATTGATGTTTAATCGTAATTTATTTATTTTGGTTATTATTATTGGAGAGCTCTACAAGTTAGTCTTCGAACTACGAAAGAACAGCTAGATCTTTTGGCTACCATTGTCAGAAAACGAAAAATAATTTAGATAAATAAAAGTAGCGTTTTAAATACGCTCGAGCAGCCAGT
The DNA here is from genome assembly GCA_949128135.1 of Parasteatoda lunata. Classification (NCBI taxonomy): domain Eukaryota; kingdom Metazoa; phylum Arthropoda; class Arachnida; order Araneae; family Theridiidae; genus Parasteatoda; species Parasteatoda lunata. The sequence goes on from OX421975.1 coordinate 32,316,518, forward strand.
TTATAAAAGAAAAGTGCGCACGACGACATTTCTTCCTATGAGTTGCTTTGCGATTCTCGAACCAATCTTATAATTTACCCTACCTCTTCTCCAAGTTTATAAGGCTGTACTGAATAATTGATTTTGTTTAGTATTCTGTACTTTTATTGTGATACGTTTTTGGGTTATTTCTGTGAAAAAATTATGAAAATGTTTTTAAAATTCCTTATAGAGAAGTGAATACAACATGTAATTTCCAAATGGAGAACCTGATTGACGTTAAATAGAGTGATTCAAAACAGTTAGAAGAGGTAATAAGGATTATCAGGTTATAAGAATTGCAAGGGGCGATCATCGTCATGGACAAGTTGTTCGTGTGTATTTGAGTCGGTATTTATATAAATTACAATAATTTTTAGATTTTATCATCGTCAAAACTGATTGATGATTTATCGATATTGAGTGATTTGGTGATCAATTTGTCAAGGTGGTCACCAAATTATTAAATTAGGATGAAACGACTACACCTGAACCTAATTGAATGCAATTTTCGACAATTGTTAAAAAAGGAGAAAAAATTAGGATAATTTAAATAAATAAAAACCATCAGTCTATATGAGAAGAGCAATTAACCACTAGTAATAGACCGGAGACTCTTAATGTATCGTTTCTACGTAAATACATTACTGGCCATTATAATTGCTGCTGATTAGCTCATCCGCGCATTCATGCAAAGCAGGCTGCGGTTGCGACGAAGAGATTTGTCAGTAAGTTTCTCATACAGAAATTGAATTTGAGCGTTGTTCTTGGGTAAAAGTTTTTTTTTTGTTGTGCCTCGTGTAAAAAGGAGAAATGCCTACCAGCACGTGTCTGAGTTTGATCGAGGTCGAATTGTGGTCTAACGGGATTGCGGTTTATCATACCGAAGTATTGCTTCTCGCGTTGGTCGAGATCCCATAACAGTTAATAGAATATGGAATCGATGGATTCATGACAGTCATATGGAACGCCGTCATAAACAGCCGAGAAGACAGGCATCTTATCCACATGGCCTTAATTTGATTGTACAGCTACGTCACGAACCCTGAGTCAACAAATGGAGTCATTTGCAAGATAGAAGTGTCTGCACGAACAGTTCAACGACGTTTGCAGCAGCATGGACTCTCAGCACGGCGACCATGGCTTCGGCTACCCTTGACGCTGCATCACAGTCAGGAGCGCCTCCAATGGTGTGATAAACGACGAATCTGGATGCAGGAATGGTACAACGTCTTTTTAGACGAATCCAGGTTCTGTATAGAGCATCATGATGGCCGCATCCGTGTTTGGCGACATCGTGAAGAACACCCATTGACAGCTTGCATTCGACATCGTCATACTGACCCATCACCTGAAGTAATGGTATATCATTGGATACATGTGTCAATCACCTCTTGTTCGCATTTACCGGAACTTTTAACAGCAGCCGTTACATTTCTGATGTGTTAGGGCCAGTTGCTCTGCCTTATCTTCGAGGCCTCCATAAGGCTGCATTTCAGCAGGACAGTGCAGACCGCATGTTGCCCGCACTGTTCTGTCCTTTCTTTTTCGCAAAACATGTTCGCCTGTTGCCCTGACCAGCACGTTCTCATGATTTCTTATCAATTGTCTGGTGTGATCAACGACGAACCTGGATGCAGGAATGGCACGTCTGGTCAATTCTTGCCGAACGACTGGTACGCCGCCACTTGTCAGTCACTACGGTCAGGTCTATGAATTGTGGCATAATGCTGAAGCTGCATGAATGCTGTACCTGTCGATGCTATCCAATCTCTGTACCTGTCGATGCTATCCAATCTCTGTTCGACCCGATGCCCAGGAGAATAAATGCTGTTATTGCTGCTCTGAGTACTGATTCCTCAGGATCTATCCATCCAAATATCCTGAAATTGATCTTCCAACTATAATGTATGCGCCCAATAAATATCATTCTTTTATTTGCATTAGCATTTTTATTGGTGTAGCAATTTTAATGGCCAGTAGTGTATTTGTCACAAATTTTGTTGATAATATGTTAACCGGCAGGAAAAAGGTTGAACTGATTCTGTTACGTCGTAGCAAGAGGAGCTAACACGATTCAAAACTGCTATTTGATTAGATTTCAAACAAAGTTGCGGCAAGCATTACGTTTTGGCTTGGTTATCAGTTTTCGCTGCGTCACAAAAGGAAAATATGACAAGTTGCCCTAGTTCTTGCAGTAATGTCCATTAATTTTATAACCTCTGTATAGAAATTTTGTCATAACCACCTCCAATAAGATGTATTTTTAGAATCCTTGGGAAAATGAAATTACAAAAATAAACGCATTAGGGATTTCAAATTACTATTTAAGCGAGTGACATATTGAGCAAGACGGAATTGAACGGGGATTATTCTTAAATCCGTATATAGTACTTCTAATCTCTATATATTGTAGAAAGATAATTGTGTAATATCGGTTTAGTTGGCCTTTAGCTAATGAGAAGAAAGCGCATCACGTGCTCATTATTCCCCCATCCCAAAAAAAATCAATATTTTGGGTGCAATTAACAAATTAGTTTAACCCATTTGTTATTGTTGTTGTTTTCGTGTCCATGGATTTTCAGATAACATCAAAAGTCTGAACTATTGCAGCCGCCAGCTTCGGCGTCTCTTGACTGTAGAGAACAGCTCTTAGATTGTCCTCAATTGGTACCCATCGCAATTTCAAGATATGTGTAGTAAGTGCGGGGCACTCGAAAATGTGTCTTGGTGCCGACATGACATCTGGGCAGTTTTTGCAAGGAACGTATGTCCTGGTCTTGTCCGGGAGAATTTTCATCCCTCTGAAATGATTGGTTCTAAGTCTTGCTATAACCGATGTCAAGGTTCTAGGGCAGTTGAAGTCCTACAAGTGGCTTCTTAAAGGTGTGAGGTAGAAGTCTGTTTTTGGCCGCTGCATTTAACCCATTGAAACCACCGCATTTTAAACTTAGTTACTGTCTTTCGCGATTATACCATTCAGCCTAGCTTAATTCTCTATGAAACGTCCTTTATTCTGTACTGATTATTCTACACATTCGATTTCACAAATTTGAAAATACACATCGTGAAATAAATAACAATCGTGTCGGAGAACGTTCTCAACAGAATCAAAGAAACCGCACTGTCTGTCTAATTAACTAAAAAAACTCCCTTCATTAGTAGTCTGGAGCATTGTCGGTTACTATGGTTACGAGGGTAAAATATTTTTTTTTTAGTTGTAAGAGGTAAACATTTAAGATAAATGTCAGTTTGTGTCAGCGAGGGAAGTATCAATAACTCTTCTCTTTAAAATGTGATTTAACAGGTTTTCATAGCAGTAAACAACCCCAGACACTTTGGTAGGAGTTCTTTTGTTAGACAGAAAATAGTGCAGCGCAACAAAAAGAAAATCAACTAGGAAGAACTAGAATTGCTCAATGTCAGCAAGGAGGGCAGAAGTAGGAATTATTTAGACAATGCGGAGGATACACATTACAGGCACAAGAGGGAGGGGTATTTAAGCATTCTTCCAGTTTCCCCTAGTTGAGCCTAACTTAGTTCACGGAGAAAGTTTTGAGTTAAAATAGTTTCCATTTGTGTTACAAAGCAGACGAAATCCCACATTCGGTATCCATCAGCGCTTACCATGGTTGACTAGGCTATAAATGGATTCCGAATATAGATCTTCCTATCTGTCACTATTCTAAGGACACTTTATTTTAGCACTATGGTCCGTAACGGTTAGGAACTGTACACAAATCAACCAGCATGATACCCATATTACTGTCAAGTTCTTCTTCCAAATGTTGTACTGGACCATCCAGATGTTTTTAATCTTATTAGAACAAAAAACTAATTGAACATTTATATACCTGGTGTATAACTTTGTTGATCTTGCATGGATCCATATTGTTTGTGATGCATGACTTTCCGATCACAACATGAGTTGCAGCAAGGTCGGGACTTTCTAGGAGGAATACAGCATTTTCGAGGTGAGGGTGGACAGTACATCTCCTTCTTGTTCTCTTCATCGCATTCTCGACCTGGTAGAGATAGCGGGAAAATGCAATAACTAAATGACGTCACTAAAACGACGACATTCCACATGAAGCTAAATAAGTATAGTGCAAAAAATGGACTATTTTGAATAACTTTTGATCTAATGATCTTAACTTTTGATTAATGAATTTTAAAAAAAAAGTCGTACATTTAAAATTTGCTTTCTCAGAAACTATTCAACCAATTTCGTTAAAATTTTGTATTTTACCATGCAAAATTGCATACTTTAAAATGATCTGATAAATTGTACATTTCAGATCATTTTAAATTGTCTATTCAAATTTTTTATTACTACTACTATTAAATAAAAGTATAAATATTTACTGACATTTATTTTTTACATGGAATTATCTTAGGATAAACGAATTTTATAATTGCGTGCAAAAATTTTTCAATTCATTTCAATAGTTCTCGAGATATTGCGAAATACGCATAATGTAAAATTAAAATTACGGGATTCGAACTTAGAATCGCACCGGTGATCAAACTATGGGAACAATATTTCCCATCTGCTGCTACCTCCTTTCTGCGGCTACTTAGATTTTTTGAAACTTAACTGGAATAAGGAGTGTCTATTAGATTTATTTGTCAGTTCACCACCACTATTTATAAATGGTAGGGAAAAAATACTAGCTCTCACAACGACCGCCTTTATATATTTCAAAAACTATTGTATGTTTTCAACTTGATTTTCAAATCACTATTGGGATTAAGAACAACAAAGGAAGAATTAAAATCCTTCATTAACCAGTTTGTTTGGATATGAATCTTGGAGGCGGTTCATAGCTGAAGGTGAATTCATTTCAAACCTACTAGGAATGCCTATAGTTTGTCTAAAATAAGAACTGCCCCAGACATTCGTCTGGACCTGTGATGGTGACTATGGTAACGAGGTATGACTATTTCGAGTAGGGGTGCGGGGTCACTGTTTTGGAGTGGTTTCGGCGAAAGAAAGCGAATCTCTTTCTTCGGTCTATTGTGTTAGTCTTAGAGAGAAGTTACCATCCCTAAAATACGCCATTCTTGTTTCCATAGCACCAGACGGCTTCAGACTTTATGGCGGGAGGAGTCCTTAGCTTAGACAAACTATTAATGGGCTGAAATGAATTTTGTAGATATTTTGCATGCGTTTTTTTAAAACATATTTTGTTTGCAAACAAAATAGTAAAAATTAATCACTTCTTTGCTCTTATCGGTGCCAAAAATTGTCGTAGCCTGGAAACGTTTCATCTCATTTAGCTTAAATATTTAGTTTCGAATCTATGTACATCTATTTACAAAAGCGCCAAAAATATACTTTTAGGTTGTGATTATACATAGCACTTTTAATGTGATTTATGAGCTACAGATTGTTTTTAGTCTTCTTTCTTTTGTTTTTATCTATAATCTAGATTAGCTGATGTATGCGTATCGAATTAAGAAGTTTTTATGACATAGTCACATCCCATAAGATTTAGAGGAAGAAATGCAGGGAAATTTAAGAAATAAATTAAAAATTTAAAAATTAATTACTTAATTAAAATAAATAAATTGAAGATATTTGTTTTTGATTGCATTTAAAAAAATAGTATTCAGAAAGTAAATAAGTTGAAAATCATATAAATAAAAAAACAGTTTGAATGTGTCGTAGGCTAATTAAATAGTTCGGTTGGCCCTTGGCAAGCAGCCGCCAACACTTTACAGTGCGTCAGGCTAACAGTAGAAGTCTTTAGTATTTTCTATTCAGCCTGACAGTTAATTTCACTGAGCCTATACACATAATAATTTAACTTCATTTATTGCTCAGTTAGCTTGATTTATTTCCGGCAGTGAGCAATAAGCTCAGGATAGTGAAAGCTTATTGTAAATAGCTTTATCAAACATTCTTAGCAAAGCGCTTTGGCGAATTCGGTTTGTTTGAGTGATTCTTTGACCATTTCCTAATCATTTATGCAGAGATCTGCATCCTGCATGGATACTCTTTTAAAAACAATGCAAATTTGTATGTAAAAACAATGCAATTTTGTATGCAAACTTGAATGCATCATACTAGTTTATATTAGAGCATTCAGTATTGAAAGACTTACCTGCATATCCTTCCACGTAGACATAAGTTGGACAGACAAAATTCTGTCGTCCAGACATTCCTTTTCCTAAACCCTTATAGTTCGAGTATTTTGGCAGTTTGTAAATGCATTCATCACGTCTTCGGCATTTTCGGCAGCATGAATCGCAGCAAGACCTCTTGCAGCCGTCGATGTACTTGCTGTTGTGCCAGTGATCACCCTGGTATGCGTTATAGTACGTTCCCCTCTTCCGTTCTCCGTACCGCACATCAGACAGCCTTTCTCTCAAAAGATCTCTGGGTCGTTGTCTGATGATCTGATGCGTAGCCTTGCCGTAACTTTCTCCAAAGTGATTCGGTAAATCTGGACAAAATCCAGTGTAGCTGAAAAATACAGAAAATGTAACTCTTTTTTTCTGTTTAGTAGGTGATATTACACTATTAATTTTAAAACAAATATTTTCTTTTAGAAATTTAGTAAAATTCAGTTTAATTTGATGCACAATTTACATGTAAATCAGCTACTTCATTTAGGAACTCGGGAATTGGAACCGTTACATTTTTCATCGTGATTATCTTGACTGGAACTGAATGACTCATTCATTAATAAGCAGATTAACTATTACACCGATTTACTCATTCCTTCATTCGCAAAAACATCGAATCACAGCTTCGCTCATTAATGCATGCCTTTTATCATAGTCATTGAACCCTGTTGCAAGTGGATAGCTGGGACAGTCTTTGAGATAAATATTTTTTATTTTTAAACATAGCATACCAATCACGAGTGGTTCTTCAGCCCTCTCCATACTCAGCACAAATATCACGAGCAGCTTTTGCAGTCTTAGGACCCCTTGATTAAAAGCAAAAAGAAGGAAGTGTCGAAAATGCTAATTTTTCTCAATTTGATATTCCATTTTAATGGCCTGAATATTAACTCGAGTGAATAAAAAATAAAATAAAATAAATGAATATTTCGGAAGAACAAAACATCCACTTTCAAATGATCTAAAACATTTTATTTTATTTTATAAACAGCGTTGACTAGTCGACGTATTAGCTTGCTTTGAACTCGAACCAGAAGACAAAGAAACTACTTGATCACGCATTTTGGACGAGCTAGACTTCGGGACTGGATTTTTAAAGGAGATTTTTGCGTTACATGAAGAGGAAAACTACGAAAACCTCCTACGTTTAGCTCAGTGGCAAAGAGGTTAACATATGACCCGTCTATCACTGAGGATATTTTACGTCAGCTCTGTGGTCGGAGTGAGCCAGTAGCAGAATTCGAATCGATTTGTTATTGTTGAGATTCGAGCTTGGGTGAGCCACCTCATTGGTAGGCAAGCGCTCTGTTCTCTGAGGCGATTATTTATTTTTTAAATTTTAACATTTAATAAATAAAGTAGAAACTTGATTGTCAACCCAATAACTGCGCCCAATTAACCGAAATATTGGTAGATTGTTAAATTTTTTGGTTGATTGATTTTTATAAAAATATCTTTCAGATGTTGGATAGTTGTCAGATTTCCACATGAAAATAATGCCTAACTACAGATTTAGCGAGTACCGAATATAGTAGATGGTAATATTTATATAATATTTAACTGAATAAAGTGGAAAAAAAAATTATTTGTTTAACCCGAATGATAGCCAGCTGCAGGTGCAACTTTGTTATTTTAATTTGGCAACAGTTAAATTTTATGAAAGAAATATTTTTAAATTCTCATTGAATGAAATACATTATTTTAACAATTAAATTATATAGGATTTTATAAGTAATAAGCTTAATCCTTTGCACTCAGATGTCTGCTCGAAGGCATCAACAATAGTCACCACACTGAAATTAAAAAACTTTATACCCTAATAGTTAGCAACCACCTTCTTTTAAGAATTTAAAAATTATTAAAAAATGCTGTATTTTTTTTATTTTAAATCAATTAGTACTCATAATAGTTCAAACTGCAATTTAAAGTATTAGGAATACAGAGTTAAATTAAAAGGCATCTAAAATCAAAATCACATCTGTTCTGTTCTTTTAATCTATAATTATTTAAAGAATTTCTTCTTTAAATTATAAACACATTTGTATGTTTTCAAAGGTCACATATTAAATGTAACTTTGCTGGAAATATTTTTTTTTAATGCATTTTTGACTATGTAATGCCATTTCTTTTTCTCTTAACGATGGAATTGATTATTAAAATTGAGAACAAAATGTTATAAATTTACTTACCCAGGAATGTAATAAATATAATCTTTCATTCTATTGCTAAAAATTTTTAATCTTTTTGCTAAAATTTAAAATATGGAACAATTTGGAATAAGAAAATAAATCTGAATTAATTTGAAAATTTCAAAACATTCTGCTGTTCATTTTTAATTTGATATTTCTATGACTAATGTTTTATATGTAGCCATGCTGATGCCCGCTTTATACTTTTTTCTTCATAATGAGTGCATTATAAAGAAAAAAAGTATAAAGATGGCATAAAAAAGTATGAAAATTAGTAAATGAATGAAATATAAATAGGGCTTGTTGCAGTGACAGGCATATGGTTGTAATGAGCTTTTGCAAATTATAAATGGTGTTTTCTTTAAACAACATTTTTCAGACTAGCATATGCGATAATTTCTGTACTTTTCAATAGATTTGACTGAAAATTTAACAGCATGTGCAAATACTAGTGCAAGTTACGCAGTACGTGTCTTAAATCTGAACACATCTTCTGAAAGGTTTGATTTTGTATTTAAGTAAATTAGGATAAATTTTTTTTTGAATTGTTATTAATGAAGTAACGGAGTTTTTTTTAAAATTTTTTTTAAAACTTTGTTTTTCAACGATTACAAGCTCCAACCAATACCTCTTGAAAAGGCAAGGCCTCGGAGCGGGCTAGCATAAACAAGAAATTTGATCCTTTAGTAGTCCAAAGGTAATGACATCTTTCGTATTTACAACTGCTGCGCAGCTTCGTAATCCGAACGTATTTATATTTTTCTTATTTTTCACCCACTGTGCAGTTTATGTTCGTTACGTTGGGCTACTAAATTGATCCGTGCTGATGCCTACTTTCTTCTAGGAGGTGTTGCTCAGAACCCTACTCACTATCGCTCATCAACTCTCGAACGGATGGTTTTGCAGCTTTTTTTCAGATGACTTCGCTCACTTTTTCCTGTTTGGTCTTGTTTAATACTTGCCAACTTTTAAACTTAAATACATTTTATACTTGATTTTAAAATATATTAGTAGTTACGCCAACTGCTCGCGTTCACTTGACAACATGTTTTTAGGATAGTATGTTTACAAATGAGCATACTGTCGAATTATATGTTTAAAAAAATGATAATTTTGATAATATTAATAATAATAGACTTTTTGAAAATTTCACAGTACTTTTTAGTCCTTAGACATAAATATTCAGTGAAATTGAATTGTATTGTAAAGTATTAATGAGAAGTAATTCTTCCCCTGTTATGTAATGTATTTTTTTGTAAAAGTTTTAATATTATTTATTTAATTCAATGCAATTGCTGTAATTTGTGTTATGTTGGTCAGACAGGACTTGAGTTTCACAAGCGGATTAATTCCCACAGGTCAGCTATTAAAAATTTTAATAATAATAATTGTTCTACTGATTATGAAATTTTGCATTTTCAATTTCATGATTTTGATAACGTTACTCTTTTCATTTTGGATTTTATGGATAATTTAGATAATAGACTTGATTTAGAAAATATTTACATTAGTAGTCTTAAAACTCTTTTTCCATATGGATTAAATAGTAAGTTTAATGGGGAAGGTATTGTTAATGCTGGAGATTATTGTATATATGACAGATTTAAAGTTTTTGATTTTCCTGGGGTTTTTAATTCAAAATATAGGATTAAAAGAGGTGGTGGGAAAGGTAAAGTTATTGCTTTTGTTATATCCTTTCTTTTTGAATAAAACATAAATTGTAAATTAGATTTTAAAAAAGATGAAGGAATTGCGTTGTGATTATTATTCCCGCATTTAACACCGATTACCAGATATAACAAGAAGGAATGATATAAGCTAAATTAAGATTACCAGCACAATTATTCTTACTACAATATTAACCTTGATTAGCTGTAAGGTAAAGATAAATTAAACTTAAAGGATTCAAATCCAACAACATTACTATCCTAGGCTAAATATTTTATTTTAAAGAATTTATCATAAATCAATTTAGGTTGACAAGATGGCAGTTACTGCTATACAATTTACATTTCAGGCAGAAGAATTATTTAAATATTTCCATTATTTAATACTACTATTCAACATAAAAAAAATTAATTTATGGGCACGAATAATAAGAAAAAAAAATAAATAAAACTTAGCTGGGAATACACGCATAGCTAGTGCGTGTGTGTGGCCGGCCACCCCGCATCAAAAATTTTCTACTTCCTTCCTCAAGCACGTCAGAACAGAGAATGCCTAAAAAAACGAATTTCATCTCCTTTCCCGCTCATGTATTCATCCGCGCCACAGGCGGCGCTACCATCGTTCAACTGTTCACACCTGTGATGCAATCCATTTTCAAGTAGGGGTGAAGGAAAATATTTGGGTGGTGTTGAAGAGTAGTGTAGGGAAAAATATTGGATGGTTTGATGGATTAAAATAATGAATGAGATCTTAAAATTAAAAACGCGGTGCCCAAAAAAATTAATTGTGCCCATAACTAATTATTAACAGAAATAATACAACCTTAAGAAATAAAATACATTAAAAGGACATACCAACATAACATAAAGGACATACCAACATAACATTCCATCCAGGGAAAGGGGAAAAAAAATCAAAGATTTTTTTTTTTTTTTTTTTTTTGGAATAATTATTCATAGTTTTAGCCAAAATTCTAACTTTAAGGATGGAATAATAGGAAGGGTGGTGGACACTGAGTTGGACAAATTGCATATAAAAATTTATCTTCTTCAATTCTTCTCCGGTTCCCAGAACCGTGGTTCAAAATGTTTATTCGAAAATTGTTCGTATGGCAAAGTTCCATGTCAGACCTTCTGCAGCAGGTCTCACGTGTTTTACATTTTCATGTGTGTGTCAGGATGATTCTTGATGTGTGTAAGCGTGTCCTGCTCTCTTCCATGTAGCAACCTTCCTTGGTAATTAAGAGATCTCCCTCAACAGACAGGTTACAAAGAGGATCTTGGATTTTACGCTGCTTAGCAATAGGTAAGCTTTGGGCGTTCCATATTTGACCACTGGAACCCAGGCTGTAGTGAATTTGATGGAAAGACTATTTCATGGAATCACGGGTTTTCAGAACCATATATTCATCTGTTCATTAAACTTTTATCCCTAACAGGGTCTTGAATTGTTCTTTTTCTCAAGATACCAGAGACAACACTCCGCAAGACAGTAGCTCTCTTTTCAGCATCAACATCACCCCACAGGAACAGCAAAGGGCCCTTTTGCTTGGCTCCCCGAAGTAATGAATCGACTGGGAAGGGGTACTGCGAATCTGAAGATACGTCGTTTCACAATATCAGACATACACTAGTTTCGTTCAATTCTGACACATTGGACCACACACCTCGGTGTCGAACACGCTTAGCTTGGACTGACCACACACGTTGAAATTTATGAATGTCCAAAACAACTATTTTATAAGTGTTCATTTGGTAAATTGAGAAGTCCATTTAATTCTTTCTGTTCTTTTTGGGAGTATCACTCGAAGCACAACATATAATTTAAACATTTCACAACAAGTTTTACTTTCCAACTCAGTTTCAACCATTCAATTGCAATATTTTAATTAACATTTCCAAGGAGAGCAAAATTTCTTTTCTCCTTGAAAATTAAAAAAAAAAAAAAAAGACCAAAAATGAAATTTTTTGCAATTAAAAACAATATAAAAACATTTTGACACTTCATGTTTGCTATATCATTTTGGGAAAGTTAATACTTCAGATCCAAACTCAAATTTTTTTTTTTTTTTTTTTTTTCTTTTGAATACTTAATTTAATCCTAACCACAAAGTTTAATTTTAAATGCCTACATTTCAATAATCAATTGTTACGTTTCAATATTCTAATCAAGATTCATCAATAAATTTTTCAAAGCAAAACCATCTTAGTTCACTATTAACAAATATCTATCATTAAAGATTAAATCTATATAATTTATTATGATAAAAATATTTTATTTTTATTTTTTTTGACATTAAGATCCTTTACAATTAGACTTTCTACCATTAATTTGGTTTGTAGATTTTTTTTTTTTTTTTTTTTTTTTAAATTTAACGTCTAGGTCTAAGATTATATCTGGAATTTGGTTGATTTTGGCGTAATACAATTTTCATTCTACGTTTCCTTCGCATAACCTCGTGGTTAGTAGGTACCAATTCCTCTCCAGGATTACCCTCCTGACCAACAAAAAGTTCATCTGATTCATTACTTAAACTTTTTATAGTTTTTCGTTCTTCGACACGCTTTACTCTATCAATATGTACACGTTTAACTACTTTCCTATCCTTCAGTAACTGAATTTCAACATTCACAGGAGACAAAATTTTGGTAATTATGAATGGACCTTTATTTGGTTTTAACAATTTCTTTGATAAGCCTGTCTTAATTATAGGTTCATACAAAAATATAATATCGTTTACTTTAAGGTTTTTATCTTTAGCTGATTTTTGTCTATAATTCTCTTGATTTTGAGCTGCTTGGGTTAAGTTCTTTTTGACACTTTCAAAACTTCTCTTTAGACGTTTTGTCAAGTCGTAAGTGTAATCTTTAACTTCAGTATAAGAATGTTTTGATTCTTCTGTGAGTATTTGATGTGGTAAAGTAATTTCGCGGCCATATAATACTTGAGAGGGTGAAAAACCAGTTGTTGTATGAACGGCAGACCTATGCGCCATTAGTGCGAATTCTATGTGCCTGTCCCAATCATTGTGTGACTCATTTACTAAGTGACTAAGGGAATTAATCAAGGTTGCATTTAATTTTTCTACGACTCCATCAGTTTGAGGATGATATGGGCTAGTAGAGTGTTTCTTTATACCTAATTTTTTATATACCTCAGTAATTGATGTTGATAGGAAATTGGAACCACGATCTGATATTAGATGACTAGGGACACCGTGTCGAGTGATAAATTGTTCCAAGACTCTAGCGACAGTGTCACTTTTGATATCAGGAGTAGGATAAGCCTCGGGCCAACGACTAAAATAATCTGACATTACTAATAAGTATTTATTTCCTGAATAAGTTAAAGGTAAGGGACCCATAGCATCAATTGCTACGTATTCCATGGGTTTTGAAGCAACAGGCATTCTTTGAAGGGGAGCAAATCTTTTAGGTAAGTGGGCTCTGCGCTCGTTACATGAATTACACGATTTTACATAATTGCAAATATCTGAATACATATCTTTCCAAAAGTAGTTAGACTTAATTCTTTTTAGTGTTTTGCAGAAACCTTGATGAGTTACAGTGGGTGAGTCATGACAGTAAAATAAAATTTCAGGAACAACTGATTTAGGCACAACTAATCTATCTTCATTATTTACACTAACTTTATATTTTGGTGCACAATATAAAACATTATCTTTTATGAAAAATTTTAACTTATGCTTTGACATATCCGCTTTATTCTCAAGTTCATCAATTATTTTCTTACAAAATGGGTCAACTTTTTGTTCTTTTTCCACAGATTGTAACAAAGTGGGTTCTATAGATGTTATATTTATATTATTTATTTGTTCTATATTTCTTGAGAGGTAATCTGCAGTTACGTTTAACTTCCCGGGTTTGTGAATAATTTGGTGATCATATTGTTGTAATGTCATTACCCAACGTGCAATTCTAGATGTGGGATCTTTAAGTTTAAGTGTGTGTGAAAGGCTAGCTTGATCACAGAAAATTGTGAACTTTTTCCCCAGCAAGTACTGCTTAAAATAGGACACACCATATACAATTCCTAAAAGTTCCTTTTCAACAGTTGAATAATTTATTTCTGCTCCTTTTAATTTCCTACTGGCATAAGCTACAGGGTGTAGAAATTTATTTTCATCATACTGGCACAATACAGCTCCTAAAGCATATTTTGATGCATCTGTGCTGAGCACAAACTCTTTTTCAAAATTTGGTAATACCAAACACGGATAAGTTTTAAGACAATTTTTTAATTTATGAAAGGAGTCTAAGGCTTGTTGATTAAATTGAAATGAAGTCTTTTCTTTAGTTAATTGAGTTAATGGGAGAGCAATTTCGGCAAAATTTGGAATGAACCTTCTATAAAATCCTACAACACCGAGAAATGATTTAACTTCTGTTTTATTTTTTGGTATTTTAAAGTTATTTACTACGGAGATATTGGAATCATCAGGGAAAACTTTTCCATTACTAATTTGAAATCCTAAATATTTAATAGTTTTCATCAAAAATTTACATTTTGAGGGTTTAAGTTTTAAGTTATGTAATTTTAGTCTATTAAAAACCATTTTAAGTTTTTCTAAATGTTCATCTATATTATCTTTTGATGCAACAATTATATCATCTAAATAAACCGCTATTTGGTGAGGCTTAAGGCCAGAAAGAACAACTTGCATGAGACGTTGAAAAGAATTTGGAGAATTTTTAAGTCCAAAAGGGACACGGTTCCACTCATAGAGGCCACTATCAGTAGCAAAAGCTGTTTTGTATGTATCTACAGGGTCTATTTTTTGCTGATAAAAACCTGAGCATAAATCAATTAATGAAAAAAGGTGAGAACCGGATAAATTATCCACTAATTCAGTAATATTTGGGATAGGGAACGAATCGGGAAGAGTTTTTAAATTTAATCTACGAAAATCCGTGCATAATCTAAAACTACCGTCCTTTTTCTTAACTAATATAACGGGTGCAGCATAAGGAGAAGTACTTTCTCTTATGATATTGGTCTCTAAGAGCTCATTAATTTGCCTGTTTAATTCTTGTTTTAAATGATGGGGTGTTTTGTAGTGCCTTTGTCTAACAGGTATATTATCAACTAAGTCAACTTTATGTAACAATGTGTCGCAACCAGTTAAATCTTTGAATCCTGTAGCAAATATATCCTTATAATTTTCTAGGAAATTTTTAAGTTTAACCTTATGGTCATTATTTAAATGCTTAAGATCTATATCACCACCGAATTCGAATTCTTCAAAAGAGTCTTCAATGCTATTACAATTTAAAGTAGGGGTTTGTTTTATACAATCTAAAAAGGCTAACTTTGAATTTTTATTTATATGATAGGGTTGGTCGTTTGTGTTAAGAACAGTTATAGGATAATTGTTATCATTGCATTTATAATTTACCACTCTACTAATTAATAACCCGTTTGCAAACATTTCTTTATTTGGTTGAATTAAAATTTCGTTAGTATGACAATTAACTTTACTTCTGGTGCGCACAATCACAATAGCTTGTGATTTAGGGGGAATTATGTATTTAGTTCTCGAATATAAATTAACTGTTTCATCTTTAATGCAAACGTTACAATTTTTTAACTCATTTGGGCAATCTAAAAACCTAAACTCAAAATTTTTGCTGACTAATGACTGTGTTTGGAAGTTGATTGCAAAATTATTAGCATTGAAAAAGGGAGTACCCAAAATGACAAAATACTCAGACGATCCCAATTTAGGAACAACATGAAAGAATTCTTTAAATTCGATGTTATCAATTTTAAACCTGATCTCTACCACTTCACTAACATTGACACCACTACCAGTAAAATTTTTAATGTTAAGGTTACATTTTTCTAACTTAAGCTTACATTTAAATTCGTTTAACATTTCACGAGAGATAACATTTAATGTGGATCCACTGTCAAGTAGTGCAGGGCATTTTGTCTTGTTTACGCACATCATAATCTTAGGCAAAGAAACTGAATTTAAATTTATATGATTTGTACTTAAATTTGGTACCAAGTGGGTTTCCGGGGGAGAAATCGGCACCTCAATTTTCCCACCCTCAATTAGTTTAAATTCTTTTTGGCAAAACACCTATCTTCCGTATGATTCCTTTTCTTACAGAAACCGCATATCATTGTTCTACAATTTCGGGATAAATGTCCCACGAGGCCGCAACGGTAGCAACTTTTTGGTTCCTTTCGAAAACCAGTTCGTCTGTCGCGATTATTTTCCCTACTTTCTTCTCGTCTAATCTGGGATCTGCTTAATTGTTGCGTCAATTTTTCTACTTGCAATTTTAGCTCTCTTATTTCTTGGGACTCGCTAGGTGATCTTACTGTACTAACGATATCGATAGGACGGGCTACTGCTAAAGTTTCTTCATAATTTATCGCATGTTTCTTAAAATTTACATAATCTTCAACTCCCGCTGAACCTATACCGCGTAGTATTTCGCCCTTAATTCCTTGCTTCGCGGTCGACAACAGCAGTTGTAATCTGTATTCTTCAAACGCAGGGATATTTTTAGGGATGCACCCAAACGACAACCCTTCAATTCGTGAAAGAAATTGTCTAGTAGATTCGGTCGGAAGCTGATACGCAGATGTTAATCTAGTTATGGATGTCGTCATTGAAGTTGAACTGTTAAACCTGTCGATTAAATTCTTTTTTACTTGTTCGAAAGAAGCATTTGTTTTTAAGTCTCTCTGTGAATTAAAATAGTCCTGAGCTTCACCCGTTAGTTTAAGTTTTAGTGCCAAAAGTTTATCATTATTTCCCCACTCACAGTAGGTAGCGATTTCTTCAAGTTTTTCAAAAAATGGGGCAATAGGTTCGTTACCGTTAAAAGACGGAATTATAGGTAGAAAGTCAGCTAAACTGTGGTTAGTATAAACCACCTGAGTCGGAACTATTTCTGAGGTTTCAGGCATGATTAAAAATAATGAATAAAAACTCAATGCTAAAATATTATTTCGAAACGTGCATCACGCGATTTTTCTAAGTTTAACAATCAGACTATTTTTTCTTAAAATTATGTAAATATTTTTACTAAATTTATTATCATTTTATTTCTTATTAATAAGAACATTAATTTAATCTGTTTATTTCTACAAATTGCTTAGTTTTAAACACGATGTAAGAAGATTTCGTTTATGGATTCGATTCAATAATTTACCCTATCAATTTACAACACGTGTAATCCGTTTTCTTTTTTTTTTTTATTTTTATAAAAGCTTAAATATCTAATGAAAATCTTAAAACATTCTTAAAACACAAAAATTTTTTTTAAAACAAGTTGAGATATTGCTTTTAACTTTAAACTTAATTCACACGCGATGGATTAGGATCATGTGGAGCCAAAATTCCTTTCTATTCCCATAAAATGAACATAATTATACAATTAAATACAATAAATCTTAACAATAACAAGAGATCAAAAATGAAGCATACGCAGATGTAGTGCTTCGACAATAATAACGCGCTTGTATAGCAGTAACAAAATTAATTCAATCAAGATTTAAGCAATTATTCATTATTATTAAAAATTATTTTTGGTAATCACAATTAAATTTTAGCATTAATAATTTATATAATACTTAAAGTTAACGACCAGCAAGTTAATTTTTTTTTTTTTTTTTTTTTTAAACCTTTAACATTAACACGTGGCCGCTGGTCACGGCACCAATTGTTATATCCTTTCTTTTTGAATAAAACATAAATTGTAAATTAGATTTTAAAAAAGATGAAGGAATTGCGTTGTGATTATTATTCCCGCATTTAACACCGATTACCAGATATAACAAGAAGGAATGATATAAGCTAAATTAAGATTACCAGCACAATTATTCTTACTACAATATTAACCTTGATTAGCTGTAAGGTAAAGATAAATTAAACTTAAAGGATTCAAATCCAACAACATTACTATCCTAGGCTAAATATTTTATTTTAAAGAATTTATCATAAATCAATTTAGGTTGACAAGATGGCAGTTACTGCTATACAATTTACATTTCAGGCAGAAGAATTATTTAAATATTTCCATTATTTAATACTACTATTCAACATAAAAAAAATTAATTTATGGGCACGAATAATAAGAAAAAAAAATAAATAAAACTTAGCTGGGAATACACGCATAGCTAGTGCGTGTGTGTGGCCGGCCACCCCGCATCAAAAATTTTCTACTTCCTTCCTCAAGCACGTCAGAACAGAGAATGCCTAAAAAAACGAATTTCATCTCCTTTCCCGCTCATGTATTCATCCGCGCCACAGGCGGCGCTACCATCGTTCAACTGTTCACACCTGTGATGCAATCCATTTTCAAGTAGGGGTGAAGGAAAATATTTGGGTGGTGTTGAAGAGTAGTGTAGGGAAAAATATTGGATGGTTTGATGGATTAAAATAATGAATGAGATCTTAAAATTAAAAACGCGGTGCCCAAAAAAATTAATTGTGCCCATAACTAATTATTAACAGAAATAATACAACCTTAAGAAATAAAATACATTAAAAGGACATACCAACATAACATAAAGGACATACCAACATAACACTTTTGATGAATTTTCGAATTTTTGCAATTTACCTGTTAATTTGAATAATATTTTCAATATTAGGAAATATATTTTTGGTTTTAAAAATAAAGTTCTTAAAAATTTTCTTATTAATTTTGGTTCTAAAATTAAATATGATACTGAACTTGTTAAATTTATTGTTTTGGATTTAATTAAATCAAAACTTGGTGTTAGTAAGACAGATCTGCTTTTTAATAAGGTTTATAATTATGAAAAGGTTTTTTGTACAATTAATTTTCATGATAAAAAATTTGAAAATGCTAAATTGCCACAGATTATACATGAACTTTCTGATTTTTTTCCTTTAAAGCAAATTAAAGTTTCTGCTGCTTTTAAGTATTCTTCTACACTTAGGAAAAAGGTTTGCAATTAAAATTTTTTAAGTCAAAATTTAAAATGTATTTCTAAATTTGATTGTTATTGTAATGATAAGGAATTTTCACAATATATTGATAATGATTATGGACACATTATTACGGGAAATTTGGAGATTGTTGGTAATGAAGATTTAATTAATATTTTAAGCAAAGGTTCAAAATTTAGGACAAGATTTAGAATGAATAAAGAAGATTTTATTTTGTCCATTAAAAAAGATCTTGATTTATTTATAGCAAAAATTTCCAGAAAATATCATTGGCCCGTTGAGGGTTTTTCAGAGTGGAAGGCTAAAATTATTGAAAAGGTTAATTTTAATTTATTTAATACCAGTTTTGGTTCTTTTCCTAGTGGTTCTATTGTTGATTATGATTTGTCTAGTAAAATTAAAAATCTTAAAGATAAATTTATTGTTACGGTAGTGGATAAAGGTTCAAATAATTTTTGTATTATGTGTAAATATTTTTTTAAAAATTTGATTATTGGAGAATATAATGCAAATAATACTTATTTAAAATTAAAAGTAGATAGGAAGGTTGTTGAAAAAAGAATTATTGCGTTTAGTAAAAAATTAAAATTTAGGTTAAATAGGATTAAATTTCCATATTTATTTCCTATTGTTAAATTTCATAAAAATCCTGTTAAATTTAGGTTTATAGCGTGTGGTACTAATTGTTACAATTCTGATATTAGTAAAAAGTTTTTGCTTAAAATTAAAAAAGAAAAAAATATTGTTATTAATAGTAATGTTGATGTTTTGGATTATATTAATAATAATGAAATATCCAACATTAATATTTTTTATTTTGAAAATTTGTATACAAGTATACCACACGAAAAGATTATTGATATTTGTAGTGGCATTTTTGATAAATATTTATTTAATGAGAAAATTGATAAGTCTAATTGGTTGGATTTGTGTAGGTTTAATCTTTTTGAGAATGTTCTTTTTAATGGTTTAGATTTTTATAAACAAATTACAGTCGAACTCGTTTATAACGAGCTCGGATTTAACGAGAACCCGGATTTACCGAGGAAAACGAGAATATTTGGTTGGATCAATGTTAAGTCTATGGAACAGAAGTCGCTTTTAACGAGCAAGATCCGGTTTTAGCGAGCAATATTTTTCTGTCTTGCTATCTTTTTCCTCATCTTTATGTCTTATTTTTTTTTCTCCAAATGATAAGAAATGCGCGCGAAATCAAAAAAAATAATTTATGGGAGTTGGATGACGGTGTTAAAAATGTCGAAATCTGCAAAAGGTATGGATTGTCTTCATCTACTGTTTCCACACTGCTAAAAACAAAGGCAAGTTAATGGATGCATACGACCAAAATAAAACAGACTGTAAACGACTGAAGAAGTGTTCGAAAGAGGATTTGGACGAAGCGTTTTTTTAAATGGATGAAGGTGCAACATAGTGCTGACTTACCTGTGAGTGGACCTATTATAAAAGTGCAAGCCGAAAAATTTGCTGAACAATTTGGATATTCTGAGTTCGTGTGTTCGAATGAATGGATTGATCGTTTTAAAGTTAGACATGGCATAACTTTTGGAATAATATGCGGTGAAGCAAAGTCCGCAAATATGGCGGACATTGCAAAATGGTTGAGTGAAAAGGTTGTTTCTTTCCTTTAAGACTGTAGCGCAACTAGAAATTTTTGGCTGGTTGGGGGGGGGGGGGTAGTTGTAAACTCAATCATCTGACCTCCCAAGCCCCCCCCCTCTTCTGGTTGCACACCTGCCTTAAGGACCCGTTTATTACGAGCACTCGGATTTAACGAGTACATGTTACGGTCCCTTTGTGCTCGTTATAAACGAGTTCGACTGTATTGGAATTCCACAAGGTAATTCCTTTTCTGGTGCTTTTGCTAATATTTTTTTGCATGTTTTTGAGGCTAAATTTCTTGAGTATAATGATTTTAAAGCTTTTAGATATATTGATGATTTGATTTTGTTTAATTGTGATAATTATAATTTTATTTATAATATTTATCCTAAAGATTTGGTTTTGAAGAAAACTAATGAGGATTGTTTTAATGTTGAGTATTTAGATTTTAAAATTGTTATTGTGGACAAAATTATTAAAATTGGTGTTTTTGATAAAAGAAAAGCTTTTAAATTTAAAGTTATATTTTTCTGCAACTTTTATACTAATTTGTGTAATAAAATTTTTAAAAATTTAGTTTTTTCACAATTGGTTAGGATTAAAAATATTTGCAATAATGTTGAAAGTTTTCAAGAAGCTGTGAATAATTTTTTGAATAATTTGAGTAATAATGATTTTCCTTATAATTTTTGTAATGTTAATTTTTTAATTAAGAAAATGATTGAAGAATATTAGTTTTTTTATTTCTTTTAACAGGGCGCAATTCAAGACTTAACTGAGCAGCCCCAGTTAAGCATTCTATTAATATGTGACGTAATTTTTCTTGGACAACTTTTTCCTATCATTTTCTCAATCTGCGCATTTTAAAAGAGGGCGTTGTTTTCCTTTGGTTTAAGTGATTCCATTTCATTTGGTTTGCTTTAGAGTTCGCTGTCTGACCTTGTTTATGTGAGTTTTTATTTTCTGTTGATTTTTATTTTCTGATGAATTTGTATGAGTTTCTTTTCTGTATTAGTTTTATGTCTTGCGTGTTTTTTTTCTCCTGATCTTTTAAACAAAACCTTCGGGGTACTGAGGAAGGTTTTTAGACTTTTGCCATCTTCATCAATAGAAAAGGTTTTGTTTTTTGGCCACTGGGGCCGGTACCCCCTAAAGACGTCGGCTTCAGTGGTCATATTTTTAATTTTGTTTTATTTCCTTTGCTACTTTTATTTCTATTTTTATTCTCTCTTTTTTTGAAAATTCTGCTGCTTTTTAGCGCATTTTTTTAAAAGAAGTTTTGTCCATTTTGTTTAGATATTAATTGTATTCTTTTAGTATCCAAACATTATAATTTACTTTTTGGACCGACAAGAGTATATAGTGAAAAATATGTTAAAAAATTTTGTTTTAAATGTAACTTTTAAATTTATATTTCAGAAATATATGTAGGAATTTCACCCTACTGTGGTATTCTTATCACAGTAATTAGTCTGAAATTATAATAAAATTCTTCAATTTGTTGAATCAGTTAATATTCTTGACAAACTTATAGTTTATATCTTATCATTTGACATTTTACGTTTGACTCACTTTGACGCACTCAAAATGTTATGAATAACCAAGAAAAAATGCTTCAAAAGTAGTGAAAAGAATATTTTGCGAAATTAAATGTAATATGAAAAGTACATCTCAATACCTTTGATAGAATTCTTCAATTATTGATTCTTGAGCAGAATCTAGCTCCTTCAAGGGAGCCATTTGTTTTGTCATCATTCTCTGTTTTCCTCGAGCATTGATAATTTGCTTTACAAGTAATAATTCTTCTCCCATCATTTCGTATTCCTGAAATAAATATCATTATTTGTTACTTCAAAGTTTCAAAAAAATGGAGATAAACAAGTAAGATAAACAAGAGAAAACAGAAAATGTATTGGAACAAATAATTCTCAAATTTTACGAAGAAGAATATAACAGCCTTATTTATTTTTTAATTTGAAAAATGTAATATTTTAGTTCAGTATGAAATTTGAAATTTTATTAGTTCTCAGATAATAAAAGTGCAATACTTCTACTCTGGTGTAATTTTAAGCTGGAAATTCAGTGACCCAGGCAATAAATAAAACAGCCAAAAATTGAAAATTCTATCCAAAGATTTAAGAATTCAAGTAGTTTACCAATTGATTTATCAACCTTTAGCTGTTGTTTGAGGTATAGAGAACCAGGTAGAAAAGGTAGGTTGAGCTTCAAAATTGAGCCTTCTCGAACTTGTCGAAACATCAACCAGGTAAAATAATGCCTGGTTTAAAACATAACGTAATTTCGAAACAGTATATTTGATTGGCTCCAAAGACGACATGATTTGGAAGACAGTTTCAAGCTCCATTTACGTTCAATGTTTTAATTCAAAATCTAGTTATTTAGTACTTAAATACAGACGTCAGTTCAATGAGTTTTAATGAATGACTAATTTATGCTTCAGTCTTCAGCCTAATTGACGATTTACCAGCAGAAAATCTAATGCTAGACAAGAGTCAATTGTACTCAGATCTTCTCGTAATTAATCATATGACCTCGGCACCAAAGCATTATAAATCACACAGAGCTATAAACAAACTCTATAAGATGAATTGAAATTATTCCTCGCCAAGATGCAAATGAATATAAAATTAAAGAAATTGGATCAAATATCCATTTCGACACAAGATAAGAGTATTGAAGTCGCCTCTGACGAATATCTTGTAAATGAGTCACATTTAGTTGAAGACGTGGAGCGATATTTACTGCATAAAACTTGGATTCCTGAAAATTGTGCTAGTCCAAAGTCAGAAATAAAAGATTTTGAATGTTTTAAAAAAACATAACTGTACCATATACCTATAACGTATTACATTTAACGCTAGTTTTATTCTCTTACAATTAATTTTTTTAATTTAAAAAGAACTTAATTAATGAAAAACTTTTAAGTTTCTACATAACTTATCGGTTATTTTAATTATTTTTACCTTTACGCTTATTTTGGGTTAGATACAGCCTATTGCTTATTCGTACCTACTAAAATTTTCTAGGTTGTTACGATATAGGAAGCATTTAATACGAATGAAGAATTTGGTTTGGGGTTTTCTCAAGGTTACTTTAAAATTTTGTTTGTCTTGTTTGCAAAGTAGCCAAGAACCTAAGAAGGTTTTTTGCAGCAAAAATAGTTAACATAATTTTTGTTTTTGGCTCGTAGCGAATTGCATGTTTAAGAAACATATTTCTTTTCTTTATTTTTCTGTTCACCTCGGGAATCTTGAAAATGCGGAAATTTCTATCTAAATATTTCAAAACAAAGATATTTTTCTTTTTTATCCATAATACTAAAGTAAACTGGAATTTTTTGAAGAATTTTTTTATATTTTTTTTATGAGATATTAAACGAGTGAAATTTGTTAAGATTAACATTTAATAAAATAGTGAATTACAAATATTAGGCAGAAAAAAAGCTTATGCTTAACTTTTTTGTTTTGTTTTAAGATTCTCCAATTAATATCAACTAAGTTTTTCTAAAGATATACGGTTATATGCAATCATTATTATTCAACTAGCGATATTTGTTTTTATTCAAATAACATTTTAGATTACCCTAATGTTTATTAAGCCTATAATTATTTCCCCTGGTAGGGTACACTTGTACCCGCTAATATAATACGTGGTCCAATTTGAATATTATGGGTCAATATTAAGGGTACATGTATGGCTTGTCTCCTTATTATGTTTTAATTCAGAATATTGACTTCGAATTTTCTCATTTTAACGTTATTTAACACACTTTTATATATATATATACATACATAGTTACCTCTAGGACCACATTGTAGGATCCAATTTATTAATTCTACTTCAGAAGTTTTTCACGAATTAATGCGTCCTGTGAAAAAGAGAAATTCTTTCGAATGACGTCTGCATAATTCATTTACATACATTGTGAATCATATGGAAAAAAAATCCGCCGTTAATCAGAAAAACGATTGGGATTATTTTGTCATTGAAAATTTGTTTAATGAAAACTATTTGCAACTTGTTAATCTATCTCATCATGTTTAACTACTAAAACGAATTCGTAATAAAAAAAATCACGAATAATCTCTATGGCTAGATCAACAGCAATGAAATTGTATAACTAAAATTTTCAAACAAGGAATTTTTAAATAAAAAATAAAGTGCGCTGACTTAGCACCCTAGTCATCTGAGCTGGGTTCAATATAAGACAGTAATACAAAGACCGGAATATGACAAACGGAAGCTTCTTCAATGTTTTTTTAATTATTATTAAGTTGCTGATAAATTTAGATGCCTAGTAAAGAAACCTTTTATTTATTTATTTAGTTAGTTTTTACTATTCATCTTTTGAATATGCGAAAGTTTTCATTTAAAGATTTCAAGACAAAAAGATATTTTAATTCAAATATCTATACTATCGAAATATGCTCGATTCTTTTTTTAACATCTGTAATATTTTAGGAATAAATATTAAGAATAATATTAAAAAAATAGTAAAATCTCATTGTTTAAAAAAATTTTTTTTAGAAATTTTATTACGAAAATGCTTGACTAAAGAAAACGTTTCAGTTATTTCTTAAACTGTTAATTGACATTTGTACTTTTAAAAATACATATTGTTAGCAAAATGATAAATTTCAAATTTTAGGGTAGAAAAAAAAAATTCTGCATAATTTTTTTTCTCTATTGAGAAATTCTTTTTCAAACATTAGCTAAGTATTTCACAAGATATTTTGTTATATTCATTGGTTATCATTATACAAGCGTTTATTGATATTATTCAAATAATGTTGTATAATTAATTTATATTATCCTTATCCAGGGCTAAAGAGAATAGAAGGGCTAGTTCACTCCGCTATTAGAGCTGAAGCTACGATTTCCCTCCTCATGACGTCACTGCGTCCACAGGTATCGGAGATCGCAAGCAAAGATATTATGATAACTTTGCATCTTTCTCTTTGTAAAATTAAGTTCGACTTTTTCTGATTATTAGCTTTCAAACTTTAAGTAATTAACACATTATTTCCGTTCATAAACATAGTTCACAAAAACTTTCTTGGCGGTTACAGTAAAAAAATACCATTTTAAACTTATAAAAATATTTTACTAGTTGGCGAAAATGACACTATAAATACTTTATTTTAAAAAGTTCAGTTTCAACTTTAATTATTAAGAAAAGCATATATCGACACTTCTTTATCTACATATTCTTTTATGACAACAAGTTGAGTTAAATTTTGAATCCGTGATTTTAAAATATGCCGTTAATAGCAATGTGTTCCTACTTAATCATTAGGAAACATCAACCTTAAACGCTAATTACTGACGTGACACAAAATAATTCATAATGACATTAGATATTTTACAATTGTTTATAGATATTTAAATTTAAGATGATATAATTTATAGATATTTAAATTTAAGAGAATATAAATTTAAAAAAAATCATAAATATTTACAATAACTACATTAAAAAAATATGTTATGAAATTAGGAGAATTTCAACTATACACTATATATTTTATTTATACTTTTTACTTACGTTTTAATTTTCTTTTACTTTATCCATTTTTTAAATTTTTCACCTGCCTTTCTTTTTGAAGTAACGAGGCAGTTTCTAATTAGATAACAAATTTTTATAAAAGTTCTTAACGATAGGAAAAACTTATTGTTGTTTTATATTAACTGTGTCATTTCGGAATCCATTCTTTTCATAGTTGTTCATTTACTTTAGGGAACACGTGAAAAATTATATTTTTTCCTTTTGTTTTTCTATCAGAATTTTTGCAAGTTGCAATCGCGCAAACTGGCATTTCGTTAATAGTTTTAAATTTTTGTAAATTCACTGCAAAAACTGAGGAAAGTCATTATAGAAAATAACAAATGTCTTAGAATATGTCACAAAAAGAAATGCTCCAATATTAGTTAGAGCTAGTAAGGCCGAACGCTCTGTTCTTGAAGTAAAAGTGCTAGCTTTGCGCCAAAATTGCGAGAGTTTCTTCAAAGGAGTGAACCAGCCCTTCTATTCTCTTTAGCCCTGATCCTTATCTGATGCGATTAATTCTAATTAATAAAGTCTTGCACAAATTTATGCAGCACGTGAAAAAAAAGTTCTTCCGAATGACTTTTTCATAATTTATTTTACATTAACAATGGTAAATAATAAGATTTAAAAAAAAGAAAGAAAAAACATCATAAAAGATAAAAACAATTTCGGATTTGAAAATTTGTTTAATTAAAAATATTTGCATAGAGTGAATATAAAACCACGAGGTTATTAACTAAACTAAACCATAAAGGTTATTGAGGATTTTCGATATAAAAAAAATCATCAATAACCCTTATGGCTCGAACGACAACATTGAAATTGTAAATTTAAAAATTATAAAATGAAATCCCTAAATAATAAATAAAGTGCGACAACTTGGCACCCTTGTCTTCTGAGTTGGGTTCAATGCAAGAGAGTATACAAAATTTAAAACTACAAATAATAATAAAGTTGTTTAATTAATTTCGTTATAAATGTTGCTTTAATAGAAAATTTGGCATGATTTGCTTTTTCTGCAAGAAGTACAGTTGTATTTTTTTAATATATAATATCCTTATTTTATTTGTTTTTACAGCTATGTTAAGTAGAAGATTAACCTCGAGAACGAAGTTTGAAAGTTGAAAATTATTTAGGCGGAAATTCCGTCAGATC